>CP137681.1:6808874-7408874 GCA_037976565.1 Mesocentrotus franciscanus | reverse complement strand
ACATCAAACCATTCTTTTTTAAATAGTACTTTTTTGTTTTAATGTGTTATATTTGAGTTAAACCATATGTCTTCACTTCTAACACCAGTACATTGTAAATCAATTGGTGTATTACTGTCTACTGTGTCTTTAAAGTCAAACCAAGTATATACTATCTTCTTGTAATATTGGGGCATTTTTATAATCCTTAACCCTAATCCTATTTTTTTTTTGGGGGGGGGGGGCTTTTAGACCCCCCTGTGGTTTTTTTTTTTCGCCTTGCATCTAGACCGATTAAAATTTCACTTTGAAATTTCATGACTTTTGTTTAATCTCAAGTTTCCCGCATATTTTGATATATAATTCACCCCGGTCGGACATGTAGAACTTATTTTAGAGGTCGATAATCGGTTGACCGTCACAAAAAAACTGCAGATTTTGTACACATTTCTGTGTGATTCATACATCCAATGCTATGTAAACGCCAGATCTGTTATAATTGTTACATTGAATTATAATGTTGATAATTTCTTTGTTATTAGTTTATTTCAAACACTTCAGAGACAAATTCTTCTAAAAAAAAAAATAAATCAATCAAAAAAAAAAAATCACAACAATAAAATACATAAGAATAAAAACAGTGAAATACAAAAGAAATAAGGAAATATCCTGATTCTCGAGCTATATTTGCATAATTTATGCAAATTAGTGATATATATATATTACCATAAAAACATGGATATGAATGAACTAAATCATTTAAAAGTATTTTTACAGAAAACCTGAATAAATCCTGTCATTTTTCCTGATTTTAGATGATAATCCCAATTTGTTACCAAAATTCGTCAAAAACTTGCATATTAAAAATTTGAATAAATGATGAAAAGTTTTTTATTTATTTGTTTAAAATACTTTTTTACATTTTTATTCTACCCAACTTGTTTTACGAATGTGCCAATTTTCAAGTCAATTGGTCCATTGTTTGCCGAGATTCGAGGGGGGAAAAGGCCCCCATGGACTCAAGTGATCAAAATAACCCAATGGGATTAGGGTTAAACAAAACTTCATATCGTCTTTTGTAAATCTACTATTAATCACATATTGTAAATTGCCTACTTTTTTAAAGAAACCATCAATTATCCTTTTTTCCACTTTGAGTTTCCGTGGGAGCAGTAGTGCAATATCCACTTTAATATAAAGCTTTGTAACATAGCATTCAATTCAACCATTTCCAATCCTCCACACTCATAACTCATACAAACCACTTTTCTTTTCTTTTTTTTTCCATTCCACAAAAATGTATAAAGTAACGAATCAATGCGTTTCACTACGATTTCTGGCATGCAAATCATTTGAGAATTGTATATAATTTGAAAAATAAGAAATGGTTTGATTATAGTTATTTTACCAGAAAATGTTAAGCGCCTCGCTTTGCATAGACGTATATTTCAATCTTTGATATTTTGGGTTTCCAATTGAGATTTATTAGGTTTTGTTCGTTTTTTTTCCAAAGTGAACCCCTAATATTTTAACATCGGAATTGGTCCATGGAATGCCATAAACGCTTTCGTCAACAGTGTCTCCATTAAGGTTAACTATGGCACTCTTTGATTTATTCAACTCTTAACCAGAAAAAACAAACAAAATGTTCCATCTGCTTTATAGCCTTTTAAAAAGATTTTGTGTCATCCACACAAATTGTTGCGTCATCTGCAAATTGCAATATCTTTATTTCAACTGAATCAAAAAAGGTAATTCATGTAATGTCTAGATCGTTTCTTATCTTAATAGCTAATACCGGCAGCGAGTATGAATAAAAGGGCCGAAAAAGGACAGCCCTGACGCACGCCTCGTGTTATGTTAATTTGTTAAGGTAGTCTTTAATCCAGGCAAGTCTCGTTTGAAATTGTCAACCTTGGTCATTTAAACAAAACACAAAACAAACAACACATATTCGTGGAGATTTCACGCACAAAATGTTTTATATTGAACTTTCAAGTGTCACTCCGTCGCTAGTGTCCACTAATATCAAGTATGGCCTCCTAAGGCGCGGATCAGTTAGTTCAGACGCCGTGGCATACTGTCCACGAGCTCGTTCAAGCTGTCAATGGAGACGGCGTCCCACTCTTCAGTCAGAGCCTGGACTAACTTCTGTATAATTTAAGGAATAATGTCGTCTTGCAGCTCTCAGTTGTTTACACAGACCCTTGTTGCATGTGGAAGGCAATGGTTCTTCAGGGTGTATCGATACACGACAGTGTTTAAGTTTCCAGTCGGCACACCAATGGCGTTTTTTGTCCGTATGAATACCGGCCATTACCATCAGTGAGCCGCCACCAGCTTGATTGGTTTCATCGATGCAATCATTGCAGATGTTCTCGCCACGTAATCGCCATAGCCCTTTGTCTTCCATCTGTGATGTCAAGGATATATCGGCTCTCATCCGTAAAGATAACATGTCGCCAGTGTCCAAGCCGTAGTGCTCCCTAGCCCGGCGAAGTCGGGTAACTATGTGTGGAGCAGTTAGGCGTGAACACTTGGTCATACGTCTTGCTCAGTAACCATGTTGAGACAAACTTCAAATAACAGTTTTGCGGGAAACGTTGATTCCATGGTGTCTCCTCTACAACCTATTGTCCAGAGGATTTTAAGTAATAGATAAACTTTTCTCAACCTTGAGTCGACCTTCTTTCAACAAATAGTGTTTTTTCCCTTTCTTGGGCACAATATAATTCAAGGTAATATCTATTCCCTTTTGGTAAGCGATGGTATATAGCGAGAGAGAGAGAGAGATACAAATGTAGACTTATCATTAATATTGAATATCATCTTTCTGCTCAATTTCCCTCCTTGATTGAATGAGCTTGTCTATACCATAAACTGGCGAGCGAGCGTTTTAACCCGAAAAATGATTTTCAACAATAATGAGTATCAAACAGATTTTTTTTTTTTGCTGCGGGACGGGCCGTCCGCCTTTTTTCCTCAAATGAATATGTTTAGAATTATAATCGCGAGTTAGTGTAGCAAGTGAGCGATTTTTGTTTAAACACTTCTCTTTTGATAATGATTATAGGCATATTTTTTTTCCATAAAGTAACTGTGTCTTCATGCCCCCTGAAAGGGGAGGGCACAAACACATTTAAGGGGACGTTTTTGTTTGTTTTTATTTTTTATTTTCCGAACAAGGAAGGTAACAATCAAATTTGGAATCTTGAATAGAATCTTTCTACATTACGCCCCTTTTGAATCAAATGGGCAAGTATTATTTCAGGATTTTTGTTTATTCCTTATTGGCGAGCGAGCTTAGCGAATGGTCGATTTTGTTTGGCTTGCCATTTCATATTGAAAAGCATCTGCCTGCCTATATAGCATCGCTTTTTAATCACTGATGTGCAAAATGTATTACGAACATAAGCTAGCGTAGCGAGCAAGCGAATTTTTATCCTTTTCATATAATAACTGAAAACCATCGGTCTGCCTACCACCCCTTTTCTTAATCAATAATTAGTTCACGAGCACATAGGCCTATATATTTCATACTCCATTTTATTTATCATTTTCCCCAACGTGTCGCGACGCCGCGCCGGACGCCGCGCCGGCAGGATTTACCCTCAATAATTATACCGACACCGTTCCGACATAAAGGTTATAGGCCAATGCAAAAATATGGAAATTAAATCTTCCTACATTCTATTTTGTGTTCCTTTTCCCTTGTCTTTAGCCTTTTTTCCCCCCTCTTATCTTGACCTTTTCTTTTCCATGTTTTCTTTTCCTTTTCTTTTCTTTTCTTTTCCTTTCTTCGTATTTTCTTTCGCTGCAAAAGGGAGCATTTGTCTTTTACGGGGCATTCCTGCTACGTCGGTGGAGCATTTGTCTTCAACGGGGTACTTTGGGAAAGGAGTAATGTTGGAGCATTTGAATTTTACAGTGCACTCTTTTTTGGCGGAGCTGTCGGAGGAGCAATTGTCGGAGGAGCAATTGTCGGCGGAGCAAATGTCGGCGGAGCAATTGTCGGCGGAGCAAATGTCGGCGCACCAAATGTCGGCGGAGCGAATATCGGCGGAGCAAATGTCGTCGGAGCAAATGTCGGCAGAGCATTTGACGTCGGAGCAAATGTCGCGGAACAATTGTCGCTTTTTTGCGGAGCATTTGTCGGCGGAGCAATCTCGGCGGAGCATGTGTAATGGATTCGTATGGTAATCGGTCAGCTCTCTTCGAGGGAATTGGTAAATAAAAGTAAGACTCGCCACAGGACAATAGGGGATTTGTAATCAATTTCTAACCCGAGATACAGGAACGCTTTGCCAATGCACCAGCATGTCTATACATTTGATAATATATAAATAAAGGACAGGAAGATGATTAAATAGAAAGTCGCTACAAATGCGTAAAGTCATTTTGAGGTTGAAATAAGCTCTTTATTAATTATTATGGTAATTGGCGTTATCATTATATTGAGAACATTTGTCGTCAGCTTGGTTACGGGGAGCTAAAGTAGTGGGATGTCGCGGAACAATTGTCGCTTTTTTGCGCAGCATTTGTCGGCGGAGCAATCTCGGCGGAGCATGTGTCATGGATTCGTATGGTAATCGGTCAGCTCTCTTCGAGGGAATTGGTAAATAAAAGTAAGACTCGCCACAGGACAATAGGGGATTTGTAATTAATTTCTAACCCGAGATACAGGAACGCTTTGCCAATGCACCATCATGTCTATACATTTGATAATATATAAATAAAGGACAGGAAGATGATTAAATAGAAAGTCGCTACAAATGCGTAAAGTCATTTTGAGGTTGAAATAAGCTCTTTATTAATTATTATGGTAATTGGCGTTATCATTATATTGAGAACATTTGTCGTCAGCTTGGTTACGGGGAGTTCAGTAGTGGGATGTCTTAGCATTTAGCATGTCGTTCAGTATGGCGCAGGTTTCTAGCTGCGCTTACAACGTTACACACCACCGAAGCTGCACATTTTGTACAGTGTCAACCTAATACCAAGCATTCGTCGAATGTCACAAACCAGGTGAGGCGTTTGATTATTGCCTCTTAAAGGTCATTGTTTAAAAATGCCAAATCTAAGATGCATGGCCCTACGTTTTATCAGCGTCTGCGGTATGGTACAATATTGGAGCCCTAACAAACTTGCGCTTCAAAATGATGATGAATTGCTTCAAAAAGGTAAAACATTTTGAGTGACCGGCTTTACCATAATCATTTTCCCCAATATACTGTAGTGTTATAACAACCGTTAGGGAAACGATTTTTGAAATGTCGAATTCCAATCATAAATATCTTGATAATCAGCCGGGCGATCCGCTTGTAAACGTCATAGGCTTCCTGACTGACCTAAAGGTTTATAATTATGACTGCAGCATGAGCAAAACTCAGGATATTGTTTAGAATCTGAGACAAAGATACCCAGCCCCTTTTAAGTTAAAAAACAGTTGACATCTTCATTATATTCGTCAGTAATTGATGACAATTGAATTGATTTTCCGAGTCGGAATAGCCAAGTGAAAGGGAAAACTGGACACGTGATTGCGTTTACGATAATCTACCATTACCTTTTTAGGATGTAGGGTATCAAGTCTCGCATTATAGTCATCATTACTTTTACCATCACCATTACACTAAACAATTAGCCTCTTCATCATTAAGATCGATATATATATATATATATATACATCGAGCTCTAAGCAAAGCTACCGAGAAGATTAGCCCAAAATATAAATTAAACAAAATAAATAAATAAGATAAGTTTCATGTGATCATATTAGCCGAAACGGGTAAGTAAGCAAAATTGCAGAAAAAAAAGGTAAGATTTCAACATTGCAAGCGTTAAAAGTAAACAAAACATAAATGGAGGGAAACTGTGATAAGTATGTAACACAGAAGCAGTTATCCAAGGGGTTGATATCAAGCGTAAAACCAAGCGTATCTTGTTTGACTAATCGTAACTTTACGCTTAATTTTTATCAAGCGTAAAATTACGATCAAAGATGGCAGCCATACTGTTACTCCTGCAGGAAGAGGTTAGTAGCCGACTACAGAGGGAAATAATCATCCGAGACAGAGTAGACCCATTGAATAGGCCCAATAATGAAATCTGAAGAAAATACAGAATCACAATGGCTGATCTACTCAATCTTGGGGATCAAATAATGCAATGATGTAAGTTATTATACAGGTATGTTTTTTTCTCTCTTGCTATGATGATTGAAGGAAAGAAGAAGAAAAAACTGTTAATTGGATTTTGTGACTTTTAGGTTCAATTGCTTACTGTTTTTTTTTTTTTTACATAGACCCGTGTACACACATGTTCAAATAATGCCATTAAAACAAAAATTCCTATAGGCTGGTGTACAAATTTAATATACATGTATTCTGCCATTCTTTTCATTAAAATTCACATTATTCAATATCCATGCCATTCAAACATCAATCTATCTTGCTTCTCTCCTTACAGACAAGCCATCTCCATTGGAATTCACATCCTGAATTCCAATGAAGATACACACCTCTCTTGCATTGTACATGAAAATATCCATCCACTAATCTCCGCACAAAGTACCCTCAAATTTTACCCACTGAAAGCTCACACTAACCTGTAACTGAAATGATGACAATATTTAAAAGATCAATTCATTAGTAATCAAGTGTGGATTTTAATTCATTTGTTCTCTTGATTGTTAGGGTTTACAAAAACAGGGGGTGGGCAGCTCGTGGCATGGAACCGTACGGGCCAGTGAGTCTCTTTTAGGACAAATTTCCTTATAAAATTAACAAGCTGAAACCTTCCATCATGACTGGTTGAGTTTTGTGCAGAATCGCTACAATCCATTGATTGAGTATGTGTACTGAGAGTAGTCCAAATCAGGAGAGTCACAACTCCTTCTCTACCTCCCCTGTCACATCTCGATTCCTGAGGAGCCTTGTGGTTTGAGATAATCTTAGGATAGATAGCTACGTTGTTTTGGAGTCACACGCTCCTTATGCTGACTGCTGCTCTTCAGCAACTACTACAGACAAGTCCCCTTGCATCTTTGTTACCAATTCTGATAAGCCTGCTGATCATGAATAAAATGTTAATTGAAAGAAGAGAATGTATTTTTTCCCAATGTTGTACCAGATCTACAGCTGAAATCACAAATATATTTCCTTATCTTTTTCTACTTGATGTCGTTTTTCTTCTTATAGTAATCTTCCAAGAGCTATTAGTTTTATATAAATTTATTATTTATTTATTTGACATGCTTATTAGCCCAACGACAGACCCCAGATTGAAATAATACTTATCATTATCGGCTGAAATGAAATACCGTATTTCGAAACATGCCTTTTATTACTAGTATACTACATGTCTGGGTAAAATATCTAATTAAACATTCAGACCACTGTTTTAAGAATAGTATTTATAGAACTTTCATAGAATTTACTCCAAATACATTTGGCATCCTTCAACTTTACGCTGTGAAAACCACTTTTTGATTTGAGTTTAAATATGTGAGTTATCAATAACCAATTGTGTCCGGTGATCTGCTTCTGTTTTTGGTTTTATTGTACTTTTAGTAGACAAGCATATATTTCTTCATCGGACTTGTACATTCGGGGACAACCCCCCTAGACAACCAGGATATGGTCATATAAGATAATTAGATCTTGTTAGGTTAGGCTATCCCCCTTTAAAAAAATAACCACAACATCTATATTAGAGGAGTATGAAAATGAAGACTTACTAATTTTATTTAGCCTTTTTAAATCACTAATTCAAAAAACAAAATGAAATTAAGTTACTGCTGTTTAAAGAGTATATTGTGAAAGTGAAATGGATTGCAGGTGGCAAGGATGTATAGGTTAACCTTTGCATGTAAACATTCATGCTCTACTACCAGGCAACTCATTTCAGGCACTGCCATCTTACCTCTGAGTTTTAGACAGCAGCGTCCCTGTTGTGTCTGCCATATCCACACGAGCTCCTCACACACCCTCCCTTTGTATTAGGGCGCGTTTATGCTCAACTTTTTCTGGCCAGAATGAGGCTTTTGTTACGTGGTTAGTTCAAAACACGGTTGCGTCCTTTCTAATTTTCGTAGAATCACCGATAAACGGCGATCGTAATCGCCGATCGTAAACTCACAAAAAGGTTTGTTTACGATCGGCGATTCTCCAAAAAGACGGTTTCTGGGGAAGCATTACACACAATCATTTGTAAACGCGTTTAAATGACGTTTCCGGGGTCAACGTCATGCGCAGTGCAGGTTTGCGAATCCAGCTGCAGAGCCCGAATTTGCCTGGAGGGCCGGAGAAGGGGAGCATAAACAGTACACCTACAATGAGCGTTTACGATGAGCGTTTCAAATCGCTCATTCTGCCTTCAAAAGGGAGCATAAACGCACCCTTAAAAGGGCGGGCACCTGTTTCTATATAGACATACAATAAATTTACTTTTAAAACATATTCATTAAAGCACTGTACAATAATAATTATAAAGTGAACAGCAGGGTAAGGTTTTTGCAGAAATGTTAGAACTTCCAGTTTAATACAAGCTTTGTTTTATCAACTATGGGGTTATTGCTCAAGTTGCAATATGGTTTTAGATAAGCTTTATGGTTGATATTATGTTTAGCTATGGATCCAGGATTAGGGTTAAGAATTTATTTTGTGTTACAATATAACCACTAAACAATTGTCAATAGAGCATGTCGTAAAAATCATTTACTTCTTTTAATTGGTAAAACAGTGATACATGTTTCACAAACTGCGGGTCAGCGTATTTTTTAGTTTACTAAAGCTATTGTAAATGATAGAAATAAGTGGTATAAACTATTCTCCCTTCGAACTCTTCACCATGCTTAAAGGTACTATGTCCCTTTTGCAGGCCAAAAAAATGAAAAGGTTAAATTTCAACGGCATTTGAAAGACAATACTAATTTAGGACTTCCCTAAAAAAAAGTGGGCTTGAAAATGTCTTTAAGTGGGAAAATAACGACTATTAGTTGTCGAATCGACTTAGGAGCTATAGAGCCAGTAAGTAATAGTCTGATTTTTCAGACCATTGTACCGAATGGTCGTACGTTTTATGCTGCGCAAAGATTCAATCAGTTTAATTTTGGCCATTACAAGAAGTGGGTTATTGATGTAGACAAATGCTCATGTACCCTTTACAGCTCATTTTATGTATGTTATTACCAAAGATGAAAAAGCCAGTCAGTCACTCAATAGTGTCTGACAGTGAAGTCTAGCAAGTAAACGGGTTTCCTTGCATAATTTGAATATAAGGACACTGCTAACGTTTAAATTTTACAGATAGGACATACATGACATATTCATAATTCCTGCAAAGTTCTACATAATTTGATGTTGGCTGCAAAAGGGACATAGTATCTTTAAAGATAAAGACCAGTAGTGGTCATGCGATTGCATTGTGAAAGAAACGTTGTGAAATCGATCAGAAAAGGTTGATAATCTAGCATATAAGTATTGGTGTGTACTGCAAGGTTCTGGAATCATCAAAATGATAAGAAATTTGGCCCGGTCTTGGTAAAATTACAAGCACTGTACACAGAAAGATGTATAAGGGACTACGCGACCACGTGCGCGATATCTATTTGGTCCCAATAGATATGCTAATTTACCAAATATATCAATTAGTAGGCGGTTTCCCGGCAAAATTTTAGCATCACGTATTAGTACAAACATATTCTTTCACATGATTGGTAATAAGAGCTTCCATTTCCAAAAAAAAAAAAATGGGGGGTTCCCAATACTGGTCTTTCCCTTTAAGGTGCTAGCACAATACAAAGGAAGATTTTTAAACTGCCAAAGATGAGTAACATACATACAGCTCTACCAGCACCTGGCAAATATGATCGTACAATACTTGGTTCTGAGACAATTGCTCCACATCAATGTCCTACATTATTAAACGAAATACTTAACTTCATCAATGGACCCAACATTATATTTAACCCTACGCCTACCCCTAATCCAAGTTGCAACACTCAGCCTAATCCTACATCATTGACGAAATAAAACATTGATCAGTTGTTGCTGGAGCAAATGTCGGGCCACTCAAAATGCCTGCGGCTTATGGCTGGATCACAAGTCGTCCACATACTGCGGTTGTCGGCACATGTCTCGTTCTGCGTTGGGAGAATGCTCACCTCCTATCGCATCTATTTAAGTGTAGATGGACATTGACAGCCGAGAGTCGTTGACCGGACCTATTGAGATGAACTTCTTTGTGCCCGAGATGTCGCCGCTCGCTGAGGTTCCCATGGTATATATATACCTTGTTGTCCTGCCAGACGTTATTCAATCTCCTTCTATCGTGGTCAATCTCCCATCTGCCGTGGATGATAGTATAGATGACGACAACAAACTCTGCGATGACGACATACTCGCACATGACCGCAATCTAGCGGGAATCTTTGGGAGAACTCTCTGCTACGTCATTGCTGCCTGCGTAGATTGTGAGATAACCTCCAGGCTTCAGCATCTCACTTGGCGAAGAAGTGGCGATGTCATTAGCCTTTGCACCAGGGTATACATGCATATTGCTTAAATGTTTTCTCCGAGAGAGACGTTTTACGTCGATATGCACTGCAAAAACCAGGGTGTTAAATTTCTAACACCAGTATGGTATTGAATTTTTTTGGACACCATTGGTGTTATTTTTAACACCGGTCAGATTTAAGCATGCATTAATAATTACTGGGTGTTAAGTAACATGGTGTTGTTTTATGCTTGGTGTTGAAAGTATCATCACGTGATTTCGTTTAAGGCGGTTGATTGCTCGAATAAGTTTTCACAAAGTGTACGCGCGCTTAATGATTACTTTACACGTGTTCACAGAAAAATACATTTATTATGATTTGTTAAGCAAATTATGACAATGCACACCAATTTTGTGATTTGAATTTCTCTTTGGCAATTATTGACCAATAGATTATTTGTCCGATCTTGTTACAATTATATTACCGTTTTAGCAATAGATATATTGATTATATGATTACTAACCAAGAAACAACATGCATGTTTATTATATATTTGTGTACCAGCCTGTACCACATACATGTTAATCTTGAATTTACTTCAAATGATCTATGTGATGGAGTTAATGCAATGGAGATTAGAATATACCTATTGGTAGACAGTTGCCAACATCGATTATGAATTATCAGTTTACCACTGGTTCCTCTACCCTGGTCGATAATGGTCGATAATAGGGAATATGGAATGTGGGACCATTAGACATACATAGAAAAATCTCTAATGGATCAACAAGAATATAAACACAAAAAGTGGAATTGAATTTGTTATGATTCCAGATATTGGTGTTAATCTACACCAGTAGGAGTTGTCAAATATTAACACCAAAAGTGGAATTGAAATGATCTAATTCCAGAAAATGGTGTTAAGTAACACCAGAGGAGTTGCCCGATATAGATACCAAGAAAGTGTTAAATTGAACACCCTTGGTGTTAATTTTAACACTCTTTTTTTGGCAGTGTGCCTCACCACAGAATCCACACCATAAGGAGGAAGGGTTCGCTGTTAATACTGGCACTTCGTAATAATCATGTTCTTAATTCGACTTAATAATATTTTACTTAATAATATGTTTTTTTTTTACCTGTCGCTATCACATTATTTGTTTCATCAATTAAATACATACGTATTCCAGTGCTTATTAAAGGTGCCTAGTGTAGATGCTGTATGGGTGTCCTGGGGCAGGGGGCATGCCATTGAAAAGCATTGCCATCTGTTACTGTGGATGTTCTTGTTATGTGGAGAAGAGAACTGTCTGTTACTGAGCTTGGATTTTTAACAATGCGAGTTTATTTTCACTTCCTCGATATGCTACGTCGATGACATTAAGTTCGGTGAGGTTTGTGTAGTTGTGGCGGCGGTGGTTGACGTGTTTCCAGCGGTGGCGATTAATTTGTTATTGTTGGAATCAAATTTGTTTTCCATCACTCTCAAAAGTTCTTCAATTCCTTTCACAAATGATGATTCTTGTAGTACATTGTCTTGTTTTAAAATGATTGCTCTCACCCGTCCGGACCATAATCATTGTCGATCTTCTCTGCATCTTATTTCCTGAAACGAATTCCATTTCTAAGTTCTATCGCCTTTCCCAATATGGCAAAAAGTTTGCCTCAACCCATTGCTATCTAGCCATTTTTTTTAAATTCAACTTGGAGCTCCTTGACTCCGAGAATTTGTTTATATTCCATGTCACAAACTAAGTGAGGCTTTCGATTATTGATTGCATTGACTGGATTATCTTTTTTTTATGTTTAGATAAGTTATTTTTCTTAGTAAAGAACCAATGATATATTTCCAGGCATTTGAAATAATAAACCAAATGTTACTAATACGCGCGACAAGGACAAGGACTTGAAATGTTTCCATTATGATATGTTCACATTCAAAACATTTACAAGGTGAGCAATGCGTATATATATATTTTTAGGGGGGGGGTCATGCACAACACTAATCATAGATGGAACAAAATATGTTGAACAAATAGAACAGAATATTTCCTAGGAAAGTTATCTTTAATATTGTCAAGAGAAAGCATTTAAAAACTAGGGAAACAAAATATATAACAAAAACACACCCGAACCTGTGATTTGGATAATAATGGTAATTTGTTTTGTTTTCCCTGACTGATAAGAAAGCATGTGTATGCTAATCGGTCAGCTCTCTAAGAGGAACTTGGTATATAGGAATATGCCTCATCAAAAGACAATATAGCATTTATTTGATTTCTAACCTGATATACAGGACGACCGGTCTGCCAATGAGTCATCTTGCCTAAAAGTTTAACAATGAATGGGATATGAATTAACATATATAAGGGAAGAAGAAGCAGATGACAAAAGGAAAGTCGCTACATACGCGTAAAGTCATTTGGTTACTGGTAGCTAAAGTAGTGTGATATCGTTGAATTATTTAAAGCATCTCGTACATAATGACGAGGGTGTATAGCTGCACTTACGACGTTGCGCACCACCGAAGCTGGACGGGGTTGTCTTCACTGTCAACCAAATATGAAGCATTCGTTGAATGTCACAAACCAGGTGAGGCGTTGATAATTGCCTCTTAAATGTTGAGGAGAAAAACAGTGAACATATTAATCATATTCGACAGTAATTCAATTTAAATGAATTTTTGCGTGGGCTTAGCCGAGGGAAGTGGATAACTTGACATGCGATTGTGTGTACGACAATCATAAGTACAATAGGATCGCTTGATTTATTTTGAGCTCAGAGCAAATATTATTGAAGATAAGACAAATATTTCTGACAAAGGATTACAAACAAACTAATCATATTCAAGTAAATTTAACAGAAAGGGGCTCTATTTATTTTGAAACTAATCCTTCAAGCATGTAAATCGTTTGTACATAAATCTAGTAATAGTATGATCAAAGTTATACAAATGTTAAGATTTTAATGAGGCAAAAAATATATTGTTTTCTTCTTAATTTTTGTTTTTAAGTAAACAAAAATTTGATAAATAGGTTTTATAATAACGGCGCTACTAGGGATGGGCCGGGGAAGAAGGTACAGTGCTCATACTTATTTAATTAGCCCTCGAAGTACCAATTTTTAATCTGATTTTTTTTTTTTTTTTGGCAAGTGCCTCTCTTTCATTTCTAAGGAATGCTATTTACCCTACCGATAAGTGCCTATTCTCAAATCTAATTTAAAGATATGTAGGTCTATACAAGACGGTATATCTTAAGAAAATCCAGCTATTCATGAATTTCATAACACGTACTCCCTTAATCATAAATAAGCTTTTAATCTTATTTAACTTTAATGTATTGATAATAGTAAGGATGATTCTTATAACTGTATAATATTGACTGCCTTTGAGTGGTATAGCAGATATATTGCATTTAGCTCGTGAATATTGCACGAGTCAAAGCGATCGATTTATAAATCTAACAGCGTCTCGACTAGTCTTAAGCGACATTTGGGAATGAACCAAGTTTTGAATATAAATTGGTAACTCGCATTCAGATCGTATCTTTAAATTTTACTTAAGCAAGTCGACTTTAAGGCAAATTTGCTATTTGATAATCTTTGTGACGCCACACTGTTAATTAAAAATTATGCACAATAAATGCCTGCTCTTATAACTGTGCGCATCTTAGAAAATAGAATTCAAATGACAAAATCATCTTTGTTTGATCAAAATCGGTTTAGAGACGGCTGAAATATCCATAAATATAACCATTTGCAATATTTGTGGGGCCCCACAAATATTCGATAATTTTAAACCAGCCATTGAAAAAACATGAAATTCAATACATGCAAGGGCACAAGGCCGCAACCGTAGATACTCTTTCCTACTTTTGTCATTGGCATAATTGTTATTTATTTTTAGGCTTGAGATTGCTGTCTGACTGAACCACTGCGTGCATTTAACTTATTTATTAATTTATTTACTCAAGCTACAAGAACATTATTTAATTGGATGGAATAATTTATGATCATTGCATTTTACATGATTTATACAGAAATTAATATTATTATGTTTTAAATAACAATAATAATACACTTTTTGTCTCACTTTTTCTCACTAAAATGGAATTTAAACAAAGATGGAACAAAATGGCCCCCCCTAAAATTTCAAACCAAGGTTATCTAATATAACAAATATTGACTGGCAGGGGGTATATAACATTATTCGGACCTAAAGGAAGTTATATTTTCCCTGGTGACCATATCGAATACATGATATGCTAAAATATAACCACTTTGGAAAATATAATTGCCTTCATCGGTCCAAAGAATGTTATAGTCCCCCTGCCAGTCAATATCTGTATAGTATTGGTCTCGTTGACTTCTCAAGGAAATGTCTCCTTTTTGTTTTTCCTCATGCATTTCCTTATTTATTGGTTGTCGGTCTCGCGGGCTGTCAGTCTCGTTTTGGAGGGAAAACAAATATTGTATATATATTTGCTTTATCAGTGTTGTTGATCTTCTTTGGAGAGATTATTCGTTTCACATTTTCATCTATCTCATGTCCTGTTCGTGATGTAGGCAATGTGTGATGGATGTCGTTGGCTAATGGTCAATATGTGCTTTCGTCCTCGTTGGTGTATTTTTGGGGAAAATCGTAACGTTTGTATGCGTGCATGTGTGTGCGTATTCTGTCGAAATGTAGGGCTGTCAGTATACTATTAGGGTGATCACAGTGCACGCACATATTGTCTGCCACACACTTTGTACACTGACAAACTTGAAAGTCAGACTATTTACAACTCCAACATTATAGATTTTGAAAGCTAACACAGGCTTAGTTCGTTCACACAAAGCAAGTTAATATTCTCAGCCAGGTATATGTGAATTTTCCAAATTGTAGGTCATAGGAAAATATTTTAGAACGTTGTTTTGAATATGAACTGTTTTTCAGTGCAGCGCCTTGTCCGTGTTGTGTCACCACTGACAAAATTACTACTGGCGCCGTGACATAGTTGATTAAACACCACTATCAAAAATAGACTTTTCTCATATGTTTCATTCAATGGAGATCGGTGACCTTACAATACAGGTTTGCTGTAACCTTTCCCCTGTACGTGCAGTGTAATTTACAGTGCAGTATTGTTTGGGAAATAGACCCAAATCTACACAAAAAAAATCTAAAAATCAACACAAAAATCAGAGAATGCTTCAAGAGGCGTTAACAAAATCATCCTTTTTAAAAAATAATATACTAAATTTGAGTAGTTTAATATATAAAGTTTTCACTCAGAAGCTCAAATTTGCAGTCCACCAACTTGAACAGTTGAGGAAATTGCAACAAAGTTATATTTATGTCTCAACTATCTAACATTTGGAAACGTAAACACGTATACTGTCGTAATGTCCCCTATTTGTAGATTATTGATAGACAAGTCAATTGGCATAGTGAAAAATTAAAATATTACGGAAAATGTACGTTTTTATTTTGCGAATATAAAATAAGCTGCTAATTAGCTAAATTTTCATATTCGTAGAGGTGTCAGGGTCGACGTCGACGGACTGTCGATATTAAGGTCCGCGGTTCGAGTCCTGCCGCGGCACTAATGTCCTTTGGCAAGACATGGATCTACATTTGCCACACTCAACCCAGGTGATGTAAATGGGTACCTGGCAGGAATTAATTCCTTGAAATGCTAGAGCGCCGCAGTGGCTGCCTTGCTAAAGCCAGGAGCATCACAACGTGACGGACATGTGCGCTATATAAGAAGCCACCGTTATTACTATTATTATTATTATTATTATTATATTAAATGACAAATTACTGATTTTCGGGGCGGATATAAAATAATTTCCGAGATAAACATTTTTATAAAGTTTCAGCTAAAACGAACATTTACAAAGTCCCGATATTGGGTACGCTCAAAGTCATTTTTCTGATATTTCTGCACGTGCAAATGTATAAAATTGAATAAATTGACATTTTTGGCAACTCTGTGTGTTAAAATGCAACAAGTCGGGTAATTGATATTGAATTCACTTTGAGGTTTCAGAAATTTCTTTCAGAAAGTGCAAATATTTTGGCTTTGCAAAACTTATTTTCTTTCAAAAATGGCACGTAAACTTGGAAAATAGAATTAATATTTAACTGATTTTTTTTCATGATATTGCAGGTTTCCCTAGAAGAATCGATAGTTTACCTTAAAACCGCTTACACGATTTTGAAAATTTTAGTAGAAAATAAAAGCATTATATCTTTAATACAAAACCAAAATTATCCGTGTGTGATATATATATACATATATATATATATATATATATTTTTTTTTTTTGGGTGCTCTACCTAATACATAGGGGCAGTATTATCTAATGTTTTAATAATGGTATAATGTATGGACTATCGGTGGTGGTATAAGTATTTTGGAAAAATTGTTCTATGAAGCAGGTATTCGTCTCATCTACGGTCCCATTCGATATGAAAGCAAGGTACAGGCCAAGCTGAAAAATGGCCGTTGGAGCGGACTGTATGGTTATTATGATTGGTTTGGATATTATCATTAATCAAACATTTGTCGTCAAATTGTGCAAATATTGATGTGATTACTATGACCTTGGCATCACTTACAGTATGACTACATTGTCTTGTTTTCGGATAATTGGACACGGGGTCTGTTCATTTAATACACAATCAACCAAATACCAACTCTTCGTCGGATGCCATAAACCAGGTGAGGCGTTTTGGTTATAGCTAGTTCTCGTGAACGTATAAAGTTAGGCATGGAAGGTTGCGATATACCAAAGAGTGTTAGGGATCAAACTGCAACCATGCCGTAAACCCGGTAATGAATTATGCTTATTATGTTGATTATAGAACATCACATTATAGCATGATCTATGCAGATAAAGGAAAATCAGAATAATTGTTCATAGTTTCGTTTATTCTTTTTGTCGGTCTCAACAAATATATGTATATATCGTAAAATTTCCACATTGTTCCATTGCTTGTTGTCGGTGTTTGACAAAGGTTCTTAAATGCAATTTGTAGTGCTTCCATGTCAGGTTAAGTGATATTGAGAATTTGTTGCGAACATGCACTATTCAGCCTTAATTGGCTGAAAAAGCGTTGTCGCATTAACTGTTATTTAACATTGTTTGGATATGAATCGGTGGCTGATCGTTTATCAATTGTCGATCCGTTGCCGGCATTTTTTTCAACCAAATATCGCCCGATAATACTCGGCACACACCGGGGCTTTATAGTTGGCGATTCGTCGGTAGTCAGTTTGAAAATAGCGAGCTTTCGATTTAGGCACCCGACGTGGGCTACGACGCGTGACGTCATATTTATCAACTGCGCATGTGCGAGCTTCTGGGCCCACGTTCCCTTCCAAATCACACGACGGGAGTCGGGGGCAATTTCCGTGAATCCCCGTCGTCGTGAAAACGGCAACGTGGGTGCAGTTTCCTCGGTATCCCTGTTGTTATCATTCTATCATTTTTTCTTTCTGTCTTAATTTCCTTATGTTTTTCTTTGTTTCTTCCTTCTATCACTTTCTCTTATGGTAGTCTTTGTTTTTATCATTCTATCACATTCTCTTTCCTTATGTTATTCTTTGTTTCTTCCTTCTATCACCTTCTCTAATGTTTTTCTATGTTTTTAACATTCTATCACTTTCTCTTTCTGTCTTTCCTTATGTTTTTCTTTGTTTCTTCCTTCTATCACTTTCTCTTATGTTATTCTTTATTTTTATCATTCTATCACTTTCTCTTTCTGTCTTTCCTTATGTTATTCTTTGTTTCTTCCTTCTATCACCTTCTCTTATGTTATTCTTTATTTTTATCATTCTATTACTTTCTCTTTCTGTCTTTCCTTATGTTATTCTTCGTTTCTTCCTTCTATCACCTTATCTTATGTTATTCTTTATTTTTATCATTGTATCACTTTATCCTTCTGTCTTTCCTTATGTTATTCTTTGTTTCTTCCTTCTATCACCTTCTCTAATGTTATTCTATGTTTTATCATTCTATCACTTTCTCTTTCTGTCTTTCCTAATGTTTTTCTTTGTTTCTTCTATCACTTTCTCTTATGTTATTCTTTATTTTTATCATTCTATCACTTTCTCTTTCTGTCTTTCCTTATGTTATTCTTTGTTTCTTCCTTCTATCACCTTCTCTTATGTTATTCTTTATTTTTTATCATTCTATCACTTTCTCTTTCCTTATGTTATTCTTTGTTTCTTCCTTCTATCACCTTCTCTTATGTTAGTCTCGATCTTTACTTATGTTTTTCTTTGTTTCTTCCTTCTATCACCTTCTCTTATGTTATTCTTTATTTTTTATCATTCTATCACTTTCTCTTTCTGTCTTTCCTTATGTTATTCTTTGTTTCTTCCTTCTATCACCTTCTCTTATGTTATTCTTTATTTTTATCATTCTATCACTTTCTCTTTCTGTCTTTCCTTATGTAATTCTTTGTTTCTTCCTTCTATTACCTTCTCTTATGTTATTCTTTATTTTTAATCATTCTATCACATTCTCTTTCCTTATGTTTTTCTTTGTTTTTTCCTTCTTTTACCTTCTCTTAAGTTATTCTTTATTTTTTATCATTCTATCACTTTCTCTTTCTGTCTTTCCTTATGTTATTCTTTGTTTCTTCCTTCTATCACCTTCTCTTATGTTATCCTTTATTTTTATCATTCTATCTCTTTCTCTCATCCTTATGTTATTCTTCGTATCAGATTTTCGCGCACTGTGAATTTAGTACCTGACTTAGTCACCTGATCTCAAAAATTGGTCACGTGACCGACGAAAGCCCCGTCGTGAAATATCGAAAGCACTTCCGCGAAGGGAACG
This sequence comes from Mesocentrotus franciscanus, assembly GCA_037976565.1. Lineage (NCBI taxonomy): Eukaryota > Metazoa > Echinodermata > Echinoidea > Camarodonta > Strongylocentrotidae > Mesocentrotus > Mesocentrotus franciscanus. Next base: position 7,389,559 of record CP137681.1, on the reverse strand, counting down.
GACGTGAGCTGCGCAACGTCTCCACGCTCCAGTAACTCGTAGTAGCCCACGTCGGGTGCCTAAATCGAAAGCTCGCTAATATCACCAACCCTTGGAAAACATAAACATTACCCTTCCACCACCAGTTTGGTCAACAATATATTTTCGAGGCCGCAGTGAAAGCCTTCAGGTTATAAGGTCAAGGCCGACCACTAACAACCATTGTTAAGACCGCGTAACCTTTCTGCGACCCTCTGACAGTAAATTACAGACTAGTTAATGTTGGTAGTCTTCTCTCTCTCTCTCTCTGTCTCATATATCTATCTTATTTTTCTTCTGTTTTCGCCAATTTGTCTTGTGGGATTTTTGTTTGCAGTTGAATTATATTTGATGGGCGATTTGAATTATGACATAGTGTCCAATACTTACCTTAAACATTGGGGAAGTGTGCGCTGGCATAACATGTGGTATGAATTTGAAAAGGCGCATATGCCCGTGGCATGAAAAGTAGTAATATCGATTTGGTAGTGTGCGTATCATAGGAGGAAGAAATGTGAATGCTGGTTGCATTTTTACGCCACTTCACTTCCATGTGTAGTGTTCAGAATACGAAGCATCGACAATCGTAAATTTATAATGATAGGGACTCGTTTGTAAAATTGGAAGATTGCTGTGGGTATATGCCTGACCCCATCCAACTCATCCGCCCATGTGGTTTGTAAACGTTGTTAGTATGAGTATGATTTTTACAGGATAGTCCCCAAACACATATTATGTTTTCATCGCGATTTGCAAATCGTTTATTGTTTTGCCGACCATGGTGGTGCATTTATGAACGTAAAGGTACTACGAAGCGCTCTAAAATCAAACGTTCTAGTATGTTTAAATATTGGGATGCATTGAATAATAATGAATTAGGGGAATGGGCCTATATATTAATTTTCAGCACTTTTATCGGAATATAAAGGCATATCATGTATTAAATTGTCCTCCTAATTGTTGCGATATGTTTTGCATTCCACTGCTCCAGTCATAGCACACATGCCGATCTTTTGCAACCACGTAACTAACAACTCATTGACACTCCCGAGACCAACATAATCATCCGGGTTAATCGATGAAAAGGACCACTTCCACGTTGGTACTTGACAAAATCCCTCAACCAGGATATAACTTAAAGGGAGCCTTGATTTCAGGTCGCCCCCAGCCGCTCCCTGTCCTTACGATTCGATCCTAGTATGTATATATATATATATATATATATATATATAATGACCAACTGCCTTTAGAATTGTCTCGTCAATGGTGATATGAGGCGGATTGAAAAGTTGCGATTGTGTTGATTAAGTTTGAAATTTAACAGTTGTTTGATATAAGTGGGAGCTTGACCAAGAAGTGCTTAATATACAATCAGCAAGATTTTGAGTGTTGTTCTCTGGCGTACTGGTAACCAAGGTAGATTTCTTAAAATTGTGGTGATCCGTGCGAATTTGGAAGAACCACAAATCAGCCTTGCACAGGTGTTTTAGACCCGTTGCATCTCACTTTTTGAGAGTCAGGTATCCTATACAATAGATCATTACAAAAGTCGAAGTTATTGGTGATACATGCATGAACAAAGTCTTTAGTAATGTCCCTATCTAATTATTTCCGAATACGTCTGAGATCATAGATCATGTAGTATGCTGAATTACAAACATGTGTGATGTGTTCTCCCATATTAAAGAAAAAAAAATCATAATTGTGTTTAAGTCTGATGATAGTCTATGATTAAATTAGTCAATTTATTTTGAGAATATGTGATATCATTTGTGCTAAGGGAATGCATTGATATCCAATACTAAAATGCACTTCTGCCTACCATGTATTAACATATATGTGTAAATCACTCCCACGATAGAGCCCATTTCTTACATTCCTTTGAACACAGCAAACAAATCAATAAGGGTTGAAAGTTGGTTTGATTTGAGGTATACGGTCAATAATCTTGGTTTGAAATTAAGCCCAGTGACATTTTGTGTCAAATCGCACCTTGGATATTCAGTGAAAATTAACGAATATACAGGGAACTTTTGTTTGGGAATTTAATTAAAAAAACTTGCAAACGTTTTAGATCAAGTAAAAACAAAACAAATCTTAAGATAAATATGATTTCCAAATATTAACATCTCAGATAACTACGCTAACGTTGTTATTTACAAATAAATATCAATACAGATCTTATTTTCTTCTTACTCAATAATTGATTCAATAATTGATAATTTATCTGAAGCATATGGTTGTCTTGTTTCTTTTTTTATGACTTGGTACAAAACTTTTATATTGCTTAGTATGGTGTGATATTCAAGTTTTCACCGATCGTTAACAAAGATGGATGAGTCTAATAAGTGAATGATACGAACTCAAATTGTTACAATATCAGTTGAGAGGTTTAGATATAACAGTATTGATTATTTTATATTAATCATAGTAACGCTTATTCTTAATTCTCCGAATTAACTTGAAATTGTATGATGCGCTTTCCAATTTTTGTTTACATTTGCTAACATGGACATGTTTTTCATTTGAATGCAAACCAATTTTTCAGGTGATAAATGATCAATTATTGAATGTTATTTTGTCATGTCATAGTGTATTTTCTTTTTAGCACTTTTATCTGTGCCGATACTCTTTACATGTTTTGTTTCCCGGTTATACGCTCATACTAACATGTTTGCACCCTCACTAAAACAGCCAATTCGAGCTTTGAATGAATTATGACAATGGTCTTAACAAACATGAAAATATTTCTATCTTCTAACTCTTCCTTCTATTACTTATGTCATTGTAAGAGGTGCAGCGCAACCTCTTGGCAATAAACATACAACGTTAGATGAGACGAACGAGAGAAAGTCTGAATGTAAGCAGCGCGAGAAAAACTAGAATATAACTTCTTCAATGTTAACAAACCCACTGTTTCCAAGTGTAGTTCTTAATTTTGAGTCACAGTAAGATACAAAAACATTCACCATACTAATCATCATGATCAACAGCATCGTCATCGTCATAACCACGGTGTAGTGTATTAGTAATTAAAAGTATTTTCTTTTTTAAGCGTGGTATCGCACTAAGAAAAACAATCTATTATTTACAATGAACCCCTGATCTAGATATTTTATAATGCTTGCAGGGTGACCAGTTTTCAAGGACGCGTGATCTTGTATGTATGTGTATAGGCCCAATTACGTCTACATTTATTAAACTGTAAATAAGCAAACTTTCAAAAATACTTTAATATCTTGATTTATTTGTTCTTTCAGGTTCTATACAATGCGGTGCTCCTTATGTTCCTCACCATGCCACGGTGGAAGATCTCCGTCTGAATTATAACTTTGGTGACAGAGTTAATGTGACGTGCGATGCTAGTGATGCCGTGTTTCACCTTCAATGTCATAACAAAGGACTGTGGAGCGGGCCTATTGCGTCTTGTTCAGAACCGAACAGTAAGGTTTCCTCTTAGTTCCTGTAAAAGTATGATATAATCTGAATCTGTTTACAAAGGAAATATTTCAAAAATAAATCTAAAATTATTTAGTACCATTTTTAGAGTGTTGAAATCAAAGCGTTTTATTGCTTTTCATCAAATCCTTTTAGGGGTGAATAAAAGGAAACAAGGAGAACATGGAAAATAGTGAAAAGGCGTATTTATTTGTTTTAATTAGACGATTCGATGAAAACGATCATAAATAATTAAAGTCCAATTGAATCCAGCAAAATTGCCACATAAATAATGTTTGAACACTAATATTATCGTTTTGTTTTTTAAAGTAATTACATTTCTGAGTAAAAAGCAAAAGAGAATAAAGCGATCACTGAAATGTTGAGATGTGTTCATGCCAAATGGAATCAGACATGGAATATTGTCCCATGTGATCATATCCATGTGTAATGTGGACTTTAATTATCAACAGTTGATTTTCATTTTTTACTACATATATGTTTTGCTGTCCTGTACTCTAAAACGTTAAATAGCCCTTTCAATGTAAAATCACCATTGTAATCATTTTGTCCAAATATTTGTTCATTGTGAGTAATACAAATTGGCTCTAGAATAATCGTAAAAGTATTTGTGAGAGGGATTCAAATCTCCTTTTCTATACTCTTTTTTGTTTATTGTTTACACAATGAATTTTATAAAAACGAATACAATATGCGTATTCGAAAAATTCCTCAAATATTATTCATCACTTTTCATTTGTCCTCACAGGTCGTCCATCACACGATGCCTGCAGTGCCCCAGCAGTGCCTATTGATTCAACCATTCAGAATCTTCGTCTCTCATACAAACACGGTGACAGGATTAATGTGACATGTAACGTGCCTCCTGAGTCGTTTAATTTGAAGTGCGACGAAGGAATATGGATGGGCCAAAACATAGTTTGCCCTGACCCTGTCATAGGTATGCCAGACATATATAAATAAAAATAACCATAACGGAATTCAGGCTACCCGTCGTAAAGTGATTTCATACAATAAAATAAGTGACGGTGTCGTGGTATAGGGCTTCATTAATTTGACTATCAATCGAAAGGTTGAGGGATCGAATCCCATCCCCTCACTGATGTCCTTTGAACATATAAATGTACATTTGCCTATCTCCAAACATGAATAAATACACATTAAAAGAAGACGACTCAATTATTATTTAATTTTAACAACATTGATTATTCATAAATTGGTATACATATACTTACACTAAAATGACGTGAGTATGCGAGGTAATGTGATAAATTTCTTTCAAATTTCAAATACAGATTCAAAATAGCTCACTCTTTCGTGAGTGCGTGTGTGTATGTATGTGGGGCATAGGGTAGGTTGTATCGTCCATGATGACTTCGTTCTCGATCGATACGTAGTTTACATTTGCTGAAACAAAAGATTTGCGCTTTATTGGCAACTACAAGTGCTTGCAAATGGCTTCCTCTTGCAAGTGATTAACGTAGAGTATTCAAAGAAATCTTTGATTTTGCATATTCTACAACTTTCCTTGTCTTTACAAGTATACCATAATCGCAATAAATCAGTATGTTCTAATTTGGAAATACTTCATTTGCAGAATGCAATCCACCAATCACCTCTGTTGTCTCATCTATTGGAAATGTTAAGCCTCGCTACAAGATTGGTGACCAAGTGAACATCACATGTAACGACGACACTAATTCTTTCATTTGGGAATGTCACAGAGATGGCTTGTGGCGTGGGAGTCTCGTCCAGTGTTCTCGTACTCCTCCAACGCATGAAGGTCATTATGCAGTTCAAAATATCCGATATTATACAAATAATGAATGCTTATGAGTTCAATAGTGCGAATATTTTCATGAGTTAAATAGAATTAGCGTTAATCTTTCAAGGAATGAAAATATTTGCACTATTGAACGAATGAAAACCATTCATTATTTGTTTTATACAACATCTTTCAACAAATTATGCTTCGCTCCTTATATTAAAGATAAATTAAAGTTGGAGTCAGGCCTTCTCGATTACATTCAGATTGCCTTCGCGTCAGATGCGCGCAGCTCATATTACAATGGGATACACACAGGGCAGATAGAGTGTGTGCGTGTGTGTGTGTGTGCAATGTAAGCAGTCTGCATATAACCAAAAATGCACACTTGTTGAATAGTACTACGGCGAATAGTACCAAAAATGCAAGCCAGTGCAATGGTATATCTATTGAATATCATGTGACCAACAATCCTCCAATCAAATGACAAGGATTTACTTAGGTGTTTTATAAAACGGGATAATGTGGTACCAGACTACGATACAATATGGTACCACATCATATAACAAATTATGAAGCAAGAAATTTATCCTGTAAATGTGTAGTATTGATAAAAATGTTAGTCATTTAGTAAATGCACCCTTTCAAAAAATAGCAAGCAATATGACCAAAAAGTCTCCCCACCTGAATACATAAATAGGGAAACTTTCCACAAGCTTTTTTGTGTTACACAATATATTTCTTATTTAACAGACCGAATAAAACGTGATGATGAATTACAAGGCCCAAAAGCATTTTAACATGAGATGTAAAAAACAAAAAGCAAAGAGAGAAAAGGGATACTGCTTTACAAATTAATCTTATCACTTTTCAAATTAGAATATCTGTTGAACAATTTACTTTTCTACTTTTAACTATTATATAAATGTAGTTTTGTCATGCTCAACTTGTTTTTATGATGATTATATATTTTTTTATTTTCAATATTTTGTACAGGACCGCCAAAGTTATGTATGTGATTTTGCTACATGTTCAGTAAAAATACTAGTATCTGAAATAAAAAAAACAAAGAAAAACAAATGCAAATGAAAATATGAGTAAAGATACCAATCCACATGCAGTACAACTGGAAATACGAAAACAAATACAAATAACAAATACAAATAACAAATAAAAACACACATACAAAATTACTACCAATTCAAATACGAATACAAATGCGAATAATAAATGTTAATACAAAGGCATATGTTAATAAAAACATACATGCGGTCTATGCTTATAACCGAATTACTTATAATTACAGGGCCACAACCTCCACTGCCGGGGCGCTTTATAATACCTAATCCTGAGCATGACGGAAGGGATTATTTTGTCACCGGTGTTCTTGTTACAGCTGTCATCTTATTCATCCTTGTTCTGATGTGTATGGCTGTGTTTGTCATCTTCATGAGAAAGTAAGTAAATATTTACCATAATATTTGTTGTATAATAATTATACTTATGCAATGACTTTTAATACAAATTCCAATGATTTTTCTCTATTTATGCAAAGTGTACTTTCATTGTATCACGGCCGTGATTAAAATCATCTTAAAATCAGTTGATAACAATAATTTAACCGTGTTTTAACATTATTACCGTAAATTAATGTGCTGTTACTGTTATGGGGCGAGGCCGAAACCCCGCCCCTTTACCTAAGATTTATTTAAACTACCGGTAATTGTACCAACCGTTTCCTAACAATCAGGCAACGGGATGGATTCATGATGATATCATTATATCTTAGGGAACATCTTAAAGAAAAACAAAATATCATAGTATTTCACCACTATTGTACTCCGCTGTAAAAAAAAATAAAAATCTTCACTGACTTTATTCGGTCAGATAAAATAGGAAATAATGTTAATAACAAATTTAGGCAGTTTCTCTCTGTGATACAATATAAATATATTTGTGTAAAGTAGACAAAACTGTTCAACTGGATAGCTTTTTCAATAAATACTTACAATCTTCGTAAATATTTTCGCAGAGCCTAAAATTCGGTTAGAAAAGAAGAAGAAAAAAAAAGGAAATTCAATGCAACATTTCAAATATGAAAGTTCATCGAAAGTGTGTTTTGCATAATAAATCGGACGTTCATAGTCCTTAATGTAACGATCCAATTGAAATCCGGATAAAAATTTAAATCTGATTTCAATACAAAATTATTTACATTTAATTTTATAATCAAACAGCCGTGGTTACGATTTAGTAACATCATCGAAATACACTCTTCAAGATGAGAAGAGATCCAGAGGACCTCTTCCAGACGTTCCTGAAGGATATGCTAATTACATTGCTGGTGACCAGTCACTCTATGTCGAACCATATCTCAAACAAAATGGAGATCACATTCCAGCCTATGAAGTCTACGAAAAACCAGTTTGATTTGATTATCCTCGATAATGTAAACAGCTCATCACTTACAGTGTTAGATTCAGCGTGCTAATCCTTTTTATTGATGTTAACGAGTGTTTTGTTTACTTGTTAACAATGTTTAGACCAAGCTGGGGCATACACCTTCGCCTAATAATCAATGTATTTAATTTTAATTGTTATCATTTTAATACTAGTTTATCTTTAAATGAAAAACACTCTTACACTCAACTATTCCCTTCTACTTACAAAATCATACGTAAATACATTACACATAAATAGCATAATATTTCTATCCTCCCCGATAATCCATTAATTATTGTCTTGATTCCACCACCGATTTGTTTCTGCATGTTACAATGAAATGTATGTTCACTAGCGGTATTGTTTTCTTTCTTAATTTATAAAGTAAGATTATGAAAAGTACAATTTTCTCTCGTGTATCCACTGTTTAATATTCAGATTAACTTAAGACGAGGTTAAACCATTATCATTTTATTTACAATAGGTAGCGGATGTGTACACTTAGATGTTAAATGTATTTGTTCATAATGTGAATACTTTTCTTTCCTCAACTTTACATGTCCAAGATATTATCAAAGTGTACGATAATTAGCTCATTGATTCATTCTATACACATGGAATCCATCAATTCCAAAATAGATATACTCAGTTAAAAGAAACAAAGCAATACTTCACCTTAGGATTACTATATGTATTAATTTAAATCCATTTTTTTCTCGATTTCCATTTCGATTTCCATTTGCATTTCAGTCCATTCCTCTAGTTATACAATTGTGTATCTCTCACTAAGTAACACTTATATTGTTTTACAGCCCCTGTAAACTTGATGCGTTCTTGTGTTTTTCGTCAATCAAGAATAGTAAATGTACCGGTTGAAATAATGCTTTTGTTCAATTTCTTTAGATAAAAGCTTTAATATGTTATATTCTCAAGAAAAATACATCCATGTTGTTTATACAAACGTCGTAAGCTTATGAATAATGTGGTTATTAACTTTACAGATGTGTAACCCTAACAATAATAACCTGCTTTTATAAAGAATTAGTGTTGTGACTGTATTTGTTTCCACGCATTTATTAGTGTAAATAAATCCAAATCAAACTTGAAAAAAGCTGTGCAAAAATAAGTAGCTGACAAATGTTCAATAAATTTAATATGACATTTGTATATATATCTCGAACCGATAGGAAATTATTTGTGTACAAAGTACCTTGAATTTTTTTGTTCCTGACTCGCAAAATATAAATGCTATATACATCATATAACAATGATGATAATGATAATGATGAAGATAATTGTACTCATAATGTTCATGATGATGGTAATAATAATGACAATAATGATAATAATAATTATTACAATAATGATAATATTAATGATAACAATATGCGTAGATCACAATGTCGTCGTTTGTATATTGGTGCATGTAATGAAACGCAGTACGTTTATAAAATGTTCACTAAATATAAACAGGGGAAATAGTATTCTAACAATTATAAAAATAATATTGAAACTAACTATAACAATATTGATAAATTATAATACTATACACTAATGTTAATGCTAATGAGAATAATAATGATAACAATAATTAAAATAAAATAATGATAGTATTACAAAGAAGGAGAATTGAAGAGGATTAAGGATATATAACAGTTTATTCCAGCGCTCCCTTGAACCATAGGGACTTGAATATTAAGAAAGCGGTTTACGATTTTTGTCTTTCTATTCGTAACACGGATGTATTATAATCTATACTCGGACTTGCACTTTATATACCACAAAGGAAATGTTATGATATAAAAAAAGACAATCAATCACTTGTTGATATTTTGTTGTTACACTACAGAGAAAGGTATGAAAATAAATTACTTACATTAGCAGAATTTTGTTTGTATACGAATTTTATTTTCTGTAAATGATTTCGTATTCAACTACCCTACAAACGTTCAGATAATAATTGTCATGCGCACATCAAAAGTGTCATCTTTCTTTGCCTTCTCTGAGGTCTGAACTTTAAGAATACCCTGAAATCAATTTGAATGAAATATATACCAAAGATATAACATAAACATACCATTCCGGTAAGAGAGGAGACAGAGGCAGATAATTTTCCAGCTCGTATCACAAAGTACATGAAACTTTAAACGGGTTGGATAAAAATTTTATTCTATGCGACCTTGGCATTTTGTTCATGGTAAACGATAATAAATATCCCATGTAAATACATCTCATGTAATACTTTGCTTTCATAGAGGACAAAGCACCAATGTTTTAATAAATACCCGTAGCCAAATTAGCCTTTCATCATGTCTAGGCTTATACAATGGATTTAAACTGTGGCTACCTAAATACACCAAATTATTGTTGTATTCCTAGCAGTCAATTGCAGATCGATAACTACTGGAAGATGGCCTTTGACTCATACGATCTTTGCTTCAGCCTAAACTTGATACAAGAGGATTCTGACAACATTTGTTGTCAAACCTTGGTGATCTTTTTTTTTTGGTAGCCTTGTTCTACATTTAATAGGATTTGACGGGATATAAGTTATTTAAAAAATGCAAGATTAGACACGTTTATTGCTCCATTTTGTTCTTGTCTTGATAGGCTACAATCATTAGCTATTTTAAAACCTTCAAAACGCTTTTGATAAGGAAGGGTATTCATTTAAGCCAAACATACATTTTCTGTTGTTTTAAACTTTCATATCATGATAGCCTCGTTTTAAATACTTTGTTGCAAATAAATTGATCATAATAATAAACAAAAAAGACAGCCACAAAACAAATTCATATATTTTTGTTAAAATTAAATAAACTTAAACAACAAAAAATACCCGTGGCTAATAAGGGGCAGGCCTTTTTCTTTCTTATGGAGGCGTTGATAGGTTTCTTGCCGTCTTGAAGCCTTGAAAAAATAGAGAATAAATGTATTTATAAATACCCGTGTACTTTTATTTGCCCAGCTTTCGATGAATGCTATTTCTCAAGACTGCATTGCATTTACATAACCATTATTTCAGTTGGTTATCATGTACTTATCTGAAGGGGAGATAAATGACCCAAATGAAAATTTTCGCCTTTTGGCAATATAATGCCTTATCTGTTCCAAACTTATCAATTCATCAACATATACTTTTATCATTTTGGGGGGAAAAAAAACTATCGTCTCTTCTCTTTATTTTTACAATGGCACTTTAAAATTGCGCTGTCGACACTGATCATATAACTTTTAATAAAATCAAGTACCAAGTGAAGCGGGCAGTACTCGTCTACGGACGTGATCGGTATTCAGGCTGGGTCCAGGTTACAAATGGCAGTAGAAATAATCTGGGGGGTGTTTCATCAACATTTGTCCGCCGACAACTGTCAGCGCTGACTAAATTTGTCGGCGCTGACTAAATTTGAAATTTAGTCAGCGCTGACTAAAAACCGTTTCACGAAGCTCTCTGACAAGGGCCTTGTATTATAATGATCAAACGTAGCGGCTAGCGGCGAGTCTACCACTTCGCGCATGCGCAGTAGCTTTATCTTGCTTCCGTCGTCTGCCACTACCTATCTGCGACAATCATCATACAATGAACCCAACTTCTGTGCTGAAATGGTTTTTCGTAGAAATCCCGTAAGTACAAGTCATATTTATTCCCTAATACGAAGAATAAAATTCACAACTCGACATCTATGTGCTTGTTGATTTTTGAATACTTTTCCGACGGTGAAACAAAGATTGATTATGAGAGCTCGTGTGCGAGTGATTGACCAGTTTCGTGCACTTGCAGTAGGCACGAGCCGAAGCTGCGTGTAGCGCCCGGGCTAGTGCCGGGCATTTTTGCAGCAGCAACTCATGCAAGTACACAACAGTGTCTAGTAGATTCCACTAGGCTCTAGTTACTGTGATACTCGTAGCTGCAGCTGTATAACATTAAATAACAAATGAACACACGTTGTCGATGACATGTAATGATGTATCCCCCAATAATAATATATATTTTATTTTTACTTTTAGTCTAGAGTAGGCCTACTGCCTAGACTCAAGAGCCGGACTGAATAGACAGTGTGGATGTGGTGCCTGTGTATTTCTTAATCTCTTCGTTGGCTTTGCCTCTAAAGGCTCTATCTCTGAAATTATTTTTGTTATAGATTCATCATTTCATGTTTATTTTGCGTTTTCTCAATTTGATAGAATGAACAGATGCGAGACATCGATCTACAAGTACATGTGATGTAGGCCTAGATGTAGACCAACTAACTAGAGTAGATCAAGCAATTGACCATAAATTTCAATTTTAGATAACGAAAGAGGACTTTTTTGGTAAAGAGAAAATCCAAATTATAATAGCACAGTTAATTCTGCAAATGCTCATCGATAATGCTCATTTTTTTTAATTCTAAGATTTTGTTGTTGTAAGAATCAAATTCCTCCTCTCTTTTAGTTTTACAGGAAAATTTACCGAGAGACCATATAATCGCAGTACCAAATGCTTCCCTTCTTTGAGTATGTGCTTGAAAAAATGCCCTGGAGAGAACAGACCACCACAAGAGAAGGTAAACATATTTGGATCGTATAACTTGATCTGTTTAGTTTTGTCAAGTAAAAGGAAATTTTGAAATGAGTGAGGTCAAGGCCAAGTTGGAGGGGGATGCAAAGGGCTGGTTTGAGAAGTATCCTTTCAGGGGATGGCTATGTCGTCGGCCGGCTGGCAGAAAGGCGTTAGCGCGCGACCGACTCGAAAACTACTTTTCAAATTATTCGCATTTAAAGATTTGTTTTATATTTAAACTGCTTTTTGCCCCGAAAATTGGTTTAAAACTTAAAAGACTAATGGAAATGTTATAGTAGAACACGGCCACAATTTTTTTCTCGGAAATAAGTCAGTTTTATAAAAGTTTGAGGCGATTTAGTGCTAACGCCCTTCTGCTTAACGCTTCATGTTTGACCTGAAATTCGAGCTAACGCCCTTCTGCCAGCCAGGCGACGATGTATCGTCTACTAACAAGTTGCTGTAGGGTTAATTTAAAGCCCCACTGCACTGCTTGTAGGTACTTGCTCCCTCTATATAGAAAACAATGCCTAGGCGGTGCCCATTGGTCCCCCATGATCCTCTTTTTCTTATGTTAATTGAGAGCCAAGTTGATGAGATAACCACCTGTCAGTGACCACGCTAGGTGGTCTAATTCCTCCTGGCCAAACTAGTACAGACGGGCTTCAAAGTGTATTTTAACCTCCAATATAATTATCTGTTTTTAGAATTAACATTTGAAGCTCTAGTAGAAGGGGGGGGGGGTCCAGTACATAAAAATGAATGACGAGCAAAAAGAAAAAAATAATTGACTTTCAAATTTTGCTGAAAAGTAAATATTGAAGACAACTAAAATATTAGATGATGCTATTTTATTTTTATTTTTTTACATATTTGGTTAATATTTATTGAAATGTTTATAATTCTTTTCCAGGGATTGAGAAGGAGGGTTTCCTGTTGAGAGATGGGGTGCCTTGAGGTTCCAGTCTTGACGTTTTGCCCCTTACCTCAAAGCGATGGCCTCTTGTGCCTAACAATATAGGAGCAAAGCACAATGGACTGGTAATTCATAGTAAATATTACAATGTTTTTAACAAACGGGGAAAGAAACAGATAAATTCATAGCAAGTGAGTCTGTCATGGCATTTTGAGTGACCCGACATTTGCTCCAGCACCGACTGCTTGACGCTTTATTTGGTCAAAGGTGTAGGGTTAGGCGGTTGGGTCTAGTGTTGGGTCCAGGGATGAAGTTAAGTATTTGGTTTGATAGTGTAGGAAATTGACGTAAAACAATTGTCTCAGGAGCAAGTGTCATGCAGTCAGATTTTCCAGGTGCTGGTGGAGCTGTATACATTATGTTACTCATCATTGGCAGTTTAAAAATCGTCCTTTGTATCGTGATAGCAGCTTAAACATGGTGAAGAGTCTAAGGGAGAATAGTTTACACCACTTCTTGCTATCATTTACAATAGCTTCAGTAAACTGAAAATATGCTGACCCACAGTTTGTGAGATATGTATCACTGTTTTACCAATTAGAAGAAGTAAGTGATGCTCTACTGACAATTATTTAGTGGTTATGTTGTAACACAAAATGAATTCTTAATCTTAATCCTGGATCCATAGCTAAACATAGGCACTATACCATGGCATCAACTTCAACTCCCCAAAAAAAAAATGAACCACTAGAGGTGAAATGTTGCATTTTCTTTTCTGTGAATATACCTATTTGAGAAATGGTAAGTGTGAAATATTAATGAAAGCAATCTCAATATTATTTATTTTATAAGGTGGTGGACCCCGGCCAAAATTCCATGACCGTCTCTAAATGGTGCTGGAGGCACTGCCAGAATAAACAATCCAGGGCTTACATGGTAGTGAAGCCGAAGCCATAAATGTAATTTCTTTGGTGAGTTGAACATTCTTTATTATAAATTTCCAGGCTTTCCACCTGCATTTATGTTTTCATTAACCTTTACTGTACTGCCCCCAATCAGTGGTGTGACATGACCAATCGCCACACAGACATTGGGAATCGTGTAAAGAACTAAAATCCATGATTACTATTTTTTTATCATTAAATATGATAATTTATGTAAATTTTATAAATAAATGTATATATCATTTGATGATCATGCAAAGTAAAGCAGTAGGGTTAAAAGACATGTCTTGTGCTAAAAAAATAGTTATAATAGAAATTGGAAACAAAGTATTAAGAATCTCCCACTGATTTTAATATTTTTAACAGCTTAGATATCTATCAAAGAAACATTTAGGTTAAAATAAGTTTGATTTTTCATCACTTTGTCGAAAATTTACCATGCATACTGCCCAATTTGACACACATCGACATGTGTCTACTTCATCACTAAACCAATTTAATGCTTTTCTGCAAATGAGATTCTTTGACATTAATACATTCTACTCAGGTCAAGTCAAGATGAAAATCATGAAATAATCACATAAGTCAAAGTATCATGTTTGCATTTCACTGTTCGTAAAAATAGATGGGCCTATATTGAATAAGCATTTTTTTGTTTTTTTTGTTGTTAATATATTCAACTACCGGTATGCAGTTACCTGACTTGTTCATTTTAGTTCAGTTTTTAAGTAAGGAACTCTGGGTATTTGAGATCTTTCTACTACTACTACTTTCTACTAGTACCGGGGGAGAGATCTCGGCCGTGAAACGTCCGATCGCATGTCAAGTGAAGTGTATAGAATACTATGGTAAATTTAATTTTTTGACAAATTCACTCAATTGCATATTTATGGTAATTTATGCAAATAAGGTCATAAAATTCACATTTTTACCCATAAATCATATATTCTTCATATTTAAGCATTCTTTTTCACTACATATATTCGTTAGACCATTTGGAATAATAATACGACAACAAAATTGGAAGAGTCAGGTTATTCCTTATGTTATCTCTTGTTTTGAAAATTTCTTATGTATTTCATTGTTTTTTAAAACTTATGTATTTTATTGTTTTTGTTGTTTTATTTCATTTCTAACTACAATTCAACTATTTTGACCCCCAAAACAAACACCTTAACTTTAAACAAGACCAAATAACCAATGTTTTATCTCTTTTTAGGAAAAATGACATTTCCATATGTTTTGTACACAAATCACGAAAATGAGCAATTTTTGGGCTGACATTCAAAGACAAAAGGTCACGTGACTTTGTAACTGTACGTCCAATTTTTCCCCAGGCCTCATTAGGGTTAATGAATATATAAGGAGATCCAGAATAATAAATACAAAATCAATGATTAACAATGACAATGATAGGGGAAGTGATGATAACAGTACTTATACCACTAACATCAACTAATATTACAATCCACAAACAATAACAATTATTTGATATGTTAATGTTTTTCATAAGATGATAATAGCATTATAAATATGGATTCCAATTGCAGTTGATTGAATCACAACAGCATCAAGAGAACCAACATTTTCCAGAGACTCAGCAGCAACAACCAACAACAGCAGCAGCAGCTGCAACAACAGCAGCAACAAAAGCAGCAATAGCAGCAGCAACAGCAGCAGCAACAACATCAGAACAGCACCAGCAGCAGCAACCTGGACAACAACAGAGATGGCAGCAGCAACAACATCAACAACAAGGACAAAAAATAAAATGCAGTTGATGGACAGCTGGAGCTGTTGGAGATTGAGAGGGAGAAACTTGAAATATAAAAATCGAGGTTGAAAAGGAAAAGTTGCAAGTAATGAGAAGATACAGAAATCAATACTAGAAAATGAACTGTAAATGTTCTTCATCAATTTCAAATGCATTTTCAACTGCATTTTTCAACCTTTGAGGGTTTTTTCTCTCAGTAGTTTAAGTAGGTCTCTAGATATAGATCTATTGATCTAGATTATTAGTAGTCTGTTCTTTGAAAATTGATGGAAAATTGACACAACAAATGTCATTCTGATTTTATTTTATTAATAAAGTCCGTTCAATTGAGAAGGCCCTTTAACATTAATTTCAGCTGTTTGTTGTGTGTTTCTTTTAATTTCGTTGTCTCTACCAACAACAAAAAAGGTAATAAAGTTGGGTGAATGTAGAGTCTGAATCTACATGCTTAGTCTTATCGTTAGACCCCATTCATTCACCTTTGTAATCTAAATTCAACTTAATGAAAGAATGGAGTAAAATTTTAGGTCCCAAAATTTAAATAATCAAACAATTTTAATGTTTGCCATGGCATTGGGTCTACTTTTCATAGGACTTCAAGCTCAAGTCAGTTCATTTCAGGAAAAAAAGGCATGCAATACTTACTTGGTTTTTCTTTCCGCATATGACTTGCGCCACCCTTCTATTGTCGCAAAAAAATCTCAAAGCCATCTCATTTATCATGTATAACACTCCTTCCCTAGTAAATCTGTATTTTTTAAACATATCTGCATCATCATATAACTCTAGATTTGTACGGTCTCGGAAAACACACTCTCTACGAAGGGCAGCACCCCCTAGGATATTCATGAGTGCTGCCATTTTGCCTTTTTGGTTGTTGAGACTAATTAGTCGGTGTAAATTGACTTTGTCGGGAGGTACAAGGCCACCGACAAATTTATTGAAATTAGTCGGTGGACCTATAGAAATTAGTCGGTGTTTTCCACCGACAAATTTTCATGAAATGGAAATTAGTCGGTGATGATGAAATTGTCGGTGAAAATGATATTAGTCGGTGAAAACCACCGACTAATTGTTTCATGAAACGCCCCCCGGATCTCATTGGTCATCGACTTCTTACTTTATGATTAATATGTTGCCAAATGTTTAACACTTTCGATTTTGAGATGATTGGCCATGGCAACAGCAGCATTGCACTCACTAAACACTGCAGGTTTGCGACATTTTTGGTAGATTAAATAGTTGCTTATCTCGGGTTCTAAATTAGCTGAAAGTCTGCCAATTGAAAATATTAAGCAAGGAGACCGCGATCACGATGCAGGTGAGATAAAATGTTGTTTTTCTCGGCTTATAAATTACTATTCGTTGAAATGTCTGCCGATCGAACAGAAAAACTCAGCTAAGCTAAGAGACGTCGATCAGGATGCAGGTGTGTAATGGGTGAATGTAGTAATACGGCTGATCGCGGTGCTTGCATCCACGAGTTGCCCGGTCCAGCCCGGCGTACCTCTGCCTCTAGGGCAGTGATATCGACCGCATCACGATTATCAGAGTATACATTTTCGTCGTCTTCAAGTTCGCCCAATTCACCATCATCTTCACTTTCTCAACCATTAGCACTGCTACTAACTTCTTATTCATCATACTCCAAGATCAGTTGGGGTTCATCTGAGCTGCCTTCTGTCATTTTTACTGATAATTAATATCCCGGTATAATGTCTATAGGTCTACTTTCACTCTGATATTTCTTGTTTACACTGCAGTGCTATCTGATTGCGAATACGAAAAGAATGCGCGCGGTGGCCGTGTTGTGAATAGTCCACGAAATGACGTCACACGACCAAGCCTCCTTTTGGTATCGTAGACGAAATTCTTTCCAAAAAACATGACTCTTGTAACTTCATTTAATTATTTTTCCTTCCCCTTATGTTTTTTTTAATAATGAACTTGAAACAAATGCGAAGAACTGAAAATAACTTTTCGAACAATACCTAAATAAATATGAATGGATAGCACCTTTAAATTGTAAAAATAAAAATAAGGTATTTCAGTGACACAACATTATATTAAGTGAACAAAGGTTGGATTTGAAGCATGCAACCAACAAGCAACCTAAATCTGAGGGAACTTCGAATTAGGCAGGGAAACATATTAAACAAAACTTGTTGGCAT
Organism: Mesocentrotus franciscanus; assembly: GCA_037976565.1. NCBI lineage: Eukaryota > Metazoa > Echinodermata > Echinoidea > Camarodonta > Strongylocentrotidae > Mesocentrotus > Mesocentrotus franciscanus. The sequence continues at coordinate 7,371,526 of CP137681.1, read as the reverse complement.
TCCCAGTAAAACGGGGAAATAAAACATTGAAGAATATTACTGAATGATTATAAAACACATCGTATTCCACACACACACACACACACACACACATCATATATTAATGAAGAAGTAGTAATAATACAATTGAAGGAGATACCAAATATTCGAAAACTCCTATATTTTGTATCTCCTATGGTTGGTTTTTTTTTTTTCGCCTGATTTTTTTTCTTCAACTACCGTATATAAATATATTTATGACATGCTGTTTGTGTAAGTCTTGGTACTTTCTACTTGGTATCTAATTTCAATTGCGAGATTGATTAAATAGGTAGCATAAGAAAATCGATCTGGTCATGGAACTTTTGCCTCACTGGGCTTTGAAAATCTACCGTCGACAATAATTAGGTGCATCATCGATAGATAAATAAGGATGAATGACTGGATGCTAGTCTTAGTTACATGCGTATTCGCCGTTGTATTCCATTTTAATCACATAAAAGGGTATACAAGAACATGAGGAAAAGATGATTTTCATAGGATGAATTCATCTAATTGGAAATGCTCTTTCCAAGTTCATCGACAGTCCTGACCGGTATATATGATAGACATAGAAATTAATGTGATAGTAGAAAGTTGAGTTTATCCGTTTTCGATCGCCCTCAAATATTTGTCTTCAGTCTTTAATGGACTTAAAGGTGGTGGAATATCTTAAATATTGCACCGCGTCCACTATGATTGCAGTGTGGAGCTGAACTTTTGATTTACACACCCCTGAACCTTTTTCTCAATTTCAGAATTAACAATGTCGAATGCCACAAAACAAGTGAAGCGTCTTAATGGTGTTCAGGAATATGTTATGAGTAGTAAAACTTGACTTGAATGACTTGACACAAATTTAAAAAACGGAGAGGCAATTGCCATCCCCTTTTTTCCTCGAAAAAAAAACACAATACAATGGTTCTTGTAAAGACTATGTAACGTGTTTACTAGAATAAAAGAAGGTAACACAAACAGATACATAAAATGATCAGTAATAACGTTGACCTGTGATGATTATGTTCCCACCCTTGATTCTTGCATGTTGATGTCTCACCATATTTCTCACATATGTAGTACGGTTACGTCTTATTTAAGGAATACTGCTAGAATCAGAAGGTTTATTGACCAGTCTGCTTGTCATAATGCTGTGTGTTCTTTAGTTCTATCCCGTATTGATTATTGTAATGGGCTTCTCTCTATACCACTCCCTGGACCAAATCGGATCGTGTGCAACGGCTACAACATTGGGCAGCCATATTGATATTTCGGGTTTCTAGAGACCATCCATCTCAGCCACTCTTGAGATCATTACACTGGCTTCCTTTGAAACAAAGATTTTTTTTTTAATTACTCTTGTTTGTATTCAAAATACTCAATAATCAAGCTCCACAATATTTAGATACCTTTTTGAATTTGTATACACCTGCCAGGGCATTGAGGTCAGCCAGTGATCCTCTCCGTCTCTTATATTCAGTTACCCACACATTAGCCGGTGATATGTAACTTACTGTATCTGCTTCAAAATACTTGAATTATCAACCACTTAGAATTAGGCAGTCTACATCAGTTATTACCTTCAGAAAGGCATTAAAAACACATGTTTTGGCAGTTTGTAGTTGTAAGACTTATTATATGTATTTATGTAATTTTAATTGTCATTCACTGTAAGTGCTTCGGGCCTTATGGGAAAAGCGCGGTATAAGTAATACTAATAATTAATAATAATAGTTATTGTATTTTGGTGCTCACGCCTTATAAAAATGAGTAGACATAGGGCATACCAACGGACCTGATTAGTATAATGTTAGGTCAATGTCAAATTGGTAATTACGGTTTGTATATGAGTATGGATAGATACTATATGATGTAACCATCTAAACTTCGTCAACATGTATGATGTTCGATAAAAAAAAAAGTGGGCTAGCTTATAATTGGGCAGCATGCCCAGTATGACAGAAGTGCAGAGCTGCGCTTAGGACTTGCGAACCACCGAAACTGTTGTTCTAAGGCAGAACCAAAATATAAATCGGTGTCAGATGCCACAAGCTCGGTCAGGTGTTTGACTGACATAAACGCAAATTTAATAGTATAGTAATAATGACTGCTATGAGAGGCATAGTTGTTTTTATTGCTCAAGGGGAGATTACATCGTGCTATTACCCCGAGGCGTGCCGAGGGGTGATAGCACGATGTAACCTTCCCGAGAGCCAAAAAACAACTATGCCTCGAATATTAAAGCAGTCATTATAACTTTTATATACTGAAAACAGGGTCATAGAATACAATTTTGTGCGACTTACTGGTCAATCATGCATGGTAATCGAGTTTGTTTACGCTATCGAAGCCTGTGTTGATAAACTTGCAGTCTCAGCTCCCTGCTTAGTAGTTGGCCATTGAGATTGCACGCAAATATCTTATGCAGTTTACGTGCGATCATGCCAAATTGGTCAAACTAATAAATTACAAATCAAGATTCAAACCTTCATTGCTTGTGATCCTGAAGGTGATACTCAAAAGATGAGGTGTCATATGAAAGAGCAGTTTTACCTCTATATTTTCAAAGGGGCGTCATCTCGTCATTACATGTAGATCTAGGCCTAGCTACAATCGAGATCGACGGTCATCTGTACTGTGTAGCAACCAAATTAATCGCGGCACAAAAAATGTATGGAATGCCGCGCGCGCTCCGCATAAACTAAGTAAACCAATGGGGATCGCAGCATGATGAGGATGAGGGTAGAAACTTTTAACTATTCCCAGTGGGCTCTAGCTATTCCCTGTGAGTGGGTGTGAGTGGGGCATGGCTTGAAATCACGACTAAAACTTCGACAAATCAGATGGCTAGATTTCTAAAGTGACGTATATAATATTTGATATATGTTGTACCTAAACACCATGGACCCCCCCCTCTCTCTCTCTCTCTCTCTTGCTCTCTCCCTCTCTATCTCCAATAAGTGATCAAGATCTTGCTATTAATTAGTATAAACTAACACTTTAAAAATGAATAATAATGGAATATCTAACAAGGTGCTTGTGGCGTGCGTTTATCTGACCTATTTGAAAAATCTCATATCTCAAGAGAAGGGTACTTTCAAGTTTGCAGACGTCTGGAGAGGCTAGCAACGTAACGTCGTTTTTCCATTAAAAAAAAAAAAAAAAAAAAATTCTAGTAAGACATGGCAGCAACAATGTCGGTCTCAGTTTTTGTCGGTCAAATGGACTGTCTCGCTCCCCCAGAGTCACCAATCAGCGATACGCAGTGTCCATAATAGTGTTGACGAGTAAACTTTGTTATGGTCTATGTCTGCTTTGGCAAGCTACGAAGCAGGTATGCGGCTCAGGCACGGAAATGATAAATATTCAGGTGATTTACAAATTAGAATTAACCAATGGCAGTTTTACTCGGTTGGTTATCATTCTTTGCATATTTTCATTCTTATATATACTTTCCAGGCAAATTAAGAAATAAAACGTATGTTTACAAATGGAGTAACAAATACTCCAGACTAGTGCCGAAGGATAACCAGAAGGAAAGTAGTTACTGTCTCAATAAATAATCAATGAATTAAACATAAATCATAATTAACTTTGTTTCTTCTACAAAACAATTTTAAAAATTATATGTCCTGTTAGAAGAAAACAATTACCACGATGCATTTACTGTTTTCATATGCAAAGCGTATGAAGGGTTCTGGAATATATTATAACATAAAAGTGATGCGGGTGTTCGGCTCGTCGGCGGACTAAATCAGTATTCTGGGGGGTGTTTCATAAAGCTGTTCGTAAGTTACGCACGACTTTACGCACGACTGGTGATATGTTCTTGTGCTACATGTAAATGATTGAGAATCTGATTAGCACACAAGAACATGTTCCAGTCGTGCGTAAAGTCGTGCGTAACTTACGAACAGCTTTATGAAACACCCCCAGGCCTCATAGATATCAGTATCGTGAGGAGCTGTCCTTTTTGGCGGGAGGCACGCGTTGGATGCTTTATCTTCACATTCAAATAATGTCAGATACCACAAACCACAATGAGCTGTTTTGGTGAAAAGAGAGGGAAAGGGTGATTACGGATTGATATATCTGATCGGTAATGTTTTCACATCCATATTTGCTCATATAACTATTTTTAATTTAGTAGTTGTCGTTTATTATACGAGTAATTTGATAATATGATAATTTAATTATTCTTGTACACAAATATGATAACCCTTTTCCCTACATCACTACTGGTCAATATCATAAATTAGGAAAGACAATTAAGTACAATATAATCCCATGAATTAATAAACATTCAATTAACCTCACCCATCGCAATCTGATCAAAATAGGTCGCCAGCTCGCCATTGCCTTTATAACGCGTGTGCGACAAGTCGAACTTTGAACGCAATTTGTCACGCAAGTATAACGTTATAGGTCAATTACACGAATTATAACAAGCACGGCATATCATAGATCAGTTCTGATTGGTTTATTAGTGCAATATCCAACATTCCCATTCCGTAATTTTCCCATTGAAGATAGGCAAACGTTTTGCCGGGGGAAGCAAAATGTATGAATGTTCATGCCACGCAATGGACTATTCGATTATTTTCAGAGGGGTGCATCGGTTACCACTTTAAACTCCCCTAATTGCAACCAAGTATTTCATAGCATTATGTAATTTGGTATGTTTTTTTTTTTGCTAACTTATGAATTATTAAATTTCAATGATGGTTTAAAGATATGGAAAAGTTAGTTTTTAGTTGATATTTATTAACAAAGTAATTTATATTTAGCAAAGCAATCTCACATACAAAATCACTATCAAGTGTCGTCTGCTATGTTCAAGGCACATATTTATCGTTTGTACTGTGATGTAGACAGTTTACTAGTCATTGTAGATTTATGGTTAGCCATCTGTCATATATTAATCTTTAATTATTAACAAACATACACACGCACACTCTCACTTCCCCTCCCCACACACACATTTCCGCACACCCGATTCACTCGTCATCCATACACCCTTCAACATAGTGGAACATTCTACGAAATTGAAAAGTCATCTGGAAAAAAGACCTTTTGAATCATATAAGACGTAACTTACCCTATTCTGATGACTTGAATGCATGTCAAGATAGTTTTGGCTGCGTTTCCATTACAAATATAAACTAGTCTGCGATTAGAAATAGTCAATTTCCCGATAATGTCAGAAAATATGTTTGCCGCCGCATACAATATTCATTCATTCATTCAAAGTGGTTTATTTCAAATACAACTTTCATCGAGGCGTTTAGCCGAATTACAAAAGACTACAAACAAAATTAATAACACATAATGTAATATATAACATATCGTAACACGATGTATGTAATCTGAAAAATAAATCAATATAAATACGAGAAATATAGCTTATTGCAACATATGGAAACACAAATTAGAAATAAATCCGAATTAGCATAATGTTAAATAGTTATACTGAAATCACGTGACCAAAAAAGGACTGAAGTAATCAGTAAACGGTAAACGGAGCAAGTGTATGTGGTGGAAAATATCGAGAGTATAACTAAAAAGTTAGGGGAAAAGTGTGCAAATACAACGTAAATTATTGAAATTAAGAGTGGGAGAGATTTAAAGACGAAGAGTAAAGGCTGAGAGGGGGAAAGGTATAGAAAAAAAGCAGTAGAAAACAAAAATGGAAAAGAAATGCATATAGGATGATAAGGAAAAGAAGGGAAAAGAAGGAGATCACGATGAAGAAGGATAAGAAGAAGAAGAAGAAGAAGTGGAAGAAAAAGAATTTGAAAAAGGGGAGGAAAAAGAAACAGATAAACAAGAAGAAAGGGAAGATAAAGGTAAAAGAGTTAAAAGCGGAGAAGAAAAAACAAATTTGAGAAAAAAAATACAACCATGCCTAAAGTTGACAAAGATGGGGATAAAGAGGAATGATGATCTACTGTCATGACAGATTCAGTTAAATTTAATTCACTTCAATTAAATATGGAAAACCATGGTAAAATGGAGTATAAGTATACTTAAACATTCCTCTAACAAATACAATACAAGTTTGGTAGGAGAAAGGCATGTGTGTAGTCACGGAGGATTGTCTGTTGTATCCGGGGTACAATACTAAATGTTTTATATAAACTATCACATTAAAGTGACTCTGTAACATTGTTGAAGGTTGATGAAAAACCGCGTAATTTTTATATGAAATGTTATTTATTATATTCCTTCTACTGTATACTAACCATGTAACATGCAAAACATCCAGAAAAAAATTTATCAAACTAAAAAGATATTTATCGTTTTCTTTGAAGGTGTCACTGTGCGACACCCTCTAACCAGCCTCTAACAGTAAATTTTCCTAACCATTTTTGAATTTTCCCAACCGTTTTCCATGAAAAAAAGACATAAGACAGGCTTTTAAAAATCTTTCAACACTAAAATGTCTGGAATTGTAGATAGAGCCAATTCATTGCTTTGTCAAGATTTACATTCACCTAAAATGTAATTAAGTTGTAATAATATAGTTGGGATAATTAAGGAGAATTAAGGAATCGATCAGATCAGTTTTTCCCAATTTTTATCATTAATAATGGTCCGTTTTCAATGAAACCGTCAGATTATCTTTAAATGTACATCTTGCATTGAAGTCACTACCTTAGCACCATTTTCTCTCATCTGAACAATGTTACCACGTCCCTTTAAGAAATTTTAAAGAGTTACACAAACCCTTCACAAATATTTATACACGGCTGGTAGGCAACTCCATATTTTTTTTTGGTTTTGATGTCCATTGTCACGCAACAATAAGCTTGTTTACATTGTTGTCAATGACAATGACAATTTATTCTCATGTCACCCACACTGGAATATTGGAGAAGTTTACAATAAGTTTGAATTTGACAATTTAACACTGTAAAATATACAATGCAAATCAAATTGATGTTAATAAATACATGATAACACTTTCGACAATAGTGAGAAAATTATGGTGATAATGATAATAATAATAATAAGAAGAAGAATAATAATAATAACAATATTGATAATAACTATAATAATTATTAAAAGAACGATAATAATAATTACAGCGACAATTTATGACGAAATCGAAATCAATGGAAGCAATTAAAAAAAAGAAAGTTACTGGCACCAATAAATTGATATTTGAATTAATGAATTACTGAAAATATTCTTGATATCAATTTAATAATTTGATATAAGACAAAAAAGAGAAACATAAAATTAATATTGAGCTCATAACATGTTTTTTGCACATACTTTATTTAATTAAAACTAAGCATTATTTTCGACAGAATTTCACCAAGTTTAAACGTGTTTGTACATTATTGGAGTTAAAAAGCTAATACATTTTCAGTGTATTTGGTCTTAGTTTTAATAAATATTTATCGATGAACAATTTTCTGTCTGAACAAATTTGGCTTCTCTACAAAATGCGCGCTTTTGTGGCGCGTTTCCAAATGCGCTCCCTTTTCCACACGGAACGCATAACACGCGATTATGAGAGCGCGTACGTGCACGTGAAAATTGTGTCATTCTCTCGTGGCTGTTGGTAAAGGCAAGACCTCTTGGTTTGGACAATTAAACATATCATTGGTTTCTTACGGGAACTAAATGACGTTGACTTTGTTTTGCATCGGCAGTGGAAATCTCGTTAATTTCCTTGAATTCCTTGTTTGAAATTTGGTATTCGCTAACGTCAAATTTATTATTAACTCCTCGTCTCGGCATCTGCACTGCAGTGAAGAGGTGATTACATTTTGGAGCTGCAGTGACTTCGTTTGTACGATAGACCGAGCTAGTTCAGTGCTGTAAATTGGAATCAGCGACCGGCATGCCGAAAGTAAAAACAGGAATTAGACGGGTACCCTCTCAAGACGAAGGAGTCGGTACGAAATGAAAGACCCCGTATGCTAGGTAGGCCTAGACCGATATCAGCTAGTTTTCACAACATCAGGCAGTGGGCTCGGATCTTGCGGACTAACATGACCAAGGCCAAGTCCAAGCCCTTAGGACCGGAATCACAACAAGTATCCGGTGAGTCGTGAAACGGTATTATATAGCTAGATCTAGAGTTAACGTTGCATGCAGTCAGAACACTCTAACAACTGTGTTTTTTCCGGGGTTAATCCAAATCAACTACATTCGTAATCGATTTGACTGCATTCGGGGTCGAATTGACAACTGAACGAGTGGTTCTATTTGACAAAGGTGCAAGTTTTAAGATTTCGCTGCAGGTATGCGCATTGATATCAGTGGATTTATGTGATAAAGTAATTTTAAATTGCATTTACTTTTTTTCATCGAATGAGTTGTTTACTCCTTTGCATTCAGAGTACTCGTGAAAAAATATAGAAATTGCTACTAACATCAATAATAGATCTACGGTTCTTCACCACCACCCTAAAGTTCACACTATACACAATCCATTTCGATCGACATTATGAATCAAAACTTGCCTTTGAATTTCTCAAATTTGTCCGAAAATCCATTCTTTTCCAGAAACACCTCCATCATGGGAAGTTAACTTGAAGCTCAATATAACTCTTTCATCGGGTCGAAATCCCCACTTAAGGGTTGCTGATATGACTACATATGTTATGACCATGTTTTTAGAAGAAAAAAAACAACCCCGAATAGCAACCCTGAAAAAGCGACCACGGCATAGGTGTTAATAAATTTCGACCCCGTATTGAGGTTTTATTTGACCTCAACGTGGCTATATTTTCCAACCCCAACCCCTGGTCATTTTGCATACCACGTACAGCGTACAACGTGGTCAATATAACACCAAACGTGATAAGGTGCATACTTGAATACCAGCGATAAACCTGTTTAAAAGAAAATAAAAGAAGGAATAAAAAAACAGGACCAAAAACAAGGGTTGGCTGCAGTCCCGGGTATATGGTTTCCCAAGTGGTTATATATTCATGCTTGGTAATTAGTTGGCTTCAATAATTGGTGAGAATTTTTACCTCGAGCTGAATAGGCTATCCAGTGAAACCGTTTTTTTTGGCGGCGAGCTATTTAATTTGCTCGATGGCGGATTTTATCAATTTGGGCCTTTATCACACTTACATATATTACCAAGAAATTATATTACCATTCGTAAGACAAGTCATTTCAGGAGACTCGCTCGATTTTACATGCGGGGAGGTATACCTGGAGGGAAGTGATGGGGCCCGGTTGGGAACACTTTTGCTGAAAACGTCGATGAGAGCTGGGAATGGGTGGTGCACCCGGGTTACATAAATCTTTACCTGTCTGATCGGGCATTCCGGACGGGTAAACGCTTGGATATCAGGTTATGTATGGGGTGCAGATTGCATTTATTAACGTGATTCCTCATTTTTCACCTTATATTCCAGCACTAGTTCTGTAGTTGGGTTGGATCCTCAAATCTGTGTATAATGCAATTATAATTTAACATGCAATTATAATATTATGATATTTGCGTGAATTCATGTACCGCCATGGTAAAATGATACATGTATAAATGACAGAATCCAATGTTAAATAAAAGCCACGAAAAATGCATAATCCGAACAGTTTGTTGTTTCCTCATTTATCAGCCGTGAATAAGTGCATTATTTTACATTAATGTATAGTCGTCAATAGTTTATTTCATTGCTATGCATCATGTTATGTGACAGCCCTGAGTGTACCATTTATGGGGTCTTCCTTTGTGTGTGTATTTGTCTTAATAATATCTTTGTCATGTTGTACCTATTCCTTTATTGCTTATATATCAATGAAGTCAGTTCATTTACTTTAATTATTTCATCTCGAAAAAAACACGTACACTTGATATATACACATCAATTATACACATTTATCAAAATGAGTATACATAAAACAAATGAGCATAAATGACATCTTAGTAAAATTGTGTCTGTATTGTAGCATAATAAATGAAAATAGGAGGACTTCAAACCACCGTTTTAGTCAGGCGCGGAACCACGGGGGGGGGGTGGAGGGGCGACGGGCCCGCCCCGGAAAAAATATAATTTTCTTACGAATTGGGCCCCAACAAGTGCTCTAACCCCCAAAAAAAAAAAAAAACAAACAAACAAACAAAATAATAATAATAATAATAATAATAAAAAAAATAAAAAAATAAAAAAATAATAAAAAAATGGACCCCCAAAAAAATAATAATAATAATAAAATCGGCCCCCCCCCCAAAAAAAAAAAAATAGTGGTCTTACCTTACTTTATGAACAGTATTGAGATTTTACAACTAATTATACCATGTTTGTTTGAATACAAGTTACGCTTGTAAGTGCCATTAAATTTGTTGGTAACATTGACATTGTAGATGTCATTTGTTTTAGTGGTGGATATCATTGCGAGGGCCAGGCATAGGCATATCACGAGACATAAGTAATGATTGATGTTATGATATAATTCAACAAGACAACATTTTGCATGACATACCAATCGTGAGATAGTACAGAATTGTCGTTCTCCATTAACAAATAGGGGTTTTCAAAGAATCGCCGTCTATTCGGCGTGAATCATGTGACCATACTTTGGACCCGTAACTCCGGCATGGAGATATACCTTACTATAACACACAAAAATCATCAAATTCTTTCACAAGTGTTCATATAACAGTCATGATTTGAAAGTCGTTAGCTGTCTTACCTGTTTCGTGTCAATTTCTTATCTGATTTGGAGTATTTTTTTCTAAAAACGAGAACATTTTTATACACTTTCTCTCAGGTTTCACGGCAAACCGCTGCACGATACAAGTGCATACCGTACCGACTATGGGATGCGGGCGCGCGTGTGTGAAGTTAGCGACCGTAATGATCATCATCATTTCATAATGCGAATTACTTGCATGAATGTAATGAGGATCAGATATTAAAGTGGTTAACTTCACGCACACGCGCGCGCCAGCATTCAGTTTACACTTGTATTGTGCAACGGTTTGCCATGGAACCTGTGAGAAAGTGTATAATACTGTCTTCGTGTTAAGGAAAAATGCTCCACAAAAGACAAGCAAAAACACAAGTAAGACCGATAACGAAATTTAAATCATGACCGGTATTCGTAGAAGATTTAGATGATGTGTGGTGTTTTTATAGTAAGATATATCCATACCGGAGTGACGGGTCCAAAGTATGGTATAAATACAGCACAAACATACATGCATGGGACGAGTCAAATTAATAAAAAACACGAGACTGCGAGGCCATCGGATTTAAAAACACCTCACATTTCATGGTAAATGGAAATTATAATGCATATCATATATTCAAATGCGGATAAAGTGAAGAGACTAGTATGGATTCAAACTACATGAACAGGTTGTATATACTGCGTCTCCCACCGGGTTTGGGAAATTACAAACCTCCCCTCTGATTAGTTTGTAAATTTCGAGTTTAATAACGCATTCAAACCAAGGTTTGTCGACAAACCTTCTTCGTGAATTCCAGCCAGTGTTTTTGAAAGTAACTTATTATACATCAATAATTGTTATTTGCAATACTTGCATTCTATGCTGATTTGGAAATAAGGCAATCGTGTAGTAGTAGTAATAGTAGTAGTAGTAGTAGTAGACTTTATTGGATAACTTGTTTAGCACAGGGCTAATCTGCCACAAGGTCCATTGCACATAAATGGAAAGCAAGTTAAATATACAACAGTTTAACACATACAATAGCATTAAACAATATAGATGACAATAGTTTACAACATACTGAAATGAAATTTACATTAATTGATTACAATGAGATACATAGTTTACATTTGGCTGATAAGAAATACATGCATATGATAAGAAAATTATAAACTATTTATTCATTTATTAACTAAGGAAATAGGATAACAAAATTATCACATATTCTTCCCCCAACAAAAAAAAAAAACAGCAAACAAACTGTATAAGTTATACAACACAAAAGCATAAAAGACAATAAGATGATAAGATTTATATAATAAAGATTCATTTATTCGAAAAATATAAAATCAGAAGGCAATAACGATTCACATATGAGTCTGGGTACATTATGTGAATGATACCAAATCAAATAACATTTGTGAATTATATCTAAAAAATATTAATTATGTATGTATTTAACCACCATAGATTGCAAATTCTGATGATTAGATGAAATGTGTTTTGTGTATAATGCCTTGTATAGCACTTCCGGGGGGGGGCACGTTAGATCAAAGATAAGGATAGGATAACACGTCTTATCTACCTAGTTGTAGGGCATAGCAATGTTTGTTGCTTTTATTGGCCGTCATACTATCTCTGATATGAACTTTTGAATGTCGGGGATAATAGGTCGGGGATAATCTAGCATTCTCGGGTAAGCAATTCCATTCTTTACCTGCCGAGTAGCTGAAGCATTTCTCAAAAATGTTGAGGTGGTGGCCGGGGGGGGGGTACACTTTGCGAGAGGATGAACTTCTTGTTTTTCTACTATGTGTTTCATTAACATAATGAAATAGGTCTGTCATGTATGTTGGGGATAGATCGTTCAGGGACTTATATACCATAGTTGATTTTCTGAATGCAATACGATCATTTATTGACATCCATTTTAGTTGATCAAAAAGTGGTTTCGAAGGAGATGTACATGGTGCATCGAATATAATTCTAGTGGTTCTTTTCTGCATCTTAAACAGTTTTTATAGATTTGAACTGCCCCATATAAAATTGCTGTAGTCCAAGTTAGACAAGATGTGAGCATGACATAATTTTATTCAGGCATCTGTTGGGAGAAGAGGTTTGATCTGCCTGAATTTAGCTAGGAGGAAGTATAGCAATCTATGAAGCTTGTTGACCTGTTTTGTAAAGCTTAGATGTTGGTCTATCTCTACTCCTAACAGTCTATGACTTGTAGTACTTTCAATCATCTGACCATTTATCTCTAGTTTCAAATCTTTAATGTCCAAGCGACGTAATTTCTGACGGGTGCTTAAAAGCATGGTCTTGGTTTTCTTAGCATTTATTGAAAACTGGGACAACTCTCGCTTCCTTCCCTGTTTTGGGGAATTTACCACTTCGTATGCTCTTGTTGTATAGTTTAGTGAGGCTGTTTGCGATTGCAGGTGCCGTTGTTTTCAGGATTTGGGATAAGATTCCGTAAAGGCCTACACCTTTAGTGGTGTCCAAGTTTTTCAATGCCTTGAGTACAAAGGATTCATCTATTGGTGAAATAGAAAACTTCTCCTTTGTTGGCAGATGTGATTTAACGAAGTTAGATAGTAAGGTTAGATCTGGCTCTTCTTGCTCATTATTCTGCTGGAGGTTACCTGCGACATTTGTGAAAAACTCATTGAAACTGTTGGCTTTGGCGTATTTCACAGAAATTTCGCTCCCGTTGTTTTGTACAATAACCGGACTAGAGGGTTTGTGCTTTGGAGTGAGCTCTTTCAGCGTTTCCCAGAAAGCTTGACTGTTTCTTCTACTTTCCCTGAGCTTTTCGATGTAGTGGTCTCTTTTGGCCTTTCTGATCATTGCCAGGACTTTGTTTCTCCATTTTCGTCTATTCTCCTCATCCCTCTTTATCGCATACTCATCACGTTTCTTCATAGCTATGATTATTTCCTCGTTCATCCACTCTGGCTGTTTGGTGATCCTCACTCGCCTTTCTTTCCATGGAAGATGCGAATCAAGGATGTTATTGAAGATATTTAGCCAGGCGTACATTGAGTCATCGGGATCATCGGAAGCATCAATGACAGACCAGGGAGCAGTTTCCAAGTCCCGTAGGAGTGCTCTGGTGTCAAGATTTCTGGCGCATCTGTATCGTATAGAAGTGTGTTGACCGTTCTTTCTTTGACACTGATGTTGTTTGTAGATCATGCACACCGGGTAATGATCACTCAACCCTGAAGTTTGTACATAGCTGCATTTCACATTTCTTGGCGAGGTTACATAAATGTGATCAAGGAGGGTTGAGGTCCGCTGGACCCTGGTTGGCTTGTCAATAACCTGTGTGAGATCAAACGATTCGGTCAGGTCTGTCCATGGTCTTGGGATATCCTCTTGTTTCATGAAATCGATGTTTAAAGTCTCACATGATGATGATCTCATGACCCTCTTCGTATGCTTTATCTAATTCACTTTCAAACAGGTCTTTCCGTGCAGCTACAGAGAGGTCGTTGTTTCGATATGCTGTACATATCAAGACATGAGAAGTATTTTCAGGTTTCACTTCTACCCAGATGTTTTCGAGACCAGCTGTCTCAAGGTCAACTCGTCGTCTGTAGGCAATACGGTCACTGATATACGTAAGCACCCACCATGTGGTCTGTTTGAACGATCCTTTCGTTCTGGTGGAAATCCATCCGATTGGTCATCCGATCGGGAGTCAATGTTGAAAATTGTCCCACTAAAACTCAACATTAGGGAGAGCAATTGGTTACCCTGCCTCTGTAGCTGTAGATAACAATAATAATTCTGTCACCAATTACTCTGCCTTTCCGTTAATCGACATGTATTAATCTCTTTTTTGGCCAAAAAACCATGCCATTTTCATTGGTTCTAATAAGTAGGATCTACCAAAAACTTACATTGGGTATCAATATCAAAATTGATTAATCAGATTAACATAGCAGTCATAACTACATAAACACATGTACAACTATATTACACTAAGTAATATCGATATAATGTTTACACATTAAAACAGACCTAAAATTTAAACCAGCAAATTTCCTAAGACTCTTTACAAGGTTTTGGGCCGTTTTTCAAATTCTCCTTCTTGTCAAGTGTCATGAAATGTATCAGAGCATCTTCCAGCCTATCGACCTAAATTATTTTTCATACAAGGAAATACCTCATGTTGCATTTTTTTTTCAATTCAGATATAAGTGGCCATCTTTAATTAAATTTTCATCACGGAGATTTGCCATCTGTTTCCTCCTCTTCTCTGGCATGGATCCAAACTTATGGCGTCAATCTCTTGTTTTACATGTAATCCGATTCAACAAGAACCTTTTATTGTGCTCACTGGATGAAAACAAAAAATACTCGCTAACCTTAACCATCCACAGTTGGTCTCCGATACACGTATTTGTTGTCGACTAACGGTCTGAAACGTAAGATAAGATATTCAAAACATCTTGCTTTCTTATTTTCTAAAAAGTAATGTATGTTTTGGGTATGTTTGTGACGTATTTCGTAGAGTTTTATTGGCTAATTTTTTTGGAGTTAATCATGCGACAATCCATTGTCATTTAAACATGACTTTCGACATAATATTGTTTTTTATTCGTTTTACTTTTATTCTTTGTTGAATCATGAAATTGTAAAATGCATGTAGACAATAGCTGTATTGTAAAGTACACGTACGTCTATTGTGGTCGCTTGTAGCATCTCTTGTTTGATGTCACAGTCAGAAACTAATCGTCATTTGGGATAATAGAGCTGTGTTTTTTTACGGCAACGCCACTGAAGTAGACCGCTCAGATAGGAGGACCATTTTGTAATGTGGCGTTCATATTGAGTAATAATACTTTAAAGAAACGGGGTTTGATAGCCGGATACATGTTAAAAGACACAGTTGTGTGCGTTGAGTCGGAACGCTTTAGTTTTTCCTCCTCTAACGCTTAAATTTACTGAACACTAACATTACAATTTTATGAAATTTAAAGTCTTTGTCTACTCTTTATACAAATGTAATAACGTTGAAGACAACATATGAATATCTCTTTCAATTCCTGATTACATTTATTCTTCTCCGATTTATAAACGCAAATTGTTAGAAAAAGAGAGGATAGTATGGAGGTTAAAAAGGCGAAGCAATTACATTTCTAAGTTAAAGATGTACTTCCTAACATATTTTCTCCTATCTCTTGTTGAGTTTGTAGTTATATAAAATGTGTATAAACACAGCTATTTATGAACGAAATTTGGCATACGCTGGCCCTCTTGATATCATTATATATGTATAACACCGTTTAAAAACAAACATGTAATAATGCAATTAAAGTACCCTTCAGTATTAAATGTTAATTCGGTCTATGAACTTGTTGTTAGTAGAGGAAGAGAAGAAAACAGTTAGTTCGATATTCGAGAAAGTATACGAAGAACGAAAATAAAATAAAAATATTATTTGCTTAGGGAACCTTATCTAATTATTCCAGTCAAATATTTGTATTTCACAAAGGCAACATGAGCGTCCACCAATATGTTTAAATTTCAGATTAAAAAAAAATATATCCAACCAAAACGCTTATGCAGTGTACATTTATGATACAATGCTTTCAACCCTCTATTAGTATTACCCCGAAATGGGACGAACGTATTTCCTTTCATCGGTGAGGACTGTGAATCTGAACGTATTTTGGAGTTAATTTACGATATTTAATTTGTTGGACATAATAAATATTCTTTATTAAGGTCAGTCAGCACCAGCTTTTTGTTCAAAAATTACATTCAGTTGAAATATTTGAGACCAATTCATTTCTAGCTCCTTTTCTCATTGTCTCATTAAACATAGCTTTAATAAGTTTTATTATGGCATTGAAACTGATTTCTGAAACAAACAAACATTTTTAGTTTTCGAAATGAATTCAATAAATATGTGTTATACTTTAGAAAGTGATAGCTTAAACTCTACAACAAGCCTTTAGTGTGTACTTCAGGGGCAAGTTACATAAACATGAGGATTCCCTCCTTTTATTTAAATCTTAATACTTTTACAAATCTAAACATATCACTTAAAGCGAAAATTTGTATCCTTGTGTCAGTAATATTCCTTCAAAAGGGACTGCAGAACGAGTTTAAAATTCCTGTGTCTTAATCCGTAAGAAGAAATGAAAAATCCAACATAATTTATGTTCAACTGTAATCATCGAACAGTTACTGCTTATCTTGCTGATATAAATGCAGATAAAATGTGTATATTCAGTCTTATAAAGACACATATGTAATAAAACTGCTAATCAGTCTACTTTCATCTCTCTCTCTCTCTCTCCTGGTGGTTAACACACTATTTTATTATTTGTTGGAATAATCTAATGACGAATATTTATTAGTAATCTGGAAACATACGACGTAAAGTGATCCACTAAATTGTGTATATCTGATGAGAAACATAATTATTACTGCACATCCGTGATAATGAAAGTCGTGAAAACTCCAAACACTGTAACCGTAGCGTTTTACTATTGAATATAAAAACGATATTGCTTTATCGTCGTAGGGGCAGTCGACAAGAAACAAGAAACCCCAATTCCGAATCAGGTAAATAGATACTTTATAAAATCAGTTAGTTAAACAAATCGGTGCAAAGGATAACAATTGATATAATTGATGTATCTATACACAAGGGAAATAAAACAAGTACAACATCAAAACAAAATATAGAAAGTCTTTGTTAAACGAATTTCGTGTTCACGATACATTTAGTTTCCTTTGCTGGATTCAATTTTAATCAGTTCACTGTTATACATTACATAAGAATTTTATCGCAATTTGTTAAGGAAATTAAAAGAAAATCACCTGTATCTATTTACATTTTGCACTATGACTCTAATGTGATGCTATGTCATGCTCTATCAAGTTCCAAAGTATTTTATTTAACAACATAGGTCTACAATCCACTACACCCATGTGCCATATCTCTAAACTGTCTATATACAAATATTATCCACTATTATCAACTAATTTTTAGCAAAATAGCCACCAAATATACGAGCGCATATTTTATTCGACATGTAAAAATGTTCCTAAAATCATAAAGGGAAGACTAATCATATATGATTTCATAGTTACCTCAAATTAGGAATATATCTCAACATCACGCGATGAGGAGAGGACTTCAAATGAGTTTATTATTCGATTTGGCATCCCTTACCATTGACAAATCATTCAAATATATTTTTGATTGAATAACGTTGAACCAATATGTTGCTCTACTAGAAAAAAAAGGCTTAGATTTATGGAATTAATATTCCATAATATTCCCAGATCATATAAGGCTGGGTAAAAGGGAAGATTCTATTACGTTGTAGTTGATTTGTCGAACTGCCCTAGCCAGGCAATACGATTTCATACATGGCGTGATTTGTTGCAATCATGAGACGCTATCCAAAAAGCATCCTGAGAGATGTAAAATCAGAAACATTTCGAAATATGTCATTATATAATCATCCTTATGTGCAAGGGAAAGCTATCATGAAGATACACTGCTAATATAATAGAATGATAGGCACTTAAATACATGTACATGGCATCAAAATACATGAAAGACTTTTTCTTGACTGTATTGAGGCAAAATATACTCTGGATATATACTTCCTCTTGACTCTTGAACGTTTCATTTGAATGTCCTTGTCTAAAAAAATGTTGATTAATTAGAAGGTGATATCCTCAAGTGATTCTTTCCGCTCGCTAGTATAATAAATAAGAACGGTTAATACAAATACTTGTCTACGGGTTTAAGAATAAAAATCTAAATGGCGTGACTAAGAAAATGTCACTCCTTGATCGCCAGATTCTCTATTTTAAGTAATGTCTAAATTTGGAACTACTACATTTGTCTTTTGTTATTCATTATCACCATTGAATACTGTTTATATGTTATGTCAATAACCCTGCAATTACAAAACACATATGATTAAACGAAATACCACTTATGATGATTTAAAACAAATCGGATATGTTCACATACTCTCCCCTGTAATATAATTGTGAGAAGAAATACAACGTAGAGACAGCAATTGCCATATTCTCAACATTTATTCCACTGGGGTTAATTTCCCCATGTTAACCGTTTGGCTTTCAACATTTTCAACAATATAGCACAATCAATGTACAAGCATTATGGTACAGGGAAAGGGGCAAAGGCTGACTAAAACCAAATACCAAGGGGGAACCCGGGTCACGTGACCAACCGGGAAGAAGAAACCCAACCGAGTCCCAGTTTCCCGGGATTACGGATTCCCTTAAACAACCCCTAGCAATCATAGCCCCTCCTTGCCATCCGGCAAACCGCTTTACCCTGTTATCAAGAACAATATCAATATTAATAACAAGAAACATGAAAACCCCAACCAACCATCCAATCTGTCGTACAACGTCACATCTTATTTGTATACTTCAATCCTTTCATCCTTCTTGACTCCCAATACAAACAAATAACACAATAACACACTTCAATTATTGTGGGATAGCCTGACAACGGCTACCGGGAGCCGGCCGTCTAAGGAATGTTTACCGAATGTTTACAAACATTTCCTCTCGTTTCCATCAGGAAACCGGACGGCACATGGCCCAGGCCTAAAAGCCAGGGGTAAAACTCAACGAGAATAAAACTCTGGAAAACCTTCTGACCCATGTCATAACATAACACATAGCACTTTCATTGTAATTAACAATTTTCTTGTAAAGCACAGGCTAGAAAAATTCAATTACACACTAATCAATGCCTCTCCTTAATCTCCGTGGCGGAAGCTCGAACACCTGTACGAGCTGCCTATGCAAATTACATTCCACCGGGGCAACGGCCCCGGACCCAAGTATGCATTCATTAACGATGTAAACAATATTTGCCTGCTATCAATCGTATTGCAGACAATATTTCTAGCCCAACCAACCAACCATGTCTAGCCCGACCAATCATCCACTTCTAGCCCAACCAACCAGCCATGTCTAGCCCGACCAACCATCCACTTCTAGCCCAACCAACCATCCATTTCAAGCCCAACCAACCAACCATTAATACATTTCAGTCCAATTTACGAAGTCTATAATCAAACATTTATTACAACAAATTGGAATATTTATAGCCCAACCAACCATTAATACATTTCAGTCCAATTTGCGAAATTTATAATCAAACATTTATTACAACAAATTGTAACATTTCTAGCCCAACCAACCATCCATTTCAAGCCCAACCAACCAACCATTCGAAAATCTCGCTCAACCTGCGAAATATAAACAACTTAAAACAACTAATTGAAACATTTCTAGCCCAATCAACCATCCATTTCTAACCCAACCAACCATCCATTTCAAGCCTAACCAGCCAACCATTAATACATTCCAGTCCAACTTGCGAAATTTATATTCAAACTTTTATTACAACTAAATGAAACATTGATAGCCCAACCAACCATTAATACATTTAATAATGATAATGGTGTAATCTTATAGTCAAGAGCGCACACACCGTCCAGGGACGCTAATAGTGTGCTTTCGTTTTGGGCGACGGTGGAGCCTGCGACGGTAAAATAACTGCGACTGTATCGTCGGGCGTGCGAAGTGTCCGTCCTGCGAATTACTCGTTTCGTTTTTCACGACAGCAACGAACTGGCCAATTTGATCACGTGATCACCAACTTGATCACCTGACATGCCTGATCATTTCGATCGCGCGCTATTCGACATGGCGAATCTTCACCGAGTGAGAGAATGTTTACTTCTCAGTTATTGTTTGGATATCATTGACGAGGATGATTTTACTCTTCTTTATGATATCAACAAGCCTACAAATTACGACTTTAGGTACTATGAGTATGAGACTTTTGATCTGGATGATTTTAATGACGACGAGTGTAATTCATATTTCAGGTAAGCCGTAGCATACTGGCGCTGGCATAGCATCTAGCTTAGCAGTAGCACTACTGCACTGGGCCTGGGCCGTGGCTTAGGCATATAGCGTTGTCGTTGGTTAGAGTTATAGAGTTAGACTTATTAGTTATAATAGAGTAATAAAGTCCTAACACAAAAAGAAACATTACTATGAGATATGATTATGATTATGAGTATGATTGTTAATGCAATGTTAGATCTAGATCTAGCCTCTAGGGTCTAGGCTCTGGTCGTCTAGATATTATAGGTTACTATTAGTATATTATTGTGTGAAAATGAGAGATATTCGTTTCTAAATAAATAAGCTGAGCTGAGCGCGAGCCCGAACCAAATTAGATTTACTTATTTACATGTCGAGTTCTAGATCTAGATCTTTAAGTCCAACTAAATTAGACAAAATGACCACTTTCAAAAGTAGTGTTTTGTGTCAATTCATAACAACCAGAGTCCAGAGTGATATTTTTTGCCAAAGCACAATCTATGAATGTATATTTAAGAAGCTAACAGGGCTTTGTAGGTACATGTAGGTACATGTAGTGCAGACTCTATCAATCGTGTCTTTCATGAATTTTTGGTGTTGGTGATATGATAAAAATCTATGATTATTGCATCTTTCTGGCTGCAGTAAACACATACAATTTAGCTGCAATGATTATCAAGATTACGCTTGTTCGCATGCTCAGCCCCACTTTCAAAACGCTCCGCGGCCCCTGTTTCAGTTAGAAAATTAATGGGCATTTTGGAATCTTGTATGGCATGAAGCTTTTGTTAAGCAGACAAATTAATTACTACTTTACTAGTTAAGACAAAGAAGTAGATCATTGTATAGATCTAGATGTCTGGGGGAAACAAAAAATCAAATTACATGTATAATATTAGCCCATACATTAGAACTTTTTCTCAGTGTTTGTATGAGTATGAGTGGGTTATCTAGTATGATAGCTTATAACAAATACTGAAGAAAATATTATATTATTGTAAATTTCATGCTGACTGTTGCAGTGACTAGAAAAGCCAAATACATGTTTGTTTATTTTGCTCTCTGTGTTACCTTTTCCTCAGATTCCGAAAGAATGACATATTTCGCCTCAAGGCCGCTCTCCAGATTCCTGACAGAATCAGATGCACAAATGCTACCCGTATTGATGGAATAGAGGCATTGTGTATCATGCTATCGAGATTCGCCTATCCTTGTAGGTACGGAGACATGGTGAAGGATTTTGGACGTTCTGTTCCCCAACTGTGCCTTACTACAAATTATATGATCGACCATCTCTACAACAGTTTTAACTTTCTTCTCGACACTCTGGATCAGGAGTGGCTCCGTCCAGGCCGTCTCGAGGAGTACGCCACCGCAGTAAGCGCGAAGGGAGCAGCTCTGACAAACTGCTGGGGCTTTGTGGATGGTACTGTGCGCCCTGTTTGCAGGCCTTCGCAGCATCAACGGGTAATGTACAATGGCCACAAGAGACTGCATGCCCTCAAGTTTCAGGCGGTAACAGCCGCCAATGGCATGATTGCTCATCTATATGGGCCAATGGAGGGACGAAGGCATGATTGCTATCTTCTAAGAATGTCAGGACTTCTCAATCAGCTAGAAGAACGGTCTTTTGATACCGCAGGGAGGGTAATGTGTATTTATGGCGACCCTGCATACCCTCTGAGAGCCCATTTGCAGGCCCCTTTAAGGGAATCTTACTCCTCAACAAAGCGATTACAACAAATCAATGTCAAGTGTGCGAATCTCTGTTGAATGGCTCTTTGAGACATAGTGAATTTTTTTAAATTCGTAGACTTCAAGAAGACTCAGAAGGTATTTTTGTCTGCTTGTGGAAAGATGTATGCCGTTTGTGGACTACTGACCAATGCCCATACCTGCTTGTATAGTAATAACACTTCAAAGTTCTTTGGATTGGAGCCTCCAACACTAGAGGAGTATTTCCAGGCTGGCAACTAGAGAACATATTCTGAATGGTACATGAATGTACCACAATTAAAGTCCAACATCTGAATTGAGAGTTGCCACATTGACAAAAACTAGGATTCCTTGTCTTGACTGTTTTGATACATGTATGCAAAAATGTGCGTATTAGTCTTGAGGTACAAATTGGTTACATGATGTGTAACATTCAGTATTTCAGGTTTTTTCCAATGGGGGGGGGGGTGTATTTTGGCAATTATTCTGATAAATCAAAGGTAAATGAAAAGTAAAAGGCAGTGTTATTTGGTATGTATCAGTACTAACTTATAATTCAGTTTTGTTGCATTGAAGTATGGAAATGTGGCCAAAGGTTCTATTTTGATATGAGGTTCTGGTCGAGTC
Source organism: Mesocentrotus franciscanus (assembly GCA_037976565.1). NCBI lineage: Eukaryota > Metazoa > Echinodermata > Echinoidea > Camarodonta > Strongylocentrotidae > Mesocentrotus > Mesocentrotus franciscanus. The sequence goes on along the minus strand of CP137681.1, from coordinate 7,348,605 downwards.
AATCAACTAATGCCAGATCATTTTAAGCTTAGGAAAGTAAAGCCTGGAATAGTGACTGAATTATTTTATATGCATTTTTTTCTCTGAGAACCCAAGTGTCATAAATTGCTGCATTGGTTTATAAACAGAAAACCTAAGTGTATTTCAGCAAACAAAATATGCCTTCTTTCATATACATACATGTAGACGAGTAGACTTATGTGAGTGAGATAAACTATGGTGATATATGATATTTATGGCAGGCCATTTGAGTCAAAAGATACATGTATGAAGTCTTTATATGGTTGACTTTCAGGAAACATTAAGGTTATGATTTTTATGTCTGTCTATTCATTCTTTATCCTGATTTAATAAAATTGTGTTAAATGCAGTTCAAAGCGGGTTCTCGCTTTCTTTACTAATACAAAAACACTAATACAAAACTGCTAAAAAAGAATATTTCACTTGGCAAGAATTTATTAATGTAACTCTGTTAAATAATATGTAATATCAGACATTGAACACAAAGAGACAAATGAGATTTCAACACAAAAATGTGGCTCTCTTATGAATGTACCCGTACATAATTCTGAATGGTAGCTGTCAATAGAAGTATAAGTAGTCACACAGTATTGAATAAATATGGCTATATACATGTCGGTGGATATTCTGTAGATCCTTCACCACATTGCACTGTCAGAAAAGTATTCCATTTATATCTCTCTTTGGTTTTACCATTAAAAAAGACACTTTGTACCTGGCTTAGTTATAAATGTCAGTATGATTAAGTGATGAATATCATTCTTATAAGAATAAATTCTACAGAAAAAGATATAATAGTTTCAACAGGGCAATTTGATGGCATTGAAGTTTGTATCAGTTATCAGGTTATTGCTGCTGACGAGTTACTACAAATATTTAAATTGTTTAATTGTTGATGACAGTCAGAGGTAGCAGCCAAAAGAATGTAGAGATTGTTACAAAGGAGAATATTGAATGGAGAAAAACATGTGTCTGGCCAGTGAAGTATATCAACATTTTGTGTCTCTTTGTAGAAAAAGGACAAAGAATTGCACCAAAACAAACATTGTTACCTTTAAATGCAGTTCACAATCTACAAAAGAAACTATCAATGGATGAAATATTGGACAAAAGCCTATGTATGTCAACTGTTCACAGGCTTATGTTTGCATTGCTCTAAAATCCAATTTGTAATTTTACCCATTTTGTCAGTAATGAAAAGGAATGTTTAATAACAAAGAGATTATTTAGTTACTTGGCATAAACATGACCAAACTGATAAGTGTGATAGCATCGAGTATGAAAGTACACAAGTTGGTGTATTGAAATGTTAAATGACAAGATTAACTATGCTTAGATTCAATAGATCCTATGTGCATTATCGTCCGAACTGAAGATTTACTTCTTTTTTTATCATATATTCCAACACATTTTTCATGCTCAATTATTATTACTGCAGAAATAGAATTTTTATAAAAATGCTGGTGTATGGTAAATATTATGAAGCATTCTTTGTAAAAATTGACAAGGTGATTTCTGATATCATTAACAGAATAAAGAGAGTATTGTTGTATGAATCCACTCCATTGTCTTCATGAAATTGTGGTTTATTCACATTGAATCTTGTATATTATTAATTCCTACAGTCCACTCCCGTTATAACGAGGCAATTCTCCTGGTCCCTATTTCAAACAGTCGTGTATAAACCTATGTGGTCAGGGCCTTCAGTATAACAAGATTTCATTATAACAAGGTTATTGGTTTGGTCCCGAGCACCTCATTACAACGGGAGTAGACTGTATTAGGTTATTTCCGCACCAATTATCCATACAAAGTAATAATCAACAAATAAAATGATAATCATTACCATTTATGTCGTACAGTACTTTTTAACTGGCATAAAATTGTTTGAATAGGAAATGCCTTGAGCCCTTTTCCCATTTTTTTCTTCCTGACAGAGGTTACACATTATTTTCTCGGATGGTGAAAAAAAAGATCAGCTTTTAAAAGTGGAATGTAAACAACAATTTTTCCTCTACTGAAAATGGAGTAATAGGAAGCACAATGAAGTAAAAACAAATGCAATAAGTAAGAAAAACCATAGTGTTAAGAAACTATGAAAACAGTAATTAAATGCAATAAGTAAGAAATACCATAGTGTTAAGAAACTATGAAAACAGTTATTAAATGCAATAAGTAAGAAATACCATAGTGTTAAGAAACTATGAAGTACATATAATTCAAATTCAGTGCATTTCAATAAAAGGGTAATCACCAGGTATACATTTATAAATTACCCAAAATATTTCTGGAAAGAAGTCACCAAACATGATGTACCAACACAGGAAACATTGCATAAACTCTTCCCAGACAAAGAATGTCCAATAAAAGAGACTTTCAAACATCCCCAACAAAAGTAGCATCAAAAAGCTACTTTCAGACTATATTAAATTTGTTGCCAACAAAATTTTATCAACATTGATTGTTTAAAATTGAGTTACCATTATATTGAAATGCCCTGTATAGTTTCAATGTTCATAAAAATCTATAAAAAATAAAAAAATAAAAGTAAGTCCTCCACTTAACTAGTGCATATGTGACTTGATAAATTTTGCCATCAATTAGAAGAAAAAAGTTGACCAGAGAATAATGAATCATATCAACTTTTGCACGTCTCCCTGATAACCATAAGATTTGTCTTTGCTCAGAGAAATCTCCACAAAAATATACATGAAAAAAATAGTAAATACAAAAAGACACTATCACGGTATCATGAATGAAAGTGACACAATATGGATATCAAAAATAAAAATTTTCTTTATGTATGTTACAAAGAATATAACAAAATAATACCTGTAATATTATGCACCTGAGTTGATGGAAAGTTTTAAATTACATAACGTTAATTGGCTCAGCAGGAGTTAGAACATTTATTATCCAAAAGTGTCAAATGTTTTTTTGTTAAACACCTTGTACATCAATAATACTCTAAAACAAAAATCCAACATAGTATCACAAATGAAAGCCCCACAAGGTTATGAATATGGGTATTCAAACAAACTTTTCTTTTAAAATTGTATGTTACAGATATCAAAACAAAAAACACATGTAATATTATGTACCTCAATAGATAGAAAGGCGATCAAACTTTTGATCTTTAAAAAGACATCTTCTTAACAATCTACATACAACTCTACTTTCAAACTAACTTACAAAAGACAGCAGCAGTGATATACATATGAAAACTTTGAAACTTGACAATGATGACATGCAGTTAGGACTTGTGACTTGTGATGTTCACCTAGTTTAGTCAGTGTTTTCCTTTGCTTTCATAACCGCTAACATCATTGCCTGCATCTGTGTTGCTTGCTGCTGCATAAACTGCTGCTGTTGCATTAGTTGCTGTTGCATTTGATGCTGTTGTTGTTGCATTTGCTGTTGGTGCTGCAGATGCTGCTGTTGTAGTAATTCAAACCTTCGATCCTTTTCTTTTCTTCACGAATTCTTCTTTCTTCTTCCTCACGCCTTCTCGTCATCTCGTCTCTTCTGAACTCTTGATCAAACTGCATCTTCTTTTCCAGAATAGTGAAAGCCTCTGTGCCATTATTCCTCCGCTTCCTGTTAGGAGTGTCTTCGTCTTGATTTCGTCTGAATGAAAAGAAAATGCATACAAAATAAGCAACTCAAATATAAATTTCAAACAATCTGAAAGGATGTGGCCAGATCTTGGTTTAAAGCCCCTCTGCACTAGTTTGGCCAGGAGGGATTAGAGGGATTAGCGTGATCACTGACAGGTGGTTATCTCATCAACTCCGCTTTCAAGTAACATAAAAAAGGGATCATGGGGGACCAACAGGCACCTGTTTCTATATAGAGGGAGCAAGTAGCTACAAGTAGTACAGTGGGGCTTTAAAGAGTTTGCCACCCCTGGCAGGTTTGTTAACATGAACTAATGACTGGCCTTCCACAAAAATCATTCTGCCCTTAGCTATTCACAGGTATAATCATAGTTAACCAGTTGACTTCCAAATTCTCTCATTTCCCTTGGCTTAATAATATCAGATCCATCCAGTAGGCAATGTATTAATCAGAGACATACACGTCTTCACTTTAGGGGTAGACATCTTAGTCGTTAAGTTCAGGAACTTAAACTTTAAGCACTCTGTTGCTGGTTCAAGACTTTTGTAGAAATTAAAGCTGCCGTTAGTGAGTATTATGAATGTAATAGCGATGGAATTAAAAACAAACAGAATAGACATCAACAAAAAAAATTGGTCTCTTTATATGATTGTTTGTTTCATTTTAAGGACCATTTTGAAAACAAGTTTTACATGACATTTCTTATTTGACCGACAATAGATAGGTACATTTATTCATAATAATAATATTGGGTTCTTGTATAGCGCTCATATCTGTCAGACTTGACACTCCTGGCGCTCCCAATTATTATCATACAACATGAATAAACACATGAATGATAGACAAAAACATTTTCTTTAGAAGAAGCCAAGGTTCATGGTAAAATGATATCCCTTTAACTCCCCATACAACTTATAATTTAAAAAAGATGCTGCTAACCATTTTTAGCAGCTTCATGTAATGTTACCTTTTCTTTGTCTCGGAGAACCTCTCCAGCATAACTTTCTGCATTTCTATGCCATCTTGTTTTTTTCTTCCTCCTCCCTCTTATGCGGTTGAATGGTATCCCCATCTAGTTCCATTTCTTGCAGCTGCTCCACAAGTTCTCTGACTTCCTTCTCCAGCTCCGTCTCTTCAGGGCTTATGCCTGAAGCAGCCCTTTCCTTGTTAGCATTGACCCTGTGCCGGGTCGCCAGGGCCTTGTACCTGTCACGCACAGTCCTTTGGGCGAGGGCACAACTGTGTCCAGATGAGAGCGCATTGGCTACTGCGTCCCACACTTTGCCACGCTCCGTTGACCCATGCCTGTACACGAATGGATTTCTTACTACAAGTTCTTTCAATAAGGCCAACTCCATGGCACCCGTCCATACAGATTTCTTCCTGCAATGATAACAACAATTGATTAAGAAGTAGAAAATATTGTGCAGTATAATATGATTCAGGCCAAATGGTACTCTGTAGATTTGTATTTTCTAAAAATATACATACATGTACACGTGCTTAAGAAAGCTACATTCTCAGAAGCATTACTTTGCGATTGAATATTAAAATGTAGACATCTAAAGGAGTTACTGTGGAGCAGTGAAAACAAAATACACAGGAGCTCAGATCGATTTAGCTCTGATAAGCTCTGAAAAGACCTCTGGTAAACTTTAAAAGAGCTTTAGTAATAATATAGAACACAAAAAAACAATGGCTAATCCAGACAGAGCTCTAGTTAACAAAAAAGTAATATTTACACTGCCCTGAGCATTGCACAAACACAACAAATTCAACTTACTTTTTACAGCATGAGCTTGTGCTAGCTGTCTTTCCTTTCTCACTGTCACCGCCCTTCTCCTCACTCACTTGCGAGTCCTGTTACATTAAAAAAGGGGTTTAGAAAGAAGGAAAAAAATCATTATCACTTCTTCTATGAATTCCACAACCATAACTTGTAATTTGTATTAGCTCCAGATGTGGTGGTAAAAAGTTAGTGACTGTCTTCACTGGCGTACTGGTGGGGCAGTTGACCCCCCAAATAAAATTTGAACGTGGTTTATTTCTAATTCGATATCAGTGATTTACAAATGTTGCTGAAATGGTATGATTTTTTTCCCTGAGCTTCCATGGGGCTCTGTCCTCTTGGACCCAACCAAGGGACTTGAGCCGGGCCCCTCGTAATTTATCGTAATTTATTGCCAAAAACCCCTGAGCTCTGCCCCCTGGAACCCACTCCAATTAGCGACCTACCAGTGTCACAAATAAGGTATCAAAATATGCTCATCAGACCGTAATAAATGCCTAAAACCCATGAGCTTCAAACTAGGGCTCCGCCCTGGACCCCACGCCAATTTACGCTCCACTTGCTTCGCTCTACCTGATCGTTAAGACTTTAGTTTAGCCGGTAGCCCCACTTACTACTTAGATAATTTCACGGGGCCTACATTTTTTTCCTTAACCCCACCCCAAAAAAGTTTTTGCTCATTAATTATGCCACTAAAACTGTCTTAAGTTAAAGAATAGACTTCAGATCGACTTCACTTTCTTTATAAATTCTAACATTCTACATTTAAGAGTTTAGACTATCTGTAAAACAAATAGATTCTAGACTCTACTCTCTAGTAGTTCATGAAATAATTAATAGTATCAGAACAAAGTGTTTGGAAATTTATTTAACAAAATAACACACTGTATTTCCATCGTTTAATGCCCAGGCATGAAGCTCACCGGTATAGCCGAATAAGGCCTAACAGTAGGCCGGCCAAGTCCCCAGAAAACATATCAAGTCATGGGACGGAGTGAAAAACGCCCGTCATGAACATCTTTAAAAAACTTTTTTTTAAAGACCATAATTAATCTGATTTCACTCAACATGGGCCATTTTGCTTGCAGGAATTTATAATTATAGGTCTAGTCTAGATTGAAACTTACGGAATGCATAGCTGAAGCTCTGTAATTAATCTTGGTCAAGTTTGCCTGTGAGAAAGTCATTCGTACCTAGAAGTCTATAGTTAATTTGGCAGCATGTCGTTGCGTTTTCGGGGCGACGGTAAAACACCCTGAAACCCGTCGTAGATTTTCGATGACCGACGTACCTCCAGTTACGAGCATGCGCAGACGGGTCCAATACCTAGCTTTACCGTCGCAGGCTCCGCCGTCGCCCAAAACGAAAGCACACTAATGGTGCTATCTCAGCAACAGTTCTCTTTAACTCTTTGCCCGCTACGTTCGGCTAGCGGAACATACAGCGGGCTGCCAACTTCGACTCAAGTCACATTTCATTCACAATACACACGGAACGCATTTAATTCTATTGTACGCACACACACACAATAGTAACGCGTGCTTCGCATTGTATACACATCACACTTCATTGCACCGCTTTCGCAGACATTGTTTACATTGACATTTTCCGAGAAAAATTGAGTTTTTGAAACTGCTTTTGCAAATATTCTGATGAGCTAGGATGGCCCCTATTAGGAGGAGACGGGACTTCATCACTGCTTCTAAACGAAAACTTGGATACAAAATGTATAGTTGATAATCTCAAAATTTATGATAATATACATTACAAAAATGATACCATTGGCAAGACTATTAATTTCTATACAATATTGCTACACAAAGTTTTTCATTACAGTACACCAATCAAAAGTTATTGCGAGTTGAATAAGCATAGTCCATGCAGAACCCCTCCTAAGGTGGCACCCTAAAAACAATGTGGCACAGGGGGGATTGTGTACGTGGCGGGCAAAGAGTTAATACAAGTAAAGTAAATGTTTATTTGATAATAGAGATTTATACCATCAGAAACCCCAAAACAATTTGTAACACCCATTTCAATCCTCAGCTCCGCCCGGTGGGGCCCGGAGCCCTCCAGCTGCTCCGTTCACTGACAATTCGAGGGACTAGCCCGGTCAGCATATAATTCACAGGAGCTCTAGCATCCGAGGCCACCAGGCCCCAACGGGCCGCCAATGAGACTAAAGGGTTATAACTAATTAATTCAAATGAATATACAAATTTCGGTCCAACTTGCGAATAAATTCAACATTTATAACATATTAAAAAATGTCTAGCCCAACCAACCATCCATTTCAAGCCCAACCAACCAACCACTAGTACATTCCAATCCAACTTGCGAAATTTATATTAAAACATTCATACCAATAAATCGGAACATTTCTAGCCCAACCAACCAACCATTCGTACATCTCGCTCAATCTGCGAAATATATATCCAAACATTAATAACAACAGATTGAGGCATTTCTAGCCCAACCAACCAACCATAAGAGCATTTCGGCCCTACCTGCGAATATATTCTAACATTTATAACATCAAATTGAAACATTTATAACATCAAATTGAAACATTTCTAGCCCAACCAACCATCCATTTCAAGTCCAACCAACCAACCATGAATACATTTCGGTCCAACTTGCGAAATTTATATTCAAACATTTATACCAGCCAATCGGAACATTTCTAGCCCAACCAACCACCCATTTCAAGCCCAACCAACCAACCATTCGTACATCTCGCTCAACCTGCGAAGTATATATCCAAACATTAATAACAACAACTTGAAGCATTTCTAGCCCAGCCAACCAACCATAAGAGCATTTCGGCCCTACCTGTGAATATATTCTAACACGTATAACATCAAATTAAAACATTTCTAGCCCAACCAACCATCCATTTCAAATCTAACCAACCAACCAATTACATTTCGATCCAACTTGCGAAGTTTATATTCAAACATTTATAACAACAAATTGAGGCATTCCTAGCCCAACCAACCAACCATAAATACATTTCGGTCCAACTTGCGAAATTTATATTCAAACATTTAAACCAGCCAATCGGAACATTTCTAGCCCAACCAACCATCCATTTCAAGCCCAACCAACCAACTATTCGTACATCACTGCGGCTGTTCACACCGCAAGGGGGGACCGTGGGCGGACCGTGGATCGCGCTATCGTAGCGCGACCCACGGTCCGCCCATTGGCATTCGCCGGATTCACACCGCAGTTTGAGAGGTCCTCTTGCCATGACGCGTGACGTCATGAGGTCAGAGCGGTCACAGATTTCGCGCGCTATTACGAACCCGTAGTTGAGTTGATGCATATTTTCACACAAGAGGGACTTTAATAGAATGAGTATAAAATTCCCCGCGTGTAGAACGATGACTTCCGGCGTGCTATCGTAGCTCGGGTTCACACCGGCAGAGATAGCGCGGTCTAGCGCGCGCTAGACCGCGCTATCTCTCGTGGACCACCCCCAAGAGGTGGTCCAGTGGCACGCCGTTTTGGCTCGCGTGGCTCGCTGTTGGGCGGACCAAAACGACGTTGTACCTTCCGCACCGCAGAGATAGCGCGGTCTAACGCGCGCTAGACCGCGCTATCTCTGCCGGTGTGAACAGCCTCTCGCTCAACCTGCGAAATATACATTCAAACATTTATAACAACAAATTGAGGCATTCCTAGCCCAACCAACCATCTATTTCAAGCCCAACCACAATACATTTCGGCCCAACGTACGAACCACTAGTATATAATCAATTATTTATTTCAACAAATTAATCTATGAGGCTGTTCACACCGCAAGGCGGGACCGTGGGCGGACCGTGGATCGCGCTATCTTAGCGCGACCCACGGTCCGCCCATTGGCATTCGCCGGATTCACACCGCAGTGAGATAGCGCGGTCTATCGTAGCACCCCCTTTTTTGAGAGGTCCTGTTGCCATGACGCGTGACGTCATAGAATGAGAATGAGTATACAATTCCCCGCGTGTAGAACGATGACTTCCGGCGTGCTATCGTAGCTCGGGTTCACACTGGCAGAGATAGCGCGGTCTAGCGCGCGCTAGACCGCGCTATCTCTGTGGTGTGGAAGGTACAACGTCGTTTCGGTCCGCCCAACAGCGATCCACGGCGAGCCAAAACGGCGTGCCACTGGACCACCTCTTGGAGGCTGTTCCCACCGCAAGGGGGGGCCGTGGGCGGACCGTGGATCGCGCTATCCTAGCGCGACCCACGGTCCGCCCATTGGCATTCGCCGGATTCACACCGCAGTGAGATAGCGCGGTCTATCGTAGCACCCCCTTTTTTGAGAGGTCCTGTTGCCTGACGCGTGACGTCATGAGGTCAGAGCAGTCAAAGATTTCGCGCGCTTTTACGAACCCGTAGTTGAGTTGATGCATAGTTTTACACAAGAGGGACCTTAATAGAATGAGTATAAAATTCCCCGCGTGTAGAACGATGACTTCCGGTGTGCTATCTTAGCTCGTGGAATGCGCGCATCCTGCCGCTATATCGCGCGTATAAACATGGATGTGCAGCATTGATAGCTTGTTGTTGTTATTGCAGTTCCGCCGTTTGACCTTTTGCACTGTTTACAGTACTGTCAACCCGGTTAAACTTTGATTTGTATTTTGGTCGTATTCTCTCACAAATTGCTGATTCGATTACTCGAATAATCGTATTGTGAGAAGAAATACAACGTAGAGACAGCAATTGCCATATTCTCAACATTTATTCAACTGGGGTTAATTTCCCCATGTCAACCGCTGGGCTTTCAACATTTTCAACAATATAGCACAATCAATGTACAATCATTATGGTACAGGGAAAAGGGGCAAAGGCTGACTAAAAACCAAATACCAAGTAAGGGGAACCCGGGTCACGTGACCAACCGGGAGGAAGAAACCCAACCGAGTCCCAGTTTCCTGGGATTACAGATTCCCTTAAACAACCCCTAGCAATCATAGCCCCTCCTTGCCATCCGGCAAACCGCTTTTCCCTGTTATCAAGAACAATATCAATATTAATAACAAAAAACATGAAAACTTCAACCCCAACCAACCAACCAACAATATATACATTTATTATTATTTTTTGTTGTTGTTGTGCCTTATCTAGACGCTCCATCACTTGCAGCCAATTATATTCAATTTGACTACCTGTCCATAGGTAATATAATGAATTATAATCAAATCTTTTATACCCGACCGACATAATTCGGACTTAAACACAAACAAGCTACAGGAAAGCCTGAATATTATCCACAACACTCGTTGCTTTATCAAGTAACAAGCAATGATAAAATTATACTCTTAAATCAAAATTCCAAACTGGATGGACCTTCGATTCAATTCAATCAATATACTCCGTTCTCCACTGACACATGTTTTTCAACTTTTTTGCCATGACTTTTTGAGACATAACAAGAAAAACTCTACTCAAAATGGAATGAACGTGCCACGAACGAAGGACACAACAATTATAGTGAGGAGGCATGCTTTCGCTAATTTTATCGCAACGACTTTGCTAAACGAAAATTCAATAAATAGCCTGGCCCTCTATCCTGCAATATTTTTTTTCCAATTTCTGCTTGAATGTTATTTTGCTTGTTTGTTTGCATTTCCTGTAATTTCTTCTATCCGTCTAATAGCATTGAAATGTCCTCCTTGTGATGTGTAAAGCCACCTCGTCCAAACTATCTGACCTCGCTGATAATTCATGTATTTGGTTGCAGCCTATGGATTTGTTTGGTGGTCTATTCCACTGACGCTAGCTTATCTCATGATACTGCTGCTTCCAGTCGCCCATTGATGAGGGCCCAGAAACACCTGTGCCAAAATATAAAAGAAATCTCCCACCGAGTACGATATTCAAGGAAGAGCACATATGCTGTGCTATATTGGGCCAAAGTGGGTTGCAATTATGACTAAAATCAGTCCTCCTAACTCCAGGGACTTTGTCTAGTTTAACTGTAGGTAAGCGATCTATATTGCTCTGAAATTTGCAAGAATCATCCCAAGCAAGGCAGAATCACTAGCATTAGCAAGACTGTACAAATGTAAATAAAACAAATTTGTCTGGTTAATGTAATGTTGTCTAAGCTCAACACAGTAGATATCTCGTCCTTTGCGCATTGCTCAAAATCTATTATCATTTAGGGCTCTGCACTGTAATCTGTAGTCTGCAGAGTCTATTGTTCATTTATATTGATTCTAGATCTTCATTCATATCTAGTCTAGATCTCTTTTCCTAATGCATTGCAAGCATACGGGTGCATATATATTAACTCACCCGGTTGCGTCGGTGCAATGTCGCCGAGGCGCCTGTTCTATCGTTTCCATGACCTGGTCCGGGCCGGTTGCGGCTGAAGCCTTACTAGCTGATAATAGAACTGGATCAGGGCAATTACACATTGCTATGTTCAAATGATTTTCTAATAAATCAGATGTATATTCCCCGTAGATCTACTATCTCCGGACCGACCAAAAGAAACATGTTTTACCCCAGTGGAAGTTGTCGAGCGTGTGAATTACAATCCAATAACAGTGCGCATGTACTGTACACGGCTAGGAATGCGCGCATCCTGCCGCTATATCGCGCGTATAAACATGGATGCGCAGCATTGATAGCTTGTTGTTGTTATTGCAGTTCCGCCGTTTGACATTTTGCACTGTTTTCAGTACTGTCAACCCGGTTAAACTTTGATTTGTATTTTGGTCGTATTCTCTCATAAATTGCTGATTCGATTAATCGAATAATCGTATTTTATTTTTTTCTTAAATGAACTTATCAATATGAAATGCTCTTATATTTATTTCCTCATTCCAAATTACCATGTCTCAAGGTTCGCTGTGTTGCAAACTGATTGGAAAGACACATTGGGGCCAATAACAGACTCGTGATTAAGTTATACTACCTGTCGCGGATGTCTATTTTTCTGCCCCCCTCCCTTTTTTTGGGGGGGGGGGATGGGTTGGAATATCATATCAACGAAGGGAAGAAGATTCGGACTGTCACACCAAATCTATCCAGCTCTGCGCTTTGTTGAACTATTTATATTTGATTTTAGTTATGCAAGTTCTCGCGAAATGGCTAAAGGATAAACATCAACGGTCATGCAAGCTTTCAAGAGGTTTGTTTATGATATTATATCTTTATAAGAATGCTTTGGCTTTCTGCCTGTTTTGAAATGGAGCCTGTGAAGATTTGAAACCTAAAGCGTGATCATCACATTTCTTCGATTTCCTTCCTTGTTTGTGTAAAGCAATTCGAAATTCATGTTTCTTGTATATTATAACTTATTTATTGGCAGTTATGTTCTCAAAGCACACGTTGAAGTATGTGTATACGTTAATCTATTTAATTGAAGTTTTAAAAAATAACATAATTAGAATATAATACCAAGCTTATTTTGTTTTCCAAAATATAACCAGGAAATAAAAGTACCAAACAGAGTAAATAATAATCTCACAATACTGCGTAACATCTTAAAATACTTTTGGAAACTGATGCAGTTTTCATTGGTTATCAACTTTTTTCCTGCAATCGAATGTTGATTCCATTAATATTGCTGATATTAAATACACTAGCAATAGTTTTTACGTTGAAACTGGTCTTATGTTTTCTGTTTGGCCTCTTCTCCGTTTCATCAGCGGAACTTCGTGAGTATTCTTGTAGTCCCTGTTCGGGCCTTGCTCTGCACATATTATTAAATAATGAAAGTATTATACGGAGTATTTATTTGCAAAAAATCTTAATCTTAAGGCTGTACTACAATAAATAAATGTACTTGTACTGGTAGATTTTTTTCTTATCATATATCATTGGTCCAGGGTGACACCTTTAACATATATGACAACATGCAGGTACATGGCTAAAGAGAAAGTGGAGAAGAAAAGAAATGGTGATTTACTCAGAATTACCCAAATTGGATTTTGCTCCTTTTGGAATGAAACTATATCAGTTTGTAGAGCATACGTATGAGTAAAGCGGTATTGTTTACTCGAAACTAAAGATCTTTAAAACACCCAAACGAGTATTTAGGATTTAGGGCTCGAAAATCAATCCCGAAACTTTTCACTTAATATATTTTTTAAAAATCAGCAAAATTTTAAAAAAGAATAAAACTATTTATAAAAAATGATACCCGTTTCGCTTTATTTCCTTATTGGCAAAATCCCAGAGATCTATTTTCATATTAATAACAAAGATGACATGTGACAGATTGACATTTTAATATCGTCTTTCTATTGACAGTTGTAATCTAATATTCCTATTTTTTTCTTCATTTGGGGCAATTATGTTTGTATTTCGCTCAAAGATATCACGACCAAACATCCTGGTTAAATATATTGATAATTATGAAATCATATCGGTTGACGCATTGAAAGTGGGTCCTTCCTGTTTTTCGCTGATATAATTGCTCTTTCCATGCAAAGTTTGTTTATCTTTCTGTATTTCCTTATTGGCCGTTGAAACAGCAATTGCGTGTGCGCGCCATTTGTTCTGGCACGTTTTCGCAGCTAACATTGACGGGTATTAGAAGGATGACGAACAACTGTTTGTCATAAATTAGTTCTTTTTGCTGTGAGTCTGATCTGAAGATGACAGCGATGAAGTTAAAACTGGTCTTATGTTTTCTGCTTGGCCTCTTCTCCGTTTCATCAGCGATACGTCGTGAGTATTCTCCTCGTCCCTGTTCGGGTCTTGCTCTGCACATATTATTAAATAATGAAAGTATTATACGGAGTATTTATTTGCAATAAATCTTAATCTTAAGGCTGTATTACAAAAATGAAATGTACTTCTACTATAGGCCTATACGTGTCTAGCCCAGTTTTCCCAATTAACTTGTATAAAACATGAAACTGGTATGTTTACCAATTGGAATTATCAATTATTGGTCCTTCGCGCTTTAATCACGTTTAAATAAATTACTACATTCCTTTGTCATGAAATAGATCACCATTCTGTTCAAAATAATTCCTTAATCTTACGACTGTATTACAGTGAATAAATGTACTTGTACTGTAGTTTTATACGTTTTTAGCCCAATTATCCCTATCAACTTTTATAAAACTAACGATTCGATTACCAAGGTCAATCTCCTTACGCTTTTTAAACACAGTTCGTAAGGAACAATAATCTCCAAAAAGGCACCTGTAATTATTTAAATCACCATTTCTAACCAGACTTACTGTTAAATTTGGAAAACGGAGAAAAAGGGTGCAGCCTTTTGGATTAGTGAAAACATAGAACACCTATTTCTTCAACTTCCTCTTTCGACTCCTGGATCGGTACATTAATAAAGTGTCGGTTTTGCTTTAAATTGATAGAATATCAAGTGCGGTTTAAATATAAGGGAACGAGTCACTATCCACATGTGGGTCGTCCAGAAGTGTATATCGATGGCGGATGGGGGACCATTTGTGCTTCCGACTGGGACATGAACGATTCTGAGGTTGTTTGCCGGGAGTTCGGCAAAGGCTTCTCCAACAATATCACGGTCAGCGGTGGTCTTCCTGGTGTAACCGATGTCGCTAACGTGTGCTTGTCTACGGTTAAGTGTTACGGCCATGAGTCAGCTCTCATAATGCGAGGTAACCAAGACAACGCGAACAAGTGCTTCAAATGACAAGGGCATAGACTGTTCTCCTCCCCAAGTGAGTGATTTGAAGTTGAAATAGATTCATGATATCATTTACAATAAACATTGTTAAGGTTTAAATAGGCCTATCGATTTCTAAAATAATAATAGAAATACAAACAAAATAAAACTTATATCTCTAGTAAATATTTGCATTATTATTATTTCTAAGAGATATGGTACAAAGAAGTTAGGATGGATCTGATCTTTCAATATGTTTTAGGGAACAGTATTCTGTGGGTTAAGACCGCATAAAATACTTGGTTAGTTGACTTAGGTCAAGGCTTGGAATATTCAATAAACGTGTGTGTACTCTAGTTATGGCATATATTAGAAATCGAAAACAAATCGTTACGCCGTTACATAACACTTTTCTTTTTCTCATTAAATGTATGTAACTTTTCTTTTTTCTTTGTACAGGTAATTCGGGTTTGGGGCTCAAACACTAACCTGGTCAGTATTCAGGCTACCTAGCGGTCAAGCTGGCAAATGGCAGTTGGAGCAAATTATCAATAAACGTGTGTGTACTCTAGTTATGGCATATATTAGAAATCGAAAACAAATCGTTACGCCGTTACATAACACTATTCTTTTTCTCATTAAATGCATGTAACTTTTCTTTTTTTCTTTGTACAGGTAATTCGGGTTTGGGGCTCAGACACGGACCTGGTCAGTATTCAGGCTACCTAGCGGTCAAGCTTGCAAATGGCAGTTGGAGCAAATTGTATCTTTATTATTATAAATATGGTTATTATATGTATGGTATCAGTATATCTCGGACATAATAATAATAATAATATTGGATATTTATATAGCGCAAATATCTACCATGCATGGTGCTCAAGGCGCTCCAATTATTACCCCGGCTCTGCTAGGCTTGGATTCGGGGAGCTCAACGGGTGGAATTTGTTTTTCTTTATATAGATACACGTACAGTATGACAAATAATTATTATAACAATGATACTACTACTACTACTACTACTACTTATACTAACAATACTACTACTACTAATAATAATAATACGAAAGATTTATATAGCGCTTGTGACATACTAGTTTTAAAGCGCAGTACACAAATCAAGATTACCTCAAGAAAAATCAATATTACTATAAATGAAATTAACATTACTTGATTTACGAAGAAAATATAATATTACCAACATAACTTAATTAATTAGCATTACTTAAATTACCAAGAAAGTTACACATTACTAACATTACTAATTAAATTAACATAACATGTAAATTCCTACGAAAGTTAAAATATTAACAACTACATAAGTTTAACAAAAGACATTATGAAGGCACTGTAATACAAATTCACTCTTTTTGTATAGTTATTGGGTTTTGTTTGTTAATAGATGGATTTTTAGATTCTTCTTTTTAATGTCAGTGGTGGGTAAGTCCTAAATATGGGCGGGGAGATTGTTCCAAAGAAATGGGCGCACAGACAAAGAAGGCCCTGTCACCATAGCGGTTGTGGTGCGAGGACCAACTGCGAGCTGGGGTCTGGTGGATGATCTAAGGTTCATGCTTTTAGTCTGTTTGGGTGAGATCGGTTCTATCAAGTATGAGGATGCGCGATAATAGATGATATTGTACGTGAGGAGAAGGATCTTGAATTGGATTCGTTGAGGGATTAGGAGCCAATGTACAGTGCGGATGACTAGTGCGAGTGATGAGACGTGCAGCGGTGTTCTGTATGTGCTGAAGTGGGGCTAGATGAGAAGCAGGTAAGTAGATTGAAACACTATTACAATAGTCCAAATTGGAAGTTACCAGAGCATTTACGAGTCGTTCACTAGAGCTGCGATCAAGGTATTTCGGGACTTTTAAAATCCTATAAACACCGAAGCAAGCTGCCCAACACACCTTTCTGATGTGCTCCCTCAAGTCTAACGAGTCATCAACAATAACATCACGATCTCGTGCAGAATTGGTCGCAGTGATAACAGCTCCGTTATCTACCTAGAGGGAGCTAATTCATAAAAAAAAACATTCATAAGCTAATAATCATATTTACATTGGATGCGAGACTGGACTGGCAACCAATATAACTTTCGCAATACAGGGGATATTGAATCATGTTTCTTATTACATGTAACTATACATGCAATTATGTAAAATATATTGACGGGAGTTGGCAACATATATCAGATACATGCTCATTAATCCTAGCAGCGTTTTGTGAGTCATTGTGTCCAAGACATGGGAGCAGGCTTAATGATGGTTTGAAGACCCCAGTCATATTTCGGATTTAACAATGCGACTGAGAAGGCTCGGTCTTTTTTTTTTGTTAACCTTCCGAGGATAGTACGATACCTTACTCTTTGCAATCTCTCTCTGAACAAGAACTCGAACGACACGGAACTCTAGTTTGTTTTGCCGTTTCTGTATAAAGGATCGGAAATTGATCTGTAATCCAAGGTTTGTCTGAAATTCTTTTTTTCTTCGAGGTGACGTTTGCAAAGTGTTTATCGGCTCTGTTCATCACTTATTAGACCATTAGCCATTTCATCAGTGCTATCTTTGTGATGTAGCCAATCAAATTGGTAAGATGTTTTCATTGTCCGAATGATCCGATGTTAGAGTCCCGTAGAGAGCGTCTGTTAATCTTAGTAGAGGTGTTGTGGTCGAGTGGATACGTCGCCGGACTGTCGATCACAAGGTCCGCGGTTCGAGTCCCGCCGCTGCACTAATGTCCTTTGGCAAGACATTGATCTACATTTGCCACACTCCACCCAGGTGAAGTAAATGGGTACCTGGTAGGAATTTATTCCTTGAAACGCAGCGCGCGTAACAGCTGCACTGCTAATGCCAGGGTAATTATGCTGCATTATTGTAGAGCGCTTAGAGACTTCTGATAAAGTAAGTGTTAGGCGCTATATAAGCACTGTAATTATTTATTTCCAAAAAAAGCTTTGAGACGACACAATAGTATGATCCGAATTATCTATAGGGGCTTTGATAAGATACTTGCTAAACTGCTGTGGATGATCGGTAAAGATCCTGTCTAAAGTTCGATTATTGCGAGTATGTTGATTAAACATTCGTGAAAAACCGAGATGACACGCAAATACACCGACATCGAGAACATTAACGTTTTTAATAATCATTATCAAGGGTAAATCTTGATGAGTGCTTATAATGTAATCTCCCATTATAATCAAACGACTGATGATGTAATTCTGCTGTGATGTACGGCAACACCGCTGCCTCTCTGAGCTAGAGGGCGCCGATTCCAAGCCGGATACCATTGGATTTGTTTGGTAGATAAATATCATCCCTATAAGCTGCATTTACACAGCAACCCAAAATCGTCGATTTTTCTCATAATCCGGTGTTTCTTCGGTACGTCTATGCAGTGGCGTAGATCCTTACTTAATACCTATTGGTAAAACAATGGGGGGGGGGGTGATGAATGAATAGATCAACCACTTAACAATAGGCATGAAATAAAGATCCACGCCCTTGTATGTAGCAATAATGGGCAAAAAACGACGTAAATTGAAATTGGAAATCCATCTTCGGGGCATGTTTTTGTTTACACCTGCCGCAATTTCACCATTTTTCTGGGAGTGTAAATGCCCGCTTTAGAAAGTTCGGTACGATTCCGGTTTTTACTCACATTTTTCAAAAAGTCAAAAGGAATTGGAAAAAGTCACTGATACATAACATAATTAATAGCGACGATAAATACACCTATTTTAAACTACTGTTACAGTAATCATACATATTTTTGGGAAATGGTGATAACTGCATTACCAACTCGGGGTACCATCGATTATAGTAATCCATGGTAACCCGAGTTGGTAATGCAGTTATCACCATTTCCCCAAAATATGTATGATTATTTGTATTACTATGATTATCATAATCATTATTATCATCATTGTCATTGTTATTTGTATTAGTATTATTATCATTATTATTAGTAGTAGTGGTAGTAGTAGTAGTAGTATTATTATTATTAGTAGTAGTAGTACAGTCAAATCTACTTTAGTGACCACCTGTCTACAAAGACCGCTTTTTGTGTTTCCCTTGGGCGGTCGTTATAGACAGGTTTGACTGTAGTATGGTAGTAGTAGTAGTAGTAGTAGTAGTAGTCAGTGGCGGATCCAGGGGGTGCCGGGTGGCCCGGGATCCCTCCCCTGGAAAAAAAAGATAAAAACACCCCTTTTTGAAAAAAGAGAAGATGGGCCCCTCCTGGCGCTCAAGGGGTGGTTGAAAAACAAATATTGCACTCCCCTTTGAGCACAAAAAAAAAAAAAGAGTGCCCACTACCCACATCCCTTAAAAAAAAAAAAGGAAGATGGGCCCCCTCCCCTGGCGCTCAAGGGAAAGGTGGTGGTTAAAAAAAAATTGCACTTTCCCCCACTTTGAGCACACCAAAAAAATGAGTGCCCACTACCCACCCCCCACTGAGCGAAAAATCGACCGGCACGATTTTCAAATTTTCGCACGAAGTGGGCCTCTTTTTCGGCCCCCTCCCTTGCCGCCAGCTGGATCCGCCCCTGGTAGTAGTAGTGGTAATAGTAGTAGTATTATTGTTATTGTTATTACTATTGGGGGGAAATGTCGAGATTATGGTAAATTATAATGAGTTTAATACGAAATTGAAGACACCATTCTTTTTCTTGCCCTTTAATTTCTGAAACTTTTGTTTTTCTTTTTTATACAGGTGATCCGGGATTGAGGCTTAGATACGGACCTGATCAGTATTCAGTGTGGATAGAGGTCAAGCCGGCAAGTGGCATTTTTAGTAAATTGTGTCTTGGTGATTATTATGATGGTTATTGTGATTTGTCTGCTTATCTATATCTCGAACATCTGCGGTCTGCTTGGATTCGGAAAGCTCATCTGATGGGATAGTTTTGAATATAGCAGTACGTTCAGTATGACAAAGGTGACGAGATGTCCCTACAAAGTTGCACACTACCGAAGTTGCATATTCTATTCTAAGGATTATGAAACTTGAGCGGTTCATTTAATACATCCAGTATGAAAAAGATGAAGAAGAATAAAATCCAGATCCTTTGCGAGGGTGCCCGAGCGTGTGTGCACCTGTATGTCAAAGGCGACTGCTTGGCTGTTTCATAATCATACAAATCAGTAAATACTGACCTGCTTGGTCGTAATAAAGTAAAGGAAAAATGAATTAGAGGCTATGCATTTTGTTGATGTCTTCGGGAAGAATACATTCCAAAAATTAGGACACGCGTAAGCAAAGGATTTTCCCCTAAGTTTTTGCAACATTAATAAATCACAAGGGAGCCGGAACCAATATTACGTAACTGCTACCTAACTGGTCTACATACATATGAAATTTGATTAGACATTGGCATATGCCAGTCAAACATAACACCGAGATTTGACAAATTAATTGTGTGGCCGGAAAATGAAATGTAATTAATATCAAATTTATTGAGCTGCACTTTACAACCAAATATAAGGAATTCAAATTTATCTGAATTTACTTTCAAAGAACGTGCGAGCATCAAATTGTGAACATCAACCATGCACGATTCAAGGCGATAAACAGCCCTTTCCGCAGCGGATTGATTAAAATTGAAGGAAATCATAAGTTCATTATCTTTTGCGTATTATTAATCTATGCCACTTTGTAACAAAACTTGTCGCAATCCAATCAAATAAATTGAAAAAGGGTCGACCCGCCCACATAATCATTTTAGAAAGAGGGCAAAGGTGCTGATTTGCAGCTATATTGATACAACCGATCCGGGAGTGATATGAGAGATGTGACTCAAACCATTTTGTATGCCTCACCCTCGCCATCGAATGAACTGAGTGTGTTCTTAAGAATAGTACGATTGATGGTATCGAATGTTTTTGACAAATACCAAAGCGCCCGCAAGGCCACCGTACGGGCGCAATAGGGCCGCCCGTGGAATTCCTGCGGCAACCGCAATTTGTTTGGGGTCCGCAAAAATCACTATGTGTAACATGTGTGGACATTATGTGTTCACGCTGTTGTTAGAGTTTGGAGATTCAGACCATGTGGTTTACCAGATAATATCCACTAATCCATCATACTTAACGCAAAGTGACACATATTTACCACAGTGTTATATGTATTACACTATGTGGTAACTCTGTGTTCACAGTATTGTCACAGTGCGGGGTTTCATATCATGTGGTTTACTTCATAGTGGTATATATTTAACACAGAGTGACACATATTTACCACAGTGTGGTATGTACTGAACTATGAGTAAACTCTGTGTTCACAGTATTGTCACAGTGTAGGGTTTTAGATCATGTGGTTAACCACATAGTCGTACAAATTAAACACAGAGTGACACATACTTACCACAGTGTGGAAGTATTTAATTATGTAACTATGTGTAAACTCTGTGTTTACTGTATTATCACAGTGTGGGGTTTCAGATCATGCGGTTTACCACATATTCATACATATTTAACACAGTGTGACACATAATTACCACAGTTTGGTATGTATTTACCTAATATGTGTAAAATCTTTGTTCAAAGCTAGTATTGCCAGTGAGAGATTTTTGTAGATCATGTGGTTTACCACATAATATCTACATAGTCGTATTTATCCCGTAAAGAGTGTCACGTGTTTACCACAGCGTGTCATACTAGTAACATCTGTGTTCATATGTTTGTCATAATTTGGTTTCTTCTAGCATTTTAAACTATGTACAAGATATGTGTTAGCATGGTTTCCACAGATCTCTTCCAAAATTACCTAATCACACAATTGTCACATAGTCTTATACAGCTATTCCTATACATGTCGTCGTATGGCCGGTAGAAAGGCGCTAGCAGGCAATTTCGCAAAAAATTGATGTTTTCATTTTGTTTTAATAATTCGATAAAGTTTGACACTGGCCATTAAAAAAAAAAAATCCCGACTTTGGAAACAATTAATTGGTTGATTTATTGTCGATAGTGAAAGGGCGTAAGCAGTTGCAAGGCCTTACCATATCCCAGCAGAAGGGCGCAATACGACCTTGAATTGCGCATGCGCATAACATTAGAGTCGTTTTACGAGAAATTCAAACCATCTGCGTAGTTTTAATCGATTCCGAAAACAAGAAGGAGGCCGACCGGAAAGCATTACAAATTCAACTTGCCAATGTTATTTTCAACTTTATTTTATATGATATTGAAAAGTTGTATTCTAAATAAGTATTTTAATCAGCATACTGTGTTTAAATCAAGGCAATGACAGAAAAGGCAATTTAAATCGCAAAATTATGTCATGGTTTGTTTAATCAGTCCCATTCGTTGAACTTCGTGTAATGTTGATACAATTTTTCTAAAAAAACTATTGTATAGTTTATCATCTTCCATCTGCCAGTTTGAGTACAGACAGCCGTTAGTTGTAATCATCATTTGTAGTGGTTCTGGAAAGACACTTGTTTCGACAAGTTTTGTCTTTTGGCCATTGATGAGAAATTTCTACTTTCCTTGAATTATGAATATGATTGCAACTGCTTTCTGTGAGTCACATCGAGTCACGTCGTGACTGTGTCTGTTTATGTGAGTTTAGTAGTACCGTGTAAGATTGCTATTGGTTGTCCTGAAAAAGACCCTTTTTTGTATTTGTGGGTCCTGTTGCTGTTGTTGTTTTAGTTTTAGGCGTGTTATATAAACATTTACGCCAAATTATATTTGCATTAACCATTTTTTTTATAGCAGAAGAAAGAAAGAAAAACTCTACGCCAACGGTGATCGATTTTATGCAATTTGTGTGGATTCTCGACAAGCTGTCAACATAAAATCGTTGGCCATTTTGTGTCTATTTTCTGGCCAGCCCAGTTCTGAACGTTGAACAGACTTCTCGGCTTGCACATGCGCAGCCTAGGCCCCTCCAATACCAGCCAATATTACTATGCAATGTCTGTCGGTGGGATTGTATCCTTTTCGGGAAAGACAAAAACAAACAAAAACGATAACAAAATGCTTCATGATTTAAACCGATAAACAAGTTTCAAAATATTAAATTATGCAGACATTCTGGTCTTTGTGCAAGGTGCGTTTAGTAATGGGACATACCTTTTCTTGATTTTCATAAATAAGAATACGTTTAAACGTTAATACCTACGACCTATAAGGCTAGCTAGGCCTAAGATTTGTAACGTTTTTATACATTTTTGGGCAAGGTCAGTTTTAATCTACACGTTGCAGGTCGCTCAACAGAAGAAAAAAAACACCAGGTCCTTGAGTTGCTGGGTAACTTGCCAACTGGAAGGCCATTTGCTAACACCAACTAAAAACATGCCATATTGGGTTTTTAGCCCAGTTGTTCACCACATGGGGGTCCTGAGAAGGACTGTAGTAGTCTTGTAAATGACTGTTGGATATTTTGTCTTGAGATTGTAGTCAAATGACATGGGGGACTGCTGAGCAAGTGTTTAGTAGCCGGTAGGGTGGTAAGACGGGGGCTCAAAGTTGCAATGAACAGGTTGAATGACCGTCATCAGAAGTGGGGTTACCTGCATTCATCTGTTATTAAATTACAATACTACATATAGTAGAACTGGGAGAACATTACAAAAATAGGGTGACATTCTCTACTAAGACCCGTCGAAGACTTGTTGGGCATTGTTGAGTAATCGGCCAATTCAATTTTGTGTTTCAAATGTTACAGGAACTTTTGAATGGACCCACACCATGTGAGAAGGACGCAGCACCTGCATCTACACCAGCAGCTAGGGACTGTGTGATCTCTGAAGCCCCTGCATCCCACCACCAGCTAGAGATCGTGTAAATTTCTCTGAAGCACCAGCCACTACACCAACAGCTAGATATCTAATCAATTGTGAAGCCCCATTAAATAAACATGAACAAAACTGCTATAATGAGCGTCCGCTTGTATTGATAACGGTAGAAATAAGTAAGCCTGCAATGCATATTCCTGCGTGTGGACGTGTACCTGGCATGGTTGGTATATTTCAAGGGTAAATATTGTGCAACACTATGTGGTTGGTTCAACAGGATATAGAGTATGTAGTTGAAACCACAGTGTGGCAGACTATGTGGAGGATGCCACAGTGTGGCAAACTATGAGGTGGATGCCACAGTGTGGCAGACTATGAGGTGGATGCCACAGTGTGGCAGACTATGTGGTGGATGACACAGTGTGGCAAACGTGGATGCCACAGTGTGGCAGACTATGAGGTGGATGCCACAGCGTGGCAAACTATGAGGTGGATGCCACAGTGTGGCTGACTATGGGGTAAACGTGCGGTAGACTATGTGTTCAATGTGTGGTATAATGTGTTGTGATTATGCGGTTGGTCCCAGAGCGTAGTACCCCATGAGGGCCAAATGTTATTTTGGGACGTGTGGTAACGCTGTGGTGTACTATGTGGTGCGTACCACAGTGTTGTTCGTATATGTGATAACGCTGTGTCATATCACACTGTGGTATCACCCACATAGTCTACCACACTGTAGTACGTTCCATAAAGTCCACCACAGCGTTACCATACATCCCAAAAACACATGCGGCCAACATGTGGTAGCACCCTGTGGTACCACACTGTGTTTGACCATGTGGTAACACTGTGATTGTGTCATAAGGGTGGTTCACTCGGCTCATATTTGTATGTTCATACAATAGCCAAGTTACTTTTGTTGGGAAAGTTTGTGGACGTTGTTTATTATTGGTTTGAAAGAGATGGCTGCCTCGATTATTTGAGAAGACGACCAAGATCAATTCAATTCAAATGTATTAATCATGCAAAAAACAACATGGCGTAAAAATCATTTTCCGGCTGTTTCTGCAAATATTTATAACATCAATTAACATACTATCAATTAATACAAAATCAGGAATAAATACAACACACAATTGAAAATGAGTACAAAATGGTATAGACCTAACATAAACATACATGTGCATGACTAGGAAAATAAAAACTTACAACAACAGTATTACCGGAGAGACACAACAAACTCTAAAAACACAGAACAGTTTGGTTCAGTACCATTCCACTGTTCTGGGCCTCAGAGCGCCAGAGTGCACCCATATAAAGCCAACCGCAGTATATAATGCAAGACATGCATGCAGATACAGCACTGTAGCATTAGTCATATTTTAAAACTGCACAGACCCCAATAATTTTTATCCTTGGACTAGTTTTTCTGCATCAAGAAGTTATATTTGATCATTTAAGTATTTGTCAGTAATTTTAGAGCATTTTTAGGATGTTCGGAAAGTTATTTCTAATCTGGCTATAATTTGTGGTAACCCGACACATGCTCCGGCGACGATTACTCCGCCGACAAATGCTCCGCAAAAAGCGACAATTGCTCCGCGACATTTCCTCCGCGACATTTGCTCCGACGTCAAATGCTCCGCCGACAATTGCTCCGCCGATATTTGCTCCGACGACATTTGCTCCGCCGACATTTGCTCCGACGACAATTGCTCCGCGGACAATTGCTCCGCCGACATTTGCTCCGCCGACAATTGCTCCGCCGACAATTGCTCCGCCGACAATTGCTCCGCCGAAATTGCTCCGCCGACATTTGCTCCGCCGACATTTGCTCCGCCGACAATATTTCTTCCATGGGTTATTTTTTTGTTTAGTTTTGTGTGATTTGTTTTGTTGTTGTTATTCAGGGCCGTAGCCAGCAAAACTAAACTTTTCTCAATCTTGAGTCGACCTTCTTTCAACAAATATTACTTAAGGTAATATTTATTCCCTTTTGGTAAGCGATGGTATACAGCGAGAGAGAGAGAGAGCTAAAAATGTAGACTTATCATTAATATTGAATAGCATCTTCCTGCTTAATTTCCCTCCTTAATTAAATGAGCATGTTTATACCATAAACTGGCGAGCGAGCGTTTTAAACCAAAGAATTTTTTTCAACAATAATGAGTATCAAACAGAGTGTTCTTGCTGCGGGACGGGTCGGGCACATCCATAGTTAAGGCGATGTCAATTTCATTTTTAGCGAGCGGGCGGTTTTAAGCTTACTTTATATTGAATAGCATCAACCTGCCTTCCGCCCTTCTTCGTCAAATGAATATGTTTAAAATTATAATCGCGAGTTAGCGTAGCAAGTGAGCGATTTTTTTAACACTTCTCTTTTGACAATAATTATAGGCATATTTTTTTCCATAAAGTAACTGTGTCTTCTTGCCCCGTGAAAGGGAGGGCACAAACACATTTAAGGGGACGTTTTTCGTTTGTTTTTAATTTTTTTATGTGGCGAAAAAGGAAGGTAAAAATCATGGGTTATAATCTTGAATAGAATCTTTCTACATTACGCCCCTTTTGAATCAAATGGGCAAGTAATATTTCAGGATTATTGTT
The DNA here is from genome assembly GCA_037976565.1 of Mesocentrotus franciscanus. Taxonomy (NCBI): domain Eukaryota; kingdom Metazoa; phylum Echinodermata; class Echinoidea; order Camarodonta; family Strongylocentrotidae; genus Mesocentrotus; species Mesocentrotus franciscanus. The sequence goes on along the minus strand of CP137681.1, from coordinate 7,322,208 downwards.
TATTCCTTGTTGGCGAGCGAGCTTAGCGAATGGTTGAAATTCTTTGGCTTGCCATTTCATATTGAAAAGCATCTGCGTGTCTGGCATCGCTTTTTAATCACTGATGTACAAAATGTATTACGAATATAAGCTAGCGTATAGCGAGCACGCGAATTTTCATCCTTTTCATATAATAACTGAAAACCATCTGCCTGCCTACCACCCCTTTTTTTAATCAATGATTATTTCCCGAGCATGTAGGCCTATATTTCATATAATTAATTAAACCGACACCGTGCCGACACAAAGTTATAGGCCAATGCAAAAATATGGAAATTAAATCATCCTATATTCTATTTTGTGTCCCTTTTCTCTTGTCTTTAGCCTTTTCTTTTCTCTTTTCTTGACCTTTTCTTTTCCATGTTTTCTTGTCCTTTTCTATTCTTTTCCTTTCTTCCTATCTTGTTTCGCTGCAAAAGGGAGCATTTGTCTTTTACGGGGCACTCCTGCTACGTCGACGGAGCATTTGTCTTCAACGGGGTACTTTGGGGGAAGGAGCAATGTTGGAGCATTTGAATTTTCCAGGGCACTTTTTGGGCGGAGCAAATGTCGGCGGAGCAAATGTCGGCGGAGCAATTGTCGGCGGAGCAATTGTCGGCGGAGCAATTGTCGGCGGAGCAAATGTCGGCGGAGCAAATGTCGCTGAGCAAATGTCGCGGAGCAATTGTCGCTTTTTGTGGAGCATTTGTCGGCGGAGCAATCGTCGGCGGAGCATGTGTCATGGATTGATAATTTGTAGCTAGGATGCAAACCTGGGTCATAATGTTCGTGACGTCTACACGTAATGTCGTCATGAATATATTCAGGTATGAATATATATATTAATATGAAACTGAAATAGGAGGAGCAGAGATGGCTCAGGATGGCTAAGGAGAGAGAGAGAGAGAGGAAGCATCGATATAGGTACAAAAAGAGTCAATTAGCCTCTACTTCACCACGGTACACGTATCTTAAGACATGTAAGATAGCAAGATAAAGTGATCCGAGTAAGAATTGTACAATATATGTATATATATATTTATATATATATTATCATATACAAATTAAATTGTTACAGCTGAAAACTTCGTGTTGTTTGTACATTGTAGATGTGTACGGAATTTGAAATAATGCGATTGGTCTTTAATAATAGAATTGACTTTAGTCAAAAAGCGATCTTCAAAGAAAACTGATAGGAGTGGTATTTAAATGCCGATAAGATTTTGTGCAACTTTTCTAGGGCGTTTGAGTTAAGTTTTGTCTGCTTGTGTGAGATTTCCATTAAAACAAATGACATTGAATAGAAATGCACTTTGAATGATAGACTGATAGAAAAGATGCAAGATCTTCCTGTCAACATTACTTTTTTTCCTTAGAAAAACATCAGTTGATTAGCTTTACTGTGTACAACATTAGTGTTCTTATTAAATCGTAGCTTATCATCAACCAAGGTATCAATATACTTATCTTCATGTACGTGTTCGATTGTCTGTTAATGACAACGTCACTATGTCGAAAGTCTATAATAATCTCTTTGGTTTTTTAAATATTCAAATATTGGTTGTGGCGATCGCACCATTCAACAAACTGATCAACTTGCTTGACAAAAGTACTAAATAGTAAAAGCCGTGGTTCCGGCTATAGATATAAGACATTATTTTTAGAAACTTCTCTACTTTTACGGCTGCTGCCCATTTCAGAAAAAGGATCGGGGTGTTATGCACGCCCTTGTAAAAACGTACTGCGGTACCAATAGTACATTTACTCGGGTAAATTTGTCGCTTTTTGCAGTATATGTACTGCGGTACTCCTGCTTCACTTGTTCCGTAGAAGTACTGCATTACTTTTACTGCAGTACTTCCACGGTGATTGTACTGCAGTACCACTGCGGTATTACTGCGGTACTTATGAGGCGGTACTACCGCAGAAATTGTACTGCAGTACTACCGCAGTACTTGTACTACAGTACCACTGCGATACAACTGCGGTACAACTACGGTACTTGTACTGCAGTACTACCGCGGTACTTGTACTCCAGTACTACCGCAGTAATTGTACTGCAGTACTACTTTGGTATTTGTACTACGGTACTACTGCAGTACTACTTCGGTATTTGTACTACGGTTCTACTGCGGTACTAGTATTGCAGTACTTCATCGGTATTTGTAATGCATTATTTGTACAGCAGTACTACTGTGGTATTTGTACTAGGGTATTATTGCAGTACTTGCACATTCAGGATATACACCTGCAGTAAAGTTACTTGCAAGATGGATGTTAATCATAACAAACTGAATGTCCTCCAGGAAATATCTGAACCTTTATAAATTGTGTACATTAATACAAATTGTATGGAAGTTTGTTCTACTTGTTTCCCACTGTACAGTAGGGAGAAAAAACAAAGCCAGTTCAGAAATAATATAATTGATCGGCACATTTCATGTCAACAGTGTGCAGCAATACAATGATCAGAAATAAATTCAGTTATCTACATTTCTTGGTTTTCAACTGCAGAGCTGGCTTTGATTAATCTGAGCACATCCTTTTCACACGATACAATAACAATCACCAATCCATGAACCTTTTAACAAGAATAAGAACAATTACCAAAAAAATATTAATATCATAACACAGTTTATTTGTAAAGGTAAATATGTACATTTGTTTAGGTATTGAACTATTTTCTCTACTCTAATATTGTACTTTCAAACTACTATGACTAACAAGTTTTAGCTTCACACACAATGACAGATTGCTCTATGAAAACATTACATAAAATATTTGGCACAGGTAAATATATCATGCTTTACATGAAAAACAACTGTATAGTAATAAAATATCTGTATCAGAGTTGCAAAAAAAGCATAAATTATAATAGGAAAACAAACTTTTCCATTGCATAATCAAAACAAAATACTGTATATCATTTTTTACATGAAAAACAACTGTATAGTTATAACATATCTGCATCTGAGTTGCAACAAAGACAAAAATTATAATAGGAAAACAAACCTTTTCCTTGAAGATTTGATAGTTGTTATGTGACCATACAAAACACTGTAATCTAAAAGGAAAATGAAAGTTGACCACAGATGCCTTTTTTTACATGGCAAGTGATTTTTTCCACATGAAATATCCTTTTCCAAAACTGCAATAACATCTTGGAACAAATGTGTTCCAGCTTCACACACAATGACAGATTGTTGTATTCACAGTTCATAAACATCCTTTAAAGGGCAAGTAAATAGAAGTAAAACATATGAAACTACATGTACTTTGATTGTTATGAACCAACAAAAACATTCATCATTTTAAATAACTTCATAGCAATAAAACCTTATTGTCCAAGTTACAACCATAAATACAAATTTGCAATAGATAATATACATGTACTTCTTCTATCAATATGTTATAATCATTTGTTACAAAACGATACTGGACAATGTCATATGTGACCTTACACCACGAAACGACCTATAGGTCGGGGAAAATGATCGTGCTGATTTTTACATGGCGTTAAAGTAGAAGTCAATAGCTTTAAAATGGTACATAATTTTTCACCTAAACAAACCCGCCCAAAACGAGCGCACAAGATTTGTAACATTGCTGAAGCAGATTTAAAGTTAGGGAGAAAATGGGACTCTTCAAAGAACGGCGTTTATTGAAACGCTGTAATATAATCATTTTCATTTGATATAAACATAATATTTACACATGATTTCTGACGTAAAAAATTACACCGAAGGTACATTTAAGAAGAAAAATAATAAAAAATTGAATATTTTAGCTAATAAAAAACAAACAACCACTGCGACATAGTAGTAGTTTTCTGGTGTATTAAGGTCACGGTTACATATTTAAAAAAAATAACATAACTAAGTCATCCGATGGTAAAGAGGAAACTTACTAAATATGACATTTTAACCATGCAAGTGAAATTTTACTACTCTTACTTACAAACTAATTACAGCAAATATATATTACCTTGAACACAGTTAGTTTCAGCACACAATGAAAGATTGCACTAAGTGAATACATATTAGCTACATATTTGGCATCGGCAACTGAACGGATGAGAAGAAGAAAAAAAATCAACATTGTTATATTAATAATAACTAGCAGGACCCGTGGAAAATCCACAGGATTCTAGGGAGGGTGGGGGGTTGAAAATAGATATGTGCTATCGATTATTATTATCAATATTATTATATTTGTTGTTGATTTTTTTTTTTAATAATAATATTTTTTAAAGATAATTTATTTTTATCATTTTATAATTTTTCTTCTTCTTTTCATTAATATTGTACTCGTTAGAATATCAACCTTTTGTTTGCTGTCCCATGTATCATTTTGAATTGTTTTTTTTATAAATATGTATCATGTAATAAAACTTGAAAATTGGAAGAAAACAGTGAAATCAATAATTTGTAATTAAAATTGATGCATATATTTTAGACTAATACTTTCTTTTTACTTTAGTAATTACGATTATTCCCACTCTGAGACAAAAGAAGAAGTCAACAAATTTGTATTTTTATGTGCGATTGACCATGGTCTTTATTGAGAGCTGATTACCATAATTAACTCTTTTTCAATCAAACTGGTCAGCAAAGTATTATGATGAAAACGTAACAAACAACAATGAATGCAAATCATTAATTCGAGCATTATATGTCGAGAGCAATCTGTAAGGAACATTAGGGGGCCCGGCCGGGCGACAAAGTAATATCTTTGACTAGCCGTAACAATTCTTCCATTCGCCTGGCCAAGCGAACGGGACTCCCCATCCCTTGCTGGTTTTGCACAGACAAGAGGCACGGGTGAGCGAAGACGACTTCCGCCTGAAACCCTGAGCGTTGCACACGGCATAAGCCAGGCAATCTCAGCTTACGGACAGGATCCTGCTCACCCCCCCCACACCCCAACCAAAAACGTGGTGAGCCCAAACGACTTCCCGCTTAAGACCCTGGGCAATACTGATTGTATCCCCAGCTTACGGACAAGTCAGGCTCGTATAATTGTATAGATACGGCAATAAAAACAATCCTCTAATATCATAACATTTTGTCTCCCCTTCCTAACAGACCGCTTGCTCTAGTTTTACATTAAGACAACAACTATATTTCTTATAAAAGCGATTATAGGCGTCCAAATTCGCAAAAATGCCGCCAAACGAGATGTGACACAACTCGCCGCCATATAAATCGCGTGTCGTAGTGTTTACAACAGGCCACTACTATCATAATAAATAGGCTAATCAAACTGAGTTAACTGCATTACTGTTAACGGCTGAATAGGCAAGTTAAGCCTGGCAATAACATATCAGCAATCCAAATAATACATCTGTGCATTATCATCCATGTACGGAAGCTAATGCCCCATATACGGAAGACGAAGAAGCAAAAGAAAACATATATTGTATAAATATCATCTAAAAGTCGCCAAGAAGAAACGATAACCCTTGGCATTGAAAACCCCATCAAGGCATAAGTAATACTGCACACGAGAGAATAATATTGATTAACCCTAACCCCATTTAAACATTACAACTCGATGTTAAGATCGACGTATGAGCTAAAAATAAAAATAACTAACGGAGCTATCTTACACTGTCAGGGAAAGCAGGACAAGGCGATACATTTATGTTAGACTGATACAAATATCTATGAAGTAAGAATCATACGAAACTCGAGGGAGAATGTCCGACCACGGTTAGCCGTAAGCCGCTACCGTGGATATCTCGTAGAGGGCTGTGCAGGAACGTGGTACAGCTGTCGCTTTAATACAGGCCCCAAATATGCGTGGGCGAGTCTACTGCGAGGAGAAAGGTGGTTACGTAATCCCTCAACCCCGCCAGACGAAACCCACGCTTCTCTCCACGTGGTGCGAACTGGGAGACCGAGGTTTCCTTGCTGCCGTCCTTTCGCAAGGAGGGATTCCCAGTGCACAATTGAGTCTCCCACTATTCATCCCTGAGGCTTGGTACGAAATCCCGTGATGAGTGTGGTTGATGTGTGCAGGGAGATCATCTCCCTGATGTGTGTGGATGAAGAGGCTGCAAAAGGGGGAAGAAACAAGAAAAACAAACGGCCAGCATTTCGGGTTCCAACACACTGAGATTTATTTAATCACCCCAGTCTATTAACTAACAGACAACATTTTCTGTTCCCTTTCAAAACTAAAACTATTTGAAAAAGTTAGAAATAGGGGATAAGCTGGGGCGGGCACGGGATAAAGTTTGAGTGTCCAGCATACCAACTAACTGTTTGCTGAAAATGAGATGAAACTCTCGAAACCCTTTAGTATGTGATGAGTAATAAAGTCATATGAAAAAATGAACTGCCTTGTTAACCCAGTTGGCACATTAAACCGCGCTCATTATCATAATGTGATCGCTTCGGGTCGACCCTTATATAGCGGCGGAATGACTGAGAGGTCCATCGACCCATTTTTTAATCTGCTCGTCAGTAAAACCCTTCATCGCAGCGGAAGTAGCCGCCCCAATACGAAAGGAATGGGATGTATATGATTGTAAATGAAGCCCTAAGAAAGATACACAAAGACGCAAAACACGAGTAAACGCGTGTCTAGTCAAGGGAGATGTATCAAAATGCCTAAAGAATGCAGCGCCCTGAGTTGGCCGTACGCGTGTGTACTCAGTCACTGCACGCACGGGGCACATCACGGAACCACTCTCCGGGATAGTGATAACACAACCCGCCCCCAGCTGGTCTGTCTTGGAAAAACGGACCGCTATTAATAGCCGGCGGTGAGGGGATTCCCCCCGCACAGTTACGTCATCGCTCGCTAGCGGGATTACCCCATTCTTGGCTGTAAACTCCCCCACACGCAGAAAGCCGAAAAACGCTACTAAGAACGCCGCAGTGAACAATCTGCAGTCGTATGAATTCGAACAAGTGGAAGGCAACACAGATATCAAACTCCGCAATATGGGCAAAGTAATAGGGCATCTAATATCTTCCTCGAATGCCTCCGCCTACACCCGTCAATTAAACGTCTTATCGGAAACAATTGCGTGACGTCATCTTTCCCATTGCTGCGCAAGTAAAAGACAAACCCGAAACATAGGCCGCTATTGTACTAGCAGCAAAATCGTGCCAAGACATGTAAGATATAAACAAAGCGATTTGCTCAATAGTGGGCGATTGCAATGTGTCAAACTGATAATCACCCCTAAAATTCTGGAAGGTAGACCAGGCCATGGCATAGGTTCGCATGGTATTCTGAGCCCTAGATGAGCCTAGTAAGACTTGTCGCTCATTAAGAAGCTGCTCCACAGATGGGGAGGAAGGGGGGTACCGGCGAGATCGGCTTCCGGGGCAAGGCGTCGAAATCTTTCCATCTGAAAACGAGATAAAGAGTCAGCAATTTCGTTATCGACGCCAGGCACATACTTTGCCCTAAAGTAGATGTTCCACTTTAAGCACAAAACCACTAAGCGACGGATAAGCCCCATGATATGCGAACATGTAGACGTTTGCTTATTAATGACTGCCACCACCGCCTGATTATCTGACCAGAAAACTACTTTCCTTCCTGAAATTCTCCTCCCCCACATGGCTACCCCGACGACAATTGGAAATAATTCTAAAAATCCAATTGAATAACGGGCATCAAGTACCTCCTCGGGCCAACGTGCCTGGGCCCACTGTGACTCAAAATATATACCAAAGCCGATGCTTCCTGCTGCATCCGTGTAAAAGTGAAAGAAATCATTCCCCCTCCATACGCTGTCACCGAAACCAACTGTCCCATTAAAATGCAGTAAAAACTCCCTCCATGCCAAAAGGTCAGCCTTGGCACCTTTTGAAACCCGAATTCTATGATGAGCCTTGTGCACACCTCTCGTCAAGTCGATTAATCTACGGAGAAATGCTCTACCAGGACCTATAGCCTTACATACGAAATTAAGACTACCCGTAAGAGACTGCAACTGCCTCAATGTCAACTTTGTTTTGGAAGCGAAATCATCCAGCATGCTGAGCAAGACTCTTAGTTTCTCCTTAGGAACCCGGACCTGCAAATTAGTGGAGTCGATCTCCAATCCTAAGTAGGTAATAACCTGCACTGGGCCTTCCGTCTTCTCGCCAGCAATAGGGATGCCAAACCGATCACACATCGCCTTGAAGCACCGCATGAGGTGGGCACATTCGTCAGCCGCCTTGCCCACGAAAAAGAAATCGTCGAGATAATGAAGAATGCCCTGTGATGACGCAATGCGCCGACAGCAAGCCTGCAAGAAGGAACTAAACCTTTCAAATACCGCACACGAAACTGAGCAACCCATCGGCATACACCGGTCGAAGTAGAACTGACCGTCGAAACACATACCAAGGAGGTCAAAGTCAGCTGGATTCACAGGCAACAATCGAAAAGCTGATTTGATATCCGATTTCCCATGAAGGCATTCCGGCCGAGCGCGTCCACTAACTTGACCGCCTCGTCAAAGTCCGAATAATTGACAGTGCACTCCTCTCGATCGATGTAATCATTGACCGACGAACCTTTAGGTGAAGATAAATGATGGATGAGCCGATACTCACCGACCATGCGCTTTGGCACTAAACCTATAGGGGAGCAACGAAAATTATTGAATGGGGGTGCCGAAAAGGGGCCTACAATTCTACCTAGCTGTACTTCTTTTTCGATTTTACTCCGAACAATCTGGGGGTATTCATAAGCTGATTTCAAATTCCTAGCTGACATGGGCACGCGCTCCCCAGCGAACCCAAGCGAAAACCCATGCTTAAAACCCTCAATCAACTTTTCTCCTTCTGTATGTTTATCGTAGGTGAGAAGGAAAGGTAACATGTGATTTAAATTAATTGGAGTCGGCGCTAAAACTCTACTTGCCGGAGGGGGTTTGCGATTTATTGCAAGCAAACTCCCCGTGAGAGGCGGCTTCGCATTTAATGCATTTATGCATGTATTGGCAACTTTTCCCTTTGATACATTTACCACTCGCATTAAAGGCAAAGCAGAAGCCGGGCTTTGATTGACGGCGGCCAGAGGCCGATCCCGCTCCTCGGCGCTGACCTGGGCTCCACCCACCCCGAAAGGAATGCTGCCGCTGTCGCTGTTGACCTCCTTGGGGGAGCCAGGCAGGGCCGGAGAACGGCCAGCCCGTAACCGCGAAAGGGCTGCGCTGTTGCCACTAGCAACCAGAGCTCCGTGTCGACTGCCCCCACGACGCCTCAGGCCGCGTGGCTTGGCGTAACCGAAACTGAATATCATACTCGCGCCAATTGTAATTCGACGCCGCAGCCGTTCTCACTATATTTATGTACTTCAGCAGCTCTCGAGACCGAGAACCGTGCCTCTCCGTGTAAATTGACACAAAGGTTAGCATAGCACTCGTCCACTGCTCAATCGAGCGGATTATTATTGGACGAGATTGTGGGCGGAGGTGAAACCCCGTTAGTTTGATCAAAAGCAAGTGTTAGATCACTTGACGTATGATAACCCTCTTTGAGCATATGCCCCAGCTCAATAAATTCGCCTTTCCAAATTCGCTCGCGCAATGCTTGAGGGACGGTGGAGCCTAGCTCCTCACAAATGCCTTGTCGCATGTAAGGCAGGCCTGGCTGAGGGAGATGGGGAGTAATACTTTTTACAGGAGGAAGAACTTGTTGGAGGGGCGTTAAACGGGCCGTGCGATAAAACTTCCACCCCATCCCGACCCTTTGAATGTGCATTTTCTAAATTCAGCGGCCATGACTCACCGGGTTGGAATCTGTCTTCACCGTCACCATCATCGACACGGACGCCAGGTTGACGATGACTGCTCCCACTGTCACTGTTGACACCCATGACCGTAGGACTTGGCATGATTATTCCGGCCGTTGACGCCGAAACCCCTCAACATGCTTATCCGATGCCCCTGCGACTTCAATATTCTTCGGCTTCGTGGATCCGCGTGGCCGGCCTCTTGCGGCCCCTCGCTGCACCGGATAGCTGTGGCGTATCAACCTGTGCCACTCTGGCACTTCGCCCCCCACGGCTTGCTGGCCTCTGCCTGGCTTTGGGCATGGTTGGCGTCGCGTCGACTTCAACAAGATGCACAAAAGTTATAAACACAAACACCACGCCCAATGGGTAAAATAAGGAAAAGATGTCCCACACCGTTGTGATAAACCCAGTAATACAAAAATAGGGCGAAGATGGTGTTTTTCTCCAAAAAGTCCGTTCACAAATCTCACAAAAAAGTTTGTTCACAAAATCTGACCATCTCTCATGAAGACCATAGAAATAATGAGGCGAGCCGAGAGCACGCGGTGTTATGGCGCGAACCTTTCTGGTTTTATTGCTGACGCCAATACTTTCGCGTCCCCCTCCCCTATCTTCCCAGAAGTGACCTCGAGGCGTGTGGTCTGCGGCTCGGTTCACACTTCTCCGCTCCGATTGGGAATAACCTATTTTAGCTCCTTTCGTGAAGTTCACTAAAATGTATTATTGTCGTCACTTAAATTCGTTCCTACTTTTTTCACTATCCCTTTCAGGATCCTCACTCTCGTTATCTATACGAATATTGTTGTCATGCATGCACTGAAAATAATATACAAATATACAAATATACAATGACACTCGAGCATCGAAGGAACATCAAATCGTATTATATTCTCCCGAGGGCCATCGCGGCCCGAGGGAGAACAGTACTATTGATGTTCCTGAGTGCGAATAGTTTTAGCTTGTTCCGAGAATGAGTCATTGTATATTTGTTTTATATCCCTTCCACCCAGGCGCGGATCCAGGATTCCTTAGGGGGCCAAATTTGAAGTTATGCGAGCCAAATATTGGTACGTAATGTGGCGTAATGAGCAAAACGTTTTTTTTTTTTTTTTTTGGGGGAGGCCGGGGCAGACAAAAATCCGCATCACCCCACTCTTACATGCAAGCCCCGCTCAACGTTTTCAAAGTGATTCGGGGTGTCAAGGGGCGGAGCCCCCAGAAGCTCAGGGGTTTTAGGCATTAAATTACCGTCAGATAAGCATCCAGGGGTCCGCCTTAGGGCCATTGAGTGGGTCCAGGGGCAGAGCCACCGGAAGTTCAGGGTTTTAGGCATTTAATTACGGTCAGATGAGTATACTTTGATACCTTATTTGTGACACTGGCAGGTCACTCATTGGCGTGGGGTCCAGGGGCGGAGCCCCAGAAGCTCAGGGTTTTAGGCATTTAATCACGGTCAGATGAGCATATTTTGATACCTCATTATTTTGTGACACTGGCAGGTCACTATTCTTTCTTTCTTTTCTCTTTCTTTCTATTTCTCTTTAATATACTTTTTCACAAAAAGTGGGGAGGGGGGAGGGGGGTGGAGCTCGAGCCCCCGAGCCCTGCCGTTCCGCGGACCCTGACATGTAGGCCTCTAAATAAGTATATTTCTTGCCTGACTGTAAATTTGGGAATTTGTCATTTTCCAACAAACGCATACAAAAGTATAATGTACTAAAAATCTCGGAAAATTATGTCATTTCAGCAACATTTGTAAATCACCGGTATCGAATTAGAAATAAACCACGTTTGAATTTTATTTGGGGCAGGCCCCCAAGCACCCAAGCCCCGTCAGTACGCAAGCGCCCCCGATCTACACCTTGTTGGCGGGAAAATCGCAACTGATCTCCCTACCTTTCTTCTTTCTTTTTTTCTTTCCTTCCCTTCTTTCTCTCTCTTTTAGGTGTGCTGGGGAAGGGAGGCAAGGGCCGATTCACACGTTTTTGGCGGGATTAATCGCAACTGATCTCCCTTCTTTTCACCCTTTTCTTTTCTTCTTACTTTTTTTTGTTCCATTTTAGCTCTCTTTGTTGGCGGGGCGGGGGAGAGGCAAGGTTTTTGGCCCTCCATTCACAACTTGTTGGCGAGAAAATCGCAACCGATATCCCCCTTCTTTTCCTTTCTTCCTCTTTTTTTTTTCTCTCTTTATCTCCTCTTTTCCTTTTTTCTTTCCCTTTCCTTCCAAGTTTTTCTCTCTTATTTTGTTGATGAGGGGAGGCAACAGCCCAGGAGGCAAGGCCCTTTCGCGCCCCATCTCCTTCTTTTTTACACTTTCTTTTCTTCTTCCTCTTCTTTCTTTCCCTTTCTCTCCTCTTTCCCTTCTTTTCCTTTTCTCTCTCTCTTTTTTTTTCTTTGCTGGGAGGGGGACCAAGGCCCCTGCCCCTCTGCCCTGGATCCGCGCCTGCTTCCACCTGTAGGCCTATCATTCCTTGCACACTTCTGTAATAGCATGTACGTACCGTACTCACATTCACATCACATTCAAAAAGAAATAAAAGAAAACAACAATTGCACGGCTCAAACATGAAACATTGAATGATCTAAATACACGCTATATACAGGTACTACAGTATAGCTAGAGTGCTGCAGTTACCGCATAGGTTAAAATGCATTGTGTGAGCGCCGTGACTGGCCTGACACCGCGGGAGTTGCCCGTGCGGAGGCATGTGATATTACCTAAGCTCGCTGAATTTTTCTTCTCTTCAGTTATATGGTCTCGACAATTACAATCTATTTGCGTTATTATTGTTGTGATTTCAATGTAGTTTTCATGAAAAGACCAATAAAGCAGAAGCTTGGACTATGATTATGTTGGCATGGTCCACAGAATTTGTACAAATATATTCAAAGTAAAGATTTTACGAAAAATCGGACTGTTTGTGCCAATATATTGTAACCGTCGCACGAATTATCTCGACTGTGTGTGTACGTGTGTGAGCGTAGAACCACGTATTACGTTGACGTCAGTTTGGCTGCTGCGTATATATAGCAAGATGCCTCACACGGGATAGGCCCAACCCATCGCATCATGCATGTGCTACGCTACATGACGTGAGTGGAGTGTCTCTTGATAAAGTATCTCTTTGATCAGACTGCATATAGCAAGATGCCTAACACGGGATAGGCCCTACCCTTTGCGACGTGCAAATTTGCTACAACACATCATGGACTGGACTGTCTCTTGATAGTGTGATCTCTTTGATTAGACGTGCAGAGGGCGGGTGCACGCCTCGTCGACTCACTCTCGCGGGTTCGTCGCCTCCTTGCAAGGACGACGCCGGCCGTGCTCTCGTCCGCCCGTCCTCCCGGGACCCCGAAACCACCTTTAACGACATGGACGGCGACCACGGGGTCGACGTGGCACGCGACATGCCCGATCCCATCCATTTGGAATTGTGTCGCCGTTCCCGCGCCACGGCAGAGGCGGGCAGGGTCGAGGAAAGACGGGTTTGATGTCAAAAAATTCACATTGGCAGACCGTTACGCACCCCCGCGGCGATTTTGCGTATTAATATATAGATAAAACCTTTATATTCCAGTTGCAAAAAAACATAATTTGCAACATTCGTAAATACGCTGATAATACGGTTATCATTGGTCTCTTCAAGAAGAATGACAAAACAGAATATAGGAGAACATTGAACTATTGTGTACAGTGGTGTGATTCTAACTTTCTAATACTCAATGAAAAGAAAACAAAATAAATTGTATTCAATAATAGGAAAAGGCAGAATGTTGCTATAAGTCCAATTATCCTCCAAAATGTAGTCATTGAAATTGTTCAAAAATATAAATATATGTAGTAATTGATGAGAAGCTAAATTGGGAAGAACAGAGCTAACATGTTTTGGCAAAAGGTCATGGAAGACGTCACTTCCTGAGGAAACTCAAATCGTTCCATGTTGATAAGACCATTCTAAAACTTTTCTACACCGCAGTCATCGAGAGTAGCATCCTATACGGCTGCATATCTTGGTATTCTAGTTTAAGAAAGTGTGACCAAACAAAAACGCAAAGGTTGTTGAACCAAGCAGGTAAAAAAGTTGGTGAAAATTTCAGTCCAGATGATATCTGCTCTGTCCGTATTCTTAAGAAAGTTGAAAATATCATGAATGATTCCCCAACACCCCCTTCATCCATGTTTCTGCTGGTTGAGATCAGGCAAACGACTTTAGTCTGCAAAATGCAGGGCAAGTCGTTATTTGAATTCTTTCATTTCATTTGACATTAGAGCCTTTAACAGCACACGTTAACTGGTATCAATCAATATAGTTCACATTAAATGGTGACCTTATAATTATTATGTCTGAGAGCTGGGCTTTTGAATGCAATTTAACTTTGAATTGCTATGCTCGTTGCCATGTACTGTGTTGCTGAGTTCGTTGTCATGTAAGAGTAAACAAATTGAATGTAATAATATTCATTTATATTCATATATTCATAAATTCATATTCATTACCCACGTGAAACTTTTTTCAATATGCACAAGGAGGCGCTGCTTTTCAATGGACTGGTTTCGTAATGTGTTCGAGTTGAGTGCGTGAGTCTTTGTGGGGTGCCTGAATGCGTGTGGTTCCGTTTGCCAGTTAGGGGGTGATTGTGTTTCGGTGGGCGGGGTGTGGGTTGCGCACATTAGTTGTTGCTAGGTTGGGCAAACAGTATAGCTTGCCCGGCCTGGTAGCGGCTATTGTGTGTAATTTGCGCTCTGTCATTTGGGGGTGCGGTCGCTCTTGGCAGGTGGGTGGAGTCATTCATGTCCGGGCGCCTCGTTGGGACCCGCGCATTCGGTTTGAATACGTAGCGAAATTGGTATTTTGTATCTCCTTGACATGCATGAATGAATGAAAACCCGTCCTTACTATGTACAATATCCATGTCTTTAACCCGGTTGGTCGGTCCTTTCCTGTGTCTTATTATCATTATGAAAAGTAAATGAGTTCCCATTGCAGGATGTATGTACGAAGAAAAAAGAGCAATATTATTGAATGTAATTATTTTTACCTGGAATAGCTTACACCTCTATCATCATGTTTTAAAAGATAGCCAGTGTTTGTGCTATGTACGATGTGTAATTATCTCTGAATTCGGGTTTGCCCGAACTGTGGGTTGGGGTTCTCTCTCTGCCCCTGTCTCCTTCCCTTTCACCTCTCTCTCTCTTTATTTCTCTCTAAATATCTCTTCCTCTCACTCTCTCTCTATATTTGTATCTCGTTATCTCTCACTGTGTCTGTCTCTCTCTATGTCTCTCCGGGCATGCACCGGCTTGGGATGAGTTTCTGGGGGTGCAGGGATCGGGGTACTGTGTAATATGTTAAACATCTTGAATACACCTATTTTCTGTTAGGAAAAAAAGAAATTGCTGGAACGGCTGCGATGCACTGCTATTATGCATACATCATTTTTTTATGTGTGTGTGTTTTTTTTTAATGTGTGAGCTTGGGTGTGTGAATGAGTGTGTTGGGAGTATATTTAATGGGGGAGGGATGGGATAGGAGAATAGACAACAAATTCTCTCTTAATATTCTTGATCATAATTATATATGAAAATGCTTTTCTAAACAGTTTATACAAATGTACTCATGTTTTCGTTTTATTATTGCAATTTATGTTTAATCCAAAGTATCAATGTACAATGTATCCAGTTTTGTTAGGAATGATTTGTATAATATGTATTTGATTTGAGAGAAAATAATAAAAATATCTTTAAAAACAAAACAAATCTCAAGGCCTTCATACTATGTATATTTGTGCATTGTGTCGATGTGATGTTATTACTATTTTTTTTTTACCGATTTTGAATGTAGTTATTTCTTATTTCAATGACATGCTTTTGATGTCTTTTTTTATACATGACTTTAATGTAAACGCAATATGTAAAATCCCACAATGAATTTCTATGTCATTATTGGAAGAAATGAAATTGAATGAAATTGAATTGAATGTCATGGCAAACATAAATAGTCTGAAATAATTCCTTAAAATTGTGTATAAATGAATACATGTGAAGGCAAAGGTATACAATTTTGACTATACATAAAGAAGTTCACATCCATAACAATATAAACAAGTGTAATTAATAGCAGCTAGCACCTAGCAGCTAGGTCTATCTGTCAAGTACCATAAGATGTAAAACATGAATAGTATTCAGATGTGTTTAAATGAATACTCAGACAAAGCTATAGATACATGTGTAATTGTATTACTTACCTCCTGGAAAAAAAATGATGATCTTTAAAGTAGCTCCAGCAGCTAGCTTTCCAGAGTTGATCGTTTTCTGCAGACAGACTATTTCCCCCACACACGAGTGGCTGTGCGGGCTACTCTCTGACCTGAGCTATGTACTGTAGTATTACTCTTTGTAAATTCTGCTTCGATCCTTCCTCATTTTGTTAAATTCTTGCTCTGGAATACTCTTACAATTCTTCTTTCCTGGTGTAGATCTAACCCTTATCCCCCATACTGTGGGTTTAAAAACCTATCTGCACTAGTTTGGCCAAAAGGGATTCGACCTCACTGCATGGTCACTGACAGGTGGTTATCACATTAAATCAGCTGTCAATTAACATAAGAAAAAGGGGACCATGGGGGACCAACGGTCACCGCTTAGGCATTGTTTGCTATATAGAGGGCATACGTAGCTATACGTAGTGCAATGGGGGCTTTAAAGGAAGACAAATCTGGCGAAATGGCAAAGAAAGGATTGAAATGCGCTGTTGAGCTTAGTGTTGTATTTGCCGGTATTTGAATTTGAAAATAAAGTGTTTGCTCTATACCACTACATGGCAGCAAACACTCTGATTTGCAGCTTAGTTCATTTAATTCAAAGATAAAACTAAAATATTCTTAATTCTAAATTAATTTGTATTCAATAACATTATGCTCCATTAAAGGGAGAGTTGATTTCTGAGGAGGGCCAGTAATTTGTTCAAATTATATTTAAACCCATTTGTATTTGTAAGAATATGGAAAGTATATGTTTCTATTCGTAAAATACTCGTAACTACACGTCATGTGTTATAAACTCGTAACAATCCGTAACGGCATCGTAACACGACCCGAATGAAATCCTAAACAACACGTAAGCACTCGTTATAATGCAAATAATCCGTAAACGAATCGTAAACTAACCGTACCAAATCGTTAACAAAATTGTCAAGAGTCATTAACGGATTCTTGCGAGCAGTTTACGGATGGTTACGTGTTGTTGCGAGCTGTTTACGATACTTACGGGTTGTTACAAGCTATTTACGAGTCGTTTACATAAAAATCAATCCAGGGACAATCGTAAGAAGATTTTTGACATGTCAACAAATTCGCCTCTCCTTTTACGGATCCTTAAAAGTGTATGCGAGTTGTTGCGAGTTGTGACGATTTTTTTGTGTACAGATACCAGCGAGTTATTTAGGTATGCTTGCGATTGACTACGAGTTGGCGATCCGTAAGGACTCGTAAGAACTCGTAAGAAAAATCTGCGTATGTGAAGGAGGTATAAGCAAATTGCCTCTCCTTTAGTACTCGCAGCAGCTCGTAAAACACTCTTAATGATGCCTGAAAGGAGAGGCAATTTTTTGACATGTGAAAAGTCGTGTGATCATCAACATTTCCACTGATCTGTGGCGATCCTCAAGGTTCCGTAATCAGTCCGCTCATCTTTCTTCTCTACACCAACCCACTGTCTAAGGTAATTGATTCTAACCAGGGGATTCAGCATGCTATGTACGCTGACGACACTCAGATTTATATAACTCTCAAGCCTAAGGGGAAAGAAGATGCGGCTTGGAAACTAAGCAGTTGCCTTGAAGACGTTAGGTTCTGGTCTTTTAACAATAGATTTTGCCTTAATGAAGAAAAATCTGAAATTATCCACATTACTTCCAAATTCAGAAACACTGACTCTTTCCCTGACTTGGTTACCAGAGATGGTTCACTGAAGGGTAGTGAATACGTACGAGGCCTTGGTGTAATAATTGACAAAAATCTTACATTTCAGCAGCATATTATAAGCATATGTAAATTTAGGGAACTACTTGACTGGCCAACAACTGCAAAATTAACCCATGCCTTTATATCCTCCTACTTTGATTATTGTATTTCAATTTTGTCTGGCCTTCCTCATTCATATCTACTTCTACTTCAAAGAATTCAGAATACTGCTGCAAGGCGTGTTACTCTCTCGAAAAAATTGAGCATATAACCCTAATATTGCGTTCTCTTCATTGGCTTCCCATTTAGATCGTGATAGCCCGGGGAAAAGGGGATGAGTGTGATAATGACAACAATCAAAACAAAAACTGGTGATGGTGATGATGGCGATGATGTTGATGATTATGAGTGATGGTGGAAAAGAAAATTAATATGTAAATATGTCTTACACAGAAACTTGTGTAGGTATGCGGGAATTATAAAATATAGTGATGGATATTTTTTATAGAAATTCGTAGATAATATTGAATGCCGAATCAGCACTGGGAAAAGATTCATTGAAAAACGAACACATTTATGTATAATTTGTGTGTTTATTATACGTTTTGGTTGGTAATTTGTAGAAAGACAATGGTGCGCTTAGAAACAACTGTATAAAGCTCCTAATAGTTGTTGTGTATTATTATTATTATTATTATTATTATTATTACTGTATTGTTGTTCAGGTTTTTCCAGATCTAGAATTAAAACTTGCATAGTACAATACAGATTTGATGATCTTTTTACAAATGTGGCCTCTCTTGTCACACGTTAAATTCACTTTTTAGAATTACATGTCCATGGTTGTACCCCCGTATATTAGGGATTCAGCAGTCTATGGATTCAGCAGTGTACTTGAGTCGAGGATATCGTAAATATATATGATAATAATATTACATTTATAAAGAGAATTTTCATTGGATACAACGAGAATAACTAAATAAGAAATACTTGCAATCTGACAAAGAGAGAGATAAATATAACTCCCCCAATTCCACGAAGATCAAAGTAACGCATTTCCAGATCCTTTAGACTTATTTTGATTTATGGTTGTAATATATAATTTTCCTTCGCGGGAGCGCAGAGAGACAAAATAAACAGTGGGATGTAATCATTAATTTTTCTTTTAATCCAACGAAGATTGCGCCATTCTAGTTATGCATGAATAAGTACGTGTTGTACTTTTAAGCGTCACCACCTAAATAATACAAATGGAAAATCCGGAGGAAGTCCAGGTAATTTTGTTGAACTCCTTGCACAGAAATATTCCATATAAACTAAAAATGTTAAAATAATTACTGAATAACGGCGCATACTAGTTATACAATTGAAAACAATAATCTAAAAACTAAATGATAAATGACTAATTAAATAACTGTACAAAAGAACAAAAATACATATTGAATTAAACAAAAAAACAGTACAACAGTACCATTCAATTAGACTACTACACAAAGAACTTTGAGATGAAACCAAACAAGACGAAAGAAGCCACCGGTGTAAACAATTTCCCCAGTTTCAAAAATGCTAATTCCTTAGGTTCTAAAATCGAATATTATATATTTTGGCAGCTAGATCACCTTCTGACCGAGGTATTGGACCATTCGAAATCATCATAATCCCTAGCCCATCTATGATTTTTGTCTCTTAGAAATGAGAAGGAACACATTCCTACACAACCGATATTTTAGTTTGGCACGTATGAATAAGAAGGAAAAGTGCCCCTGTAGAAAAACAACAATAAAACAACAGTTTACCTACTGTAAACGAAACAAGAGACTGAAATACCATAAAAGGAACACATATTCATCTGAAATGTATGTGGTAAAGTATCCCTTCCAAACAAGAGGGGTATATCAACTGCAAACCAAATTTAGATACGCAGGTTGCAAAATGTAATTCTTTGTAGACATACATTATTTCGTACATTTCTTTACCGTTTCAATCATCCCAATATCATGATTTATTGGAGGTGGGAAGCAATTTACACTCACCTGAACGGTAACAAAAAATGTATATGTCATAACATCCATTGTTAATCAAACTGCACATTATTGGTTTCATGTCGATTTCTCCCGTTATTCCTCTCCATATTTTATATTTGAATACAAATCCGAATCTACCCTCAGCATTTCGATGAAACATATTTCAGTGTATCTGTCATCCGTATCAACCGAATTGATTTTGTGTACATACCTAAAACATAATACAGGAGAAGAAAAAAAAATGACAAGGCGAGTGCTCTAATACTTCAAAAGGAAGAAAAAAACAACTAAGAATTGTTTTTTGAAAGGCAAAAATATTCAAGCTGAGACGCTTGAGTTGATGGAAGGTTATAGTTTATTTGAAGAAACAAAACAGCCTCCGTGGAAGCACAAGAGTGAAACACAATGTAAATTTAAAACATCATAATATTCAAATAACCAATTAAATAATTATATACTTCAAGATGTGTATCAGCAACAAAGAAGGTGTTCAGTGAATACGTTCATTATAGATCACCTCCAAAATATTGTATGAACAAATAATCATCACTATCATTTTCATGATTTCAATGAATAGGTTAAAATAAATATATAATATATATCATGTCTGCAATAAGTGCCGAAGGACAGTTTAATTTTCATTTCACGTATATAATGCCTTAAATCACTTAAGTAAAACCTAAATTACAGTTGAAGTGTTACCAAACAACAACAACAACAGATTCAACCAATACATTATGCAACCAAAATCTTGTTAATACAATAAAATCCAATAACACTCACCGCCCACACAAAAAAAGGGCTCGTCTTGTTCAGTAGTGACGGACCTACAGGTTCACCGGGACAGACGGGACATGCATTTACCAATCCATTTCCAGCTTTGTTGTTGTTTGAATGAAACTCTCCTCTCATTGGATAATATTGAAATAGTATGAGTATCATTCCCTGTAATGTTTTTCTTGACGTATCATCTGTTTTGGGGGGAAAAAATGTAAAAAGTGGTGAGCGTGATAAATGGAACAATGACAAAATGGTCACATTGAATTTTTGAAAACAAAATTCAACTTTAAAAGGAAACAAAAATCCCAGCTCGTATTGCCTAGCTCTCCTGTTTTGAGAGGGGCAAATGTTTATCTGTAATACTAGAACACATGATATCACGAAGATTTTAATTTTATAAATTGTTAATCAGTTAATCCCACGCGAGCTTTTATAACACGTGATATACGGGAGACTGTCCTCATAATATCGCATTCCACCAAGAAAGCAATTTAAATAAAATATCTTTAACCCTTCCAAAGTGCTATACCACAAGTTTGCACTCCACATCATCTATTCAATTTGTTGTAAAATCAAAAAGTACTTTAACAATGGGAGAGGTGGGACAAAATTCATCTGACCTTTGATTTTGACCTTGTGTATATGGCATCCTCCTTAGTCCTAACCACCTATGATTAAATTTCTTATATGAACAGCAAAAATGCCGGAAAATTACTCAATAGGTAATTGACCATATGTATCCATTAAAACGAGACTAGTTCAATAAGGAGTCTGAAAAATTACATTTTTTCAAAACAATTAAATATCGTATATTGGTCCATGCAGAGTGGACCATATTTATTCCTCTGTCATATATTTAAAATGAACAAATTACACTTTATCTTTACACCAACAGTTGACATTTATATAGAGTGACGCATTTGTGTGTACAGACATAATAATATAAATTAAAGTCTTAGATATAGGACAGAACAAAATTCAAAAAGTTGAAAAACACTTGTAATATGTGTTTATGTGACATTGGAAAGGTACAGTTGTATGGCCAAAATGACGCAGGATGAAACTTGTGTAGTATCCTCAATCATTTCCTTATAATTTACCATGGCAAAATCCACCACCACCAGACCAACGCAATTTAAGTTTTCACTCTAAATTTTCTTCGATTTGAGAGGATCCTGTTACTTATGCTGTCTTCATACTTTCATATATTCATCACGGATTGTGGGAGGCCAAATTTTAATCCCTATTAATTTAATTTTGTTTTCTTTCACTTTTGTTATTACATTTACCCGAATAATCTAAATCTTAGAACTGTCCAGAGGTTACACTAGTACACGGACAGGAAAGGGAAATTTGGTAGACCCTAAGATAAGACCAATAATACTGAAACATAATATGGACCTACAAAATGTGTTCAGCATGAACAAATATATTGCTTGGCGTCAAGATCAGATTGAGTTTTGTAAAGTCTCCAAAATATTGGTTTGAAAACTAAAGAATAACATGTTTTTCTCCGCCCCAAGTCATGAGCCTGTCTTCATTGTCTGTATATCTTGCTAAGTCACCTTCAAATAACACTACATGTTGTGTAAAAAGAAAGGTTTAGTATGAACTTGTGATATAGTCGTCCAAATAGACCAGAATAGTTGACTGAAAAGAAATGATAATTATCTGGGTGAAAAATACGTAACAACTTCATGGTTCTAAAAATTAGTTTACGTACTTGTGCATGAAGATAACAAACCCGGTAATCAAGTGTGATATTTTGCAGTTAGTATAATATAATTTGTATTAGGATAGGAATGAAAAAGTACCATAATGAAAATCATCGCAAAATTTAAATTCGATTTTTGATTTCATGCTTGTTTTTGTTTTAGATGAAAGTACAAATAGCAAATATACTTATTATATTGGTATTACAAAGAGAAGAGAACAATAAATGTGAGTTCGGGTAGCCTTTAATTGTTTTGTGTATGTTTTCAACTTTGTTCTATACTTCATTTTTATATTTATTTATTTATTGCAGCCAAAAGGTTAAGGGAGATAAATATGAGCATAAATATATTCCCTGCACTTGGAAATTAATTACTTAGGAAAGGAAAATGCATTCCTTAGACTTTTGGAAAAACACTCATAAGCTAGATTCAAGTGATTCCATGACTCAAACTTCAGTATGGCACTGTTGTAATTGATTGTACACAGAGTTGTTCTTCTGTATGATATGTTATCTTAAAATCTTCCCCATAATTTGTGACTATATTGTGTTATCGACCACTGCAGAATAAAGCAATAATTAACTGAATGACGCCTATATTCTGAATAGTATGATAACACCCGGTAAACAAATACTTTTACTAAATACGAAATATCACGTCGTCTGTTGAAGAAAGGTTTGAGGAATGTATCGGGAAATAGAATTGAAACACAGAAATATGAGAATATATATTTGTAGATGTGTACACTCAATAGAGGATGAAAGTCTCCGGGGTTTAGTTAGGGTCCTTAGTATGTTCAGCTATTGTACAGC
Organism: Mesocentrotus franciscanus; assembly: GCA_037976565.1. Classification (NCBI taxonomy): domain Eukaryota; kingdom Metazoa; phylum Echinodermata; class Echinoidea; order Camarodonta; family Strongylocentrotidae; genus Mesocentrotus; species Mesocentrotus franciscanus. The sequence goes on along the minus strand of CP137681.1, from coordinate 7,299,144 downwards.
TCAAACGCCTTACTATGCCTTGATCAAAATCGTAAAGTATTTTATTTGAAATTCCTATAAGGAAGACTAATCTCTTGTGAAGTATTATTTTTGTTGATTTGTCAAGAGTTTGTGGAAAGGAAATGAAAAAGCTCGTTATGAATACCAGGTGTATAAATACATATTTTGTTTGTAGATTTTAAACTCTGAAGAAGAAAGCCCCTATAAATTAAACGGTACTATAGTTTGATCCACCTTTTTAAATGTTTTAGTCCTATTGCTTTCTTATAACTTAACATTGAAATGCAAAATGTCATTTTCATATTAAATTTCCTGTATCCTTTTAGGACATTCATTCTGTTAGATGATAAAACGAATATGTGGTACTTACGGACATTTAAAGACATTATGAAAAGAATACCATTGTTCATTTCTCCTTCATAAAGTACATGTTACAACTTTTTACACTGGTCATCTAGTCTTGTGTTTAAAAAAAAGGAATTCGTGTTTCCGATACTGTTAGTGAAATAACTTTGCATGTACATTTCTACTCAAGTAGATGAATTTAAAATATTGTGCCACACCTTTTCAATCAATCTCTGCGAAACGATTAGATTTTGATATAGGAGATGTTTAATATTCCGATTCCAGATTCGAATGTAAAACAAAATTAAGTTCATCTGCCAACGAGCAGTAATTGTTTTAACATTATTTAATATATCTAATGAGAAATGCGATTAGTTGTTCAAGTTGTACGTTCTGCAACAATCTATGGAGGTGGCAGAATCTTATAAAGTCCAGCGCCATCTATCTTTCAAGTTAACACATTACCACATCATACCTAAATAATAGATAACATTCAAAGCACTTCCTCGTTATGACCTTTGAAAATATACTTCCGTGAAGAAAATTACAAATACCTTAATATTTGTGTGCCTTTAGACAATTTCAAAAAATATTGTTAATGAATTCATCATGCATGATTCAACACTGTATCAAGTTTCGGATCGCGTTGCAACATAGTGACCTTCTTGGTTTTAGGTTGATTGCATTAATAGGTACATACATCATGTTCTGTTGTTTACAGTGTAATTTAAACTGAATTTGTTCTACAATTATTTATTCGTCTCATTTTACTACATTTTCTAACGCTGAGGCCTGACACAAAACAAAACGTTTAATATCTTTGTCATGTACATTTCTCACCTTTTAACTTAATCCTCAAGAAATTCAAATCATAATGAGTCAATGCCGTTTCTACATATATCAAATCTTAACATATTATATACATAAACAAGTTCTACCGATTTCCTCTGCGGTCTTTCGTTTGATTATATACTACTTTATTAAAAGCCATTAACCATTAACCTATTAACAGCTAAATTGAAGACACTGAAAGTGAATGAGATCAAAGGAAATAGCAATTTCATCCATGTTCTAAATTAATTAGAAACAAGAGATATGAAGATAAGAAAAAATGTATCATATTGTCCTGGAGATTTATGGCTTGTTTCTCAGTTGCATGATAATATAATATATATATATATATATCCTTTTTGAAAGGGAAATCAGAGAATGCTTTGTGTCAGCTTAATGAACAACAAATTCAACTGAAACTTAAACTGAAACTTAACCAGATTTTGCAATATCATTTACGTAGATTTTCAAAGGTAGCTGTTTACATGAGTCAGAAGAATAAATAGATTATAATAGAACAACAGCATTGGGAAGTTTGGGGGAGATAAAAATGTTCCTAAGATAGGTCTTTACTTAAAATCAATTCATGATAAAACGAAAACAATTGAAAGGACATTCTCCACATCTGTAATTTTGCTTCAAGTATTGCTATATGTTCATTAAAAAAAAATAACTGCAAGACAAAATTTGTTCTACAATTCCTGTTCTAGAGATAATTGTCAATAATTAATGCAAACAAATGTATAAATGTGTTACAAGAGTAAGTTTCATAGAATTCATTTTCTTGTAATTGCTGATGAACAAAAGCAATTTTATCATAAAGATTCCATATTAACTTAACAGGCATCATCTTCTCTACCTCTTTCATCCATAATAACTCTTTTAAAATGTTTAATATTTGAAATGGTACTTTATCATGTTTATCGTAAATCGATTGATAATAAAATGTCACATTCGTTAACCCTCATATCTGTGATATATTCAACATTATGTATTCGCATACATTATATTCAAAGTGATTATTTAGATTCAAGTATACATTACGATATTTTGATGCATGGCTCAATAACTTAGCTACATAAATATGCTAAAGAGAGGGTTACCTCACGGGGGAGGAATCGTAAAATAATTGTGAAATATAACATATGTTTAGTATTGGTATGATCGCGGTGCCTACATTTATACCAAAATGGTCGTCTTTATCCAAAACTATTCCCATTACTAATGATTATGACATATATTTTCCCCTCACATATATCAAATCTGTAAGTATTTTCTTCACAATGTCGATATTAGTTTTCTTGTCCAACGACAACACTCAAAAAATACTAAATCCTAAACCAATAAAACTAGGCAGATTATGGGCCAACTGCACACCTTATAGAGCAAGCCATCTATACATAGAACAAGGTTGCTGTAACATATTGCCACATTAAGTAATGCAATTTCAAATGATTTTCCTTCCTTTTTCACGACGCGAGTACCGGCTGACTTCCAATATTCTAATTTTCGAGAAAAATAATAATCGTGTTTTAAGCATTACCGTGACATATTGTCTGCATTTGTACCCAATCTTTTAAACCAAAGTGTTCTCCTTTTCGTAGATCTAATACTGTCTCAAAATTTGATGGATCGAATATCCCTCTTTATAAGAAATCACATTTTGAAGGCACAGTGTGTCCATTACATATGTAATTTATGTGAATACTCAAAGGAACACCTTTCCCGTTTGTAATTTCATCTAAGTGTAATTTTCTACCTATTCATTGAAATATACCTGAATGCCCTTTATATAACTGAAGGTATTCTAATTTGCCATCTCATACGAGGTGAGCCAAAATAGTTTTCTTCTTTGTTTTTGTAGATCTATTACGTTCTCAAAACTGTTTTTTTCATTAATTTTTTTATTCAGAATTCTCAAAGCAAATTAACAAAATATCAAAGGGTGTACAATAAAAATAGTTGATGTGATGACAATAAGCAGTACACAGTAATACAAATTAAACATAACATAATAAGTGTTATAACATATTTCAATTTAATTTTAGATCTCACCATTGATCAAGAAATAAAACAAAAGTGTGTCTACTTTTGAATAAATTATTCGTTCAAGGTCATGATAATACTTCAACTGTTTCTTAAATAATTCAAAAAATAATCTACTATTTTTACATTTTGTAGAAACTATATAGTATTTTGCGTATAAAATAACAACATTCAAGTGACAGAAATTCCCCAAAAATGTATTCATGGTCAATATAATATTATTATTTAAAGTTTGACCCTGAAATTGTTATATGACTTGATTGGTTACAGGACAATCCTAGAACAAATGTGCGACTGATTCAACACTATTTATTATTTAAAAAACCATTTGATTAGGTAATATTATTGTAAGTCATGCACTTATGTTGCAGTTGATTGATCAATGTTTTTGTTAAATCAGCTGTAAACTTCCGTGCCGAATTTTGGTTTCGTTTTTTTCAGTCAGTTGCCGCGCATTCCGATCCGTCATCGAATATTGAGATCGCGATACCTTTCGTATTTTTTGACGATACATTTTCTGGTTGCACCAACTTGTAGTATAATCTAATACACCTACCAATTTCTAATATTCATTTACCCCAAGAATATTATGTAATATTTTAAACTGAAAATAACTAATCTTTGTTGCTAGTGCATGTTTAAAAGGAATAACGTTTACATTTTGTCCAATCCTTAATCGGTTCCAATAAAATTGAATTTCACTGTCTTTGATGAATTGGAACTTGAATTATTATATCTATGCATAATGTAAGAATGACTTTACATATTTTACTTTTCTTTTTCAACGTACTGATTACATATTCATGCTGGTTCATATTTGAAATGGGAGCATTTGTATTAATATATTTCCATTGTAAAGGAATGGCGGATATAACACAATACAACTCTATACAATGACAACGAATATGGTATTTTTGCATAAATTCATCATAATTTAAAATAAGACCCATCCTTTTTTAAATAAATGATAGATTTTCATTACGCCATTATTTATCCAATCAGACTTAAAAAAAAACAACATTCCCATTTATTTATATCCTTGAATCATTCCAAATAATTTGATTATGAATAAAATGATCTCTTGGGTTCTCAAGAAAGGTTACATCACTCCAGGCTACTAAGATTTGTTTTATAAAGGAGATATTAATTTCCATCAATTGCTCTTTACTTTTTATTTACAATTTCGAAATAAATCATTACCTAATTTCATCATATAAAACTCAAGAAAACATTTTCCAGTCGCCTATATTTTCTCTATTTAACAATCTCATCACCCATGCGATCCTCAGTCATATGATAATTGGTGGTAAATGTCACATTTTCAAACCCCCTTCATTATAATCTCCTATAATTATTTTCAGATTTATCTTGTCTGGTTTACGATTCTAAATAAAGATCATATAAAAAATTCAACTTCATGAATAAATGATTTAGGGTTTGTTGGTAATACTGATAACAGAAAAATAAGTTGGGAAATGGCAAATCATTTTTAAAATAATAATTTTAACCAATGGCGTTAAGTCTCTCATCGACCATTTGTATTTTAGGCACAAAATTTTATTCATATAAATGATTCGAGTTCATTGATAAACGCACGCTTAATGAATCAAATGGACCTTTAGACTATTTCAATGCTGTAAAACTTACATTTGGGGGGTTGGCTTTGTAATTAACAAGAGCTATAATTTCTGATTTATTACGATGTATATTCAATCCTGAATATCTGTTCAATGTTTCAAGTATATATATATATATATATATACATATATAATTCTAAAAAAAGAGTGAATGTCTTTCACAATAAATGTTGTATCATCAGCGAACATGCTTATTTTAATATTTGTATCATTAATCACAATTACTTGATTGTTTTTTCACTCTAAATCCAAATACTCATAATTTCATTACAAATAATAAAAAGCAATGGGCTTAAAGGACAACCTCGTAAACGTTAACAATGTCAGAGGCATGACCATTATTTATAACACAGGAATAAATATCATTATATAAAAGTTTTACTCAGGATATACAATCATCACCGATATTAAAATATTGTAATGACTGAAGCATATACGACCACTCTTACTTATCAAATGCTTTTTCTATATCTGCTAGCACCATACAAATTTGTATAATCAATCATATCTAAAGCCAAACAAATATTTTCTCCGACATAACGTCCTTTCATAAACCAAGTCTGCTCACAATTCATAATTTCGGATAATATATTTCTGATGCTATGTGCTTAGCATTTAGCTATTAATTTATAATCAGTATTTCAAACAGATATGGGTCTCCATTTGTTCAAAAATATGGGTTCTTGATTTTTCTTTGGAATAAGATTCATCATGGCTCTCCTTTGATTAGGAGACATTTAACCACTATGAAATTAATAATTACAATTTTTTTTCAAAAATAAGACGCCGAAATCCTTAAACATGAATTTATCAAATTCACAATGAAACCCATTAGTACCAGGTGTTGTATTATTTGTCATAGTTTTAAGCGTATGTAAACATTCGTTCAATGTTAACAAACCTTCACACTTTTCTTAAGAGTTAAATTACAATTCAACATTCTCACAGTCTTCAGGTAAAATTTGTACAAAATTAGCTAGTGAGGAGTTATTAGAAGTATACATTTTGATATAATACTCTTTAGATGCTTTTAGGATATCTTTATTTGACTGTTTAAGTTGTCCATTTTCGTCATGTATTTTTGTAATTAATTTCAATTTCCTTTTTTTTTTCTATATTAAAAAAGGAAGGTGTATTTGTGTCATTATATTCAATGTAATTTGATCGGGATCTTATATAAACACCATTAACTGTTTTTATATATAAGATATCTTCCCTACATGATGATTTTTGTAATCTAATAATGATTCATTTAAATTTTCAGCGTAATCTGATTCAAGTTTGTTAAACTGTTCAATAAAATTTTTTTCTAATATTTTTTTTTGTCTTTGATAGATCAATAGAATATCGCATTGATATTGATCTCATTTTACATTTTAGAAAATCACAAAAGGTGTTAGAATCAAATGTTTGAGAATAATAAAGTACATTTTCTTGTATACGATTTCGTATCAATTCAACATATATTTCATCCTGCAAGAGTGATAAGTTAGATTTCCAGAAAACCCTTCCTGTAGCTTCGTTCACTGTAGTTTAAGATAATATTATTGCGGAACGGCCCGTTTTAAACCCACACGAAATAACGAATTCATCAACTTGAATTAAGAAAACAATCTGAACGACAACATCAAAACTTGATGGATTGAATACCCTCGCCCGCTTTTCGAAAAAAATATTTTAAAGGCAAATCTTGTGTCACTCATACATGTATGTATTTGTGTGTTGTGATAATACTGAATAGACACATTTACACTTATAAGTAATTCCGTTAGATATGTTTCATTTTCCATCTATTCATTACAATATACACACATGTCCTTGAAATAGGTGTGTAGATAAAATAGTCATAATTACCCTTTCCTTCTTGTCATGTCTTCGTGGCTGAGAATGGGACTACCCTGCTTTTTAAAGATAACAGGAATAAATAAATGAATAGTAAATAGATGTTCCTTTTTAATAAATAAACTATACTTTTATCTCCGCTTAGACATTAAGATTACTCTGAAATACTATATGTGGTGTGTTTTTTTTTTGAATAACTAAATCTAGCCAGAGAAAGTATACATGCCACAGAGAAAGCTGAAATGTAATGTGCTGCATGCATGCTCAAGAGTTATTACACACTTTTCGAGAGGAAAAATACCGTCGCTAATAACTTTGTTAAAGCTATTTTGTCAGTAATCACGAAATGATATTATTTTGGGAAAAAAAGATCACGGATTTTCATATCAAAGAACAAATATTTCTTCAAATCCAGATTCATTTAAAACTAGGCATGCTAGGTGCAAGTGTAAAACATGGAATAGCGCCATCTTCCATTTTTGTTTCAACATATATTTCTTCAATGCATTATCTTCTTTCTAAGTTGAATTGAAATAGACTAATATTAATGATTAGTTGATATTATATCAGTATATTAATATATATTTTGCATACGCGTCACTTTAGTATTATTTTCAATATTCAAGAGTATTTTTGTTTAACTAACCAAGATTGTTATCATTCGAATGTACTGTCAACGAATGTTAACTATTTTCAGTGTCTTACAAGCACTGTTCCCATGAAATTTGATTATTGTATCATTTTAAGTAATTGCCAAATCTTCTTTATTCTTGTATGTTCCTTCTTGACATGTATTGAAAGTGCCAAATAAATAAATAGATACATTAAAATAATAAATACAAACAATAATAATAACAATAATAATAAATACAACTATTGTACCCCCAGTATTGTTGTATTTTGCTATGTCCCTATAACCTGGTACTTATATTTATCTTTCAATCATTTATCTTTAGGTCGGCCACTTATAAGGGTCACTTCCTTTCTGGCTGCTACCTGCCAAGCAACTTTTATATTGTTGTACCAATGTTTATACATGTATTCTATTCTTTTATGTAACAATGTATAGTTCTACGAATGAATTTTTTTTTTTTTGTAATTGCTTTGGTGAAATAAATTGACTTGACATGACTTGAAATGATTAATAACGCTTTAAACAAAGGAAAGGTTACATGTAGAACTAGATATTTAGCAGCATTACTTTATGTCTTTTTAAAAACCAAGCCTTCAATAGTGGGTGTATTCATTGAAGAAAGATATATTTAGAACTGGACAAGATACTCTTATTTTTAATATGAACGTTTTGAAAAATAAGAACGAGATGTTATATACCCCAATAGATAGACGGTGTGTATCCTTTTGAAATAATAGTTCCCTGCGTCCTTTGAATGAAAATGATGACACTTCCCCTTAAACCTTTCAATTGAACCCTATGAGTTACTAAGGCTAAGTGGTAGATTTGTATACGTGTTAGCATTTTGGTTTATCTTGCCTTCAAAACTGATCTCAGTTGATAAAAGGATATCTATAATAGGCCTATTCAATTACATTACAATTATAAATCACAATGTTTCTTTGCATTTTGCTCAAATCTTTATTCCTATCATAGAAAGCCTTACTTGTTAATATTTAGTTTTACAAACGAATGATTTCTTGTTAACACCAACGTCACAATTTTATTTTATTTCTAACCATTTCTTACAAACACATCATTTTGAGACATGATACCAATATATTTATGATAAAGCTTGAACCAGTTGCCTTGGTGGCATGCATTTATTATGCTAGAGATGTTTGTATAAGGACGCCAGCTACGATAATGGAAACAAATGTTTTGCTAAAAATTGTCTGTCCGGATGTTACATCACTGTACCTTGTTAAAAAGCTCCGTTTATGATCAACCTCATGTCCTTTGTTTTAATGTACTTCATCCTTCAACGATAATTACCTTCATATTATGTGTACTTATATTTACATTGCCAACTGAAATGCAAAATCTTGTGAAAAGTAAAGCAAACCATTCAAAATGTAGATGATAATTTGTTAAGAGTAGTAGCCATCTGGTTAACAAAATGTTGCCTCTGTTTCATTTCTATTATAAAAGGGAACTATAGATAAAATACACGTTACAGTAATGACATAAGGAAAAAAAATTCTTCAAATTCCATAGAACTTTATTTGCATATACGTCTCCTTTTTCACACTTTATATCCAAATGGACGATTTATATTTTCAATGAGTAAATTCTACATCGTAGGGTAATGCCTTAATCATGTAAAGAAAACAGAAAGAACATTAAAGAAAATCGCAAAAGAAAACATTTGTATTAAAACTTTTAAATACTACAAGGAATAACGAACACCTGATCTGGTACCACAGCATTTTCTTTTATAACGTGATATGAGTCAATTATGCAATTTTCGTTTTTTGTTGTTGATACAATAAACGATCTCCTTTCACCATATCAATCATTTGAAAAATGACATAAACCCAACGTTCCATGTAGTTACATTTTGTCCCAAAAACGAATTTGATTTAATTGGTTTTCAAATAATTGCTAATAAACATTTAATACTAAAACTGTAGCTATTACCGGTAAACTTGACATAATGCGCACAGCCTTTACACATTCAATACAAGCCATTACTGTTTATTACATTATTAAGGTCTTTTTTACTCGCATTTTCATATATCATTTATACAGACAAATAGTGTTTCTGATAATAACTCAGTATACATCAAGAATAAGAATTTGGAATTGCTTAATGGTAACGTGATTTTTTTGTATTAACCTTTAGCTGTTTTGTAAGAAAACTACAATCGCCCTTGTAATAGATACAATTACAATGTATATAATTATATATTCCACAATTTACCTCGCATACTCAATATACTCATAACATGACCTTATGAAATGTTTTTTTGCCGAATTAGAAATGAGGCACTCCTCTCACCAATTACTCTACCCTTTCGATAATCAACATGTATTAATCTCTTTATTTGCAACAAACCCATTCAATGTTCTTGTTTTGTACTAGTTAGGATCTCTCATACCTTACAATAACTATCAATATTAAATTAGATTATTAATTTTGATATAGCAATCATAACTTTAAAAAATATATGAATACATATCTTACAATAACTAATACCGATTGAACGTTGAAAATTCAACAACACAGCTAAACTTTCATCAAGCACATTTGTGAAGACTCTCTACAAGGTTATTGGGTCATTACAAAAAAAAAATCCTTCTTGTCAAATATCATGACATGAATCAGATCATCTTGCAGCCCATTTACATAACTTGTTTGTCATACAAGGAAGTACTTCATATCGCAACGGTTTTAAAGTCAGAAATAAGTGGTCATCTTTAATTACGTTTTCATCGTATAGGTTTTGCCATCTGTTTCCTCCTCTTCTCTGGCATGGAGCCAGATTTATGGCGCCATTTCTATTTTCACATCTGATCCGATAAAACAAGAACTTTCCCTCATGCTCATTGGATGACCAAAGTAAGGCACGCTAACCTACTTCCATACACAGTTGGTCTCCGAAACATGAATCTGGTGTCTACCATGACGTTTTCTGCCACGTAAGAGAAAATATTCTAAATATTTGTTTCTTTCGAATTGATCAGTTGTGTGGTTTTTGTGGTTTGTTGATGACGTATTTCATGAAGTTTTCTTGACTGAATTTAATTTGTATTTATTTTGCAATACTATATTGTTATTTGAGGATTAATTTTGACTTATATGAGTATTTCTAATTTTCTTTATTTGTGTTCCTTGTTAGATCATGAAATGGTAAAATGTGTGATGTCATGACACGTACCATCTAGTACATGTATGTCTATTGTTTCTGCTTGTACCTTATTTTATTTTATTTCACAACCTGAAATTCATCGTCATTTGGGAGAAAGAGCGATGCTTTTACGGCAACACCTGTCTACACGAACGTTAAAAGACCACTCAGATATGACGACCATTTTGTACGATGGCGCTAATATTGAATAATTATACATTTACTCTAATGTAACGGGGTTTGATAGCCGTATACATGTTACATGACACAGTTGTGTGCTTTGAACGGGAATGAAAAACCTGTATTTTCCCCTTCTCTTACACTCATATTTGCTCAACAATAAAATGACATTAACAACAAAAAAAATTCTACTCTTCATGGTTATAACGTTGAAGACAAAATCTAAATTTGTCATTATATCCGTAATCATATTTATTCCTCTCCTATTCTTAAACCGAATTGAAAGAAAGAAAAAAAAAAGGAAAGAAATAGAGAGAATGCTACGGAGGCGAAATAAGCTTAGCGATTATATCTGTAATTGAAAGATGTACTTCCCATTTTATCTTCTTCTATCTTCTGTTGATATCGATTTTGTAGTTATTTGAAAAATGTGAAAAAATACACAGCTATGTAAAATATTCCGATATGACGATACGACAACTACAATATTTATGAAAGAAATCTGGCACATGCTGACCGCCTTGAATATCATTAGACTCGTATAACAGCGATTTATTTTTTAAAATGGCATCTGCATTAGTAGAGAAAAATTAAATAACAGCCATTTCTATAATCGAGAAAGTATACGATAAACGGAAATGAAAGAATAATACGATTTGCTCAAAGAACCTTATTTGATGATTCCAGTAAAATACTTCAGAAAGTGATTGCTTAAAATCTACAATGCGACTAAAATGTGTTCTTCAGGGGCTATTGACATAAACATGTGGATGTGATTCTTTTTCATCTATTTCAAGAAAGAAACCCAGCCATATCACATAAAGCGTAAATTTTAATTCTTGTTTCACTTTGATTCTTTCAAAAAGGAGTGCAGACGGACTTCAAGAATTATATGACTTAATCCGTAAGAAGAAAATACATTATCCTAAATAAAAATCAATAAAATTGTTGGTTTTCGAGTGGTTGCAGCTTGTCCTGATGATATAAACGTGGACAAATGATGACATCCAATTATATACAGTAAAAAATGTAAGAAAACTGCTGATAGTTGACGGATCCGTACATGCCAGTTAGATAATCAAACGATGAAGTTAATATATTTTCCTCACATTCCAGTTTCATCTCTCTCCCTCCTAGCGGTTAACACGCTACTTAATAATTTGTTGGAATAAATAGATGATCAGTAACTTCAAAAAATTGGACCTAAAGTGTTTCATTAAACTGTGTATATCTGATGACAAATACTCATCTTACCGCACACTCATAAAAATGAAAGTCGTGAAAACACGCAGCACTGTATCAGTAGCGTTTTATTATTCAATATTGTAACGAGAATTGATATATTATCGTAGGATCAGTCGACGCCATACCAAATAATAAAAAAAAAAAAAATAATAAAATAAAATAACCTAATTTCGAAACAGGTAAGTTTATACTTTATAGCATCAGTAAATTGTCAAGGATATTAACTGATATAATAGATGTATCTAGATAAATGAGAAATGAAAAATTACAATATCAAGAAAAATATAGAAAGCATTTGTGTATCTCCCATATAACGCAAACACACAAACACACAACCCCTTTTTGTTAACCAAATTTCGTGTTCACGATACATTTCATTTCCTTGGCTAAATTTATTTTTAATCAGTTCACTGTTATATGTTTCAGAAAAATTTTGTCGATATTTGTAAAGGAAATTAGGAGAAAATCACGTTTCACGTTAATCAATTAACGTTTCGCATTATGACCACTCTGATGTGATGCTATGTCATATTCTTCAAGTTCCGATGTACTTTCTTTAACAGCATAAGCCTACAATCCACTACACCCATGTGTCATATCTCTAAACTTTCTACATATGTTATCCATTACTATCAACAATTTTGAGTTAAAAGCCGCCACATATACGTATGCGCATTCTATTCGAAATGTTATAATTTTCCTAAAAATACAAAGGGACCACTAATCATATGATATCATAGTTACCGCAAATTATCCGTCAGGAACAACAGCAAACGATAATGGCTTACATTTTGAAATATACTAGTTGTTTGACTTTATATCAATTAAGCCATATCCGATCGTTCCTCAATCTTACTTACTGTACATCTAAACACCACGCAATGGGGATAGGTCTTCAAAGCAGTTTATTATTCCATGGGTATCCCTATTAACCATTGGCTAATCCTTCACATTATACTTTTAATTAAATACTTTATAACCAATAGTTTGCTCTACTGCAAGAAATGCTTAGATTTATAGAATAACTATTCCAGAATATTCCCAGATCATATTACACCGGGTTAGAGGGTGGAGTCAACGGCCTAGAGAGCTCCGGTTTGTAGTTGATTTGTCGAACTCTCCTAGCCAGGCTATACGATGTCGTACATGGCGTGGTTTGTTGCAATCATGGGACGCTATCCAGAAAGCATCCTGAAAGATGTAAAATCAGAGACATTTCGAAATATCTCATTATATAATCATTATTATGTGCAAGGGGAAAATATCATGAAGATACACTGCTGATATGGATTGGTAGGCACTTAAATACATTAACATGGCATACAAATTAACGAAACTATTCTTCTTGACTGTATTGAGGCAAAATACACTCTGGATGTATACTTACTCCTGAACGTTTTCATTTGAATGTCTTTGTCTCAAAGAATGTTGATTAAATAGACGGTGATATCCTCAAATGAATCTTTCCTCTCGCCAGACTAATAAATTAGAACATGTTAACGGGTTCTTAGAATATGAACTTAAATGACGAGTATAATAAAATTCAACTCGTTGATTTCGAGATTCTCTATTTTAAGTAAAGTCTAAAATTTCAACTACTATGTGTTTTTTCTTCTTCAAAATCAAAATTGAATACTATTTATTTCTTATTTGAAGTACCCTGCGATTACAAAACACATCTGATTAAACGAAACAAAGAGCCTCTTCATAATGATTAAAAGAAACCTGGTTTTGTTCAAATCCTTTCCCCTGTAAAATAGATGTTTTCCTTTCTCTTTAAAGAACTTATCATTTAAAACATCTTGTATTTATTTCCTCATTCCAAACTGCCATGTTTCCAGGTTCCTTGTTTTGCAAAACGATTGGAAATTCACATTGAGGTCCAATAATTGACTCGCGACTAAGTACATACTACCTGAGGCGGATTTCTATATTCTGTCCCTTTCTTTTGGATATCATATCAATGAAGGGCAGAAACATTTCATTAATGACTACAAACGATTCGGACTGTTATACCAAATATATCTAGCTCTGTGCTTTGTTGAATTAGTTATATTTAGTGTTAGTTATGTAAGTTCTCGTGACGTGGCTGAAGGATAAACCTCAACAGGCATGCAAGCCTTCAAGAGGTTTGTTTATGATATTTTAGCTTGATAGGAATACTTGGCTTTTTGCCTGCTTTGAAATGGAGCCTGGAAGGATTTGAAACGTAAAGCGTGATCATCACATTTCTTCGATTTCCTTCCTTGTTTGTTAAAAGCAGTTTGAAATTCATGTTTCTTCTTCAATATAACTTATTTATTGGCAGTTACGTTATAGTAGCGCATGTTGAAGTATGTGTATACGAACATTTATTTAATTGACATTTTGAAAGATAACATAATTCGAAAATAATACCAACCTAATTTTGTTTCCCAAAATAATACCAGAAAATGAAAGTACCAACAAGCGTAAATTACTATCTTTTAATACTGCGTTACATCTGAAAGTACTTTTGGAAACTGATGCAATTTTCATCGGTTATCAACTATATTCCTCAAATAGAATATTCATTCCATTAATAATGCTGATATTAATATTTGTTCATATTTTGAATGTAAAAGAAAACAAGAATGCAGTTTGAATATGAAACATTACTTTAACCTGTTCTAATTAATACATGCAACACATAAATGTATATCACTTTGTAGAGCACCTTTATGAGTAAAGCAATATCGTTTACTCGAAACATCACCATTAAAGCTATATTTCATATTTATCAGATAAAGGGTAGAAATGGAACCATCTTTTCAAAAAGAAATTGTTGTTTAGAGGTTTACTTCTGTTTGTAGATTGTAATAAAATTGGTTTAATGGCAACACATACAATTTGGTTTGATCTTTAAAACACCCTAACGAGTATTAGTATTTAGGGCTCGAAAAAAAAATCCTGGACCTTGTCACTAAATATGTTAAAAACAAATCAACAAACGTTGAAAAATAAAAAAAATAAAAAAGACATGGATACCCGTTTCGCTTTATTTCCTTATTGGCAAGATCCCATAAATATATATCCATATCAATAATAAAGATGACATGTAGCACACTGAAATTTTGATATCGACTTTCTATTGACAGATGTAATTTAGTATGAATACATTTTCTTCATTTGGGGCAATTATGTTTTCATTTTACTCAAAGGCATCACAAACAAAGATCCTGGTTAAACATATTGATAATGATACAATAATATCGGTTGACGCATTGAAAGTGGGTCCTTCCTGTTTTTCGCAGATATAATTGCTCTTTCCAGGCAAAGTTTGTTTATCTTTCTGTATTTCCTCATTGGCCGTTGAAACAGCAGTTACGTGCGCGCGCCATTCGTTCTCGCACGTTTTTGCGCGCTACCATTGCTGCACTTGACAAATATTAAAAGGATGACGAACAACATTTTTGTCATTAATTAGTTCTTCTTGCTGTGAGTCTGATGTGAAGATGACAGCGATGAAGTTGAAAGTGGTTTTATGCATTTTCCTTGGCCTCTTTTCCGTTTCATCAGCGGAAAGTCGTAAGTATTATCGTAATATCTGTTCGATTCTTCCTCTGCAAATATTATTGAATAATAATAGTATTATACGGAGTTTATATTTGCAATATATGCATGCACCTAGAATGTTTACAAATCTGATTTATTAATCATTGGTTCTTCGCGCTATAATCAAATATAAATAAATTATTACATTCCTTTGACATGAAATATCTGAAATCCATGAAATATGTTTAAATTAATTCCCTAAACTTGAGGCTGTATTCCGGTGAATAAACAAACCTGTACCATAGGCCTACGTATCTGATCTAGCACTACTTTCCCAAGCAACCTGTATAACACTCGTACTGGATTACAAAAGTCAATATTTTTACCTCTTTTAAACATATATAGTAAGAAACAATGAACTCCAAAAGGGTACCGTTAAATAATTAAATCACCCTTTCTAACCAAACTAACTGTTAAATTTGGGAATCAGCGATAAAATAGAATACTTATTATCATTTTTACTGCCTTTCTCGATTCCTGGATTGGTATATCATAACTTGTCTGTTCTGTTTAAAATGGCAGAATATGAAGTGAGGTTTGTGAAAGAGGCAGCGGATCGGTATGCACATGCTGGCCGTGTAGACGTGTTTATCGATGGACAATGGGGGACCATTTGTGCTTCTGACTGGGACATGAATGATGCTGAGGTGGTCTGCCGGGAGTTAGGCAAAGGCTACCCCAACAATGACACAGTCGCCGCTGGTATAACTGGTGGAACCGGTACCTGGTGCTTGTCCGCGGTAAAGTGTTACGGCCATGAAAGGAAGCTCTCAGAATGTGAACTAACCAAGACAACGCGAGCAAATAGTGACAACGACAAGGGCATAGTCTGCTATCCTCCACCAAGTAAGTTATTTGAAGTAGAAACATATTCATGATACAATTTATAATAGACTTTCTGAATATTTAAATAGGCCCATTGATTTAAAAAGTAATAATATAAATCCAATCAAAATGAAATCGTAAATGATTATAGTCAGCAGTAACACTTATTTTTGTTTCGGTAGATGATTTTGTTTTATTTGTCATCATTACCTCAAATTAGCAATGTTATTATATTGTGAATCCCGTGTTTGCTGTCGGGTTTGGTATTTAGCGTTAGGTATATCAGTACTTAATGAAGATGTCTAAAAGGTACGATGTTACAATGCTTTATGACACATTTCAGTGGTACATATAGGCTAAAACTTTTATTTCATGTAATCTGATACCGTAGGTGCTTTAAGTAACATTCATATATGAATTAGCTTAGACCGCTCTACGGTGTACAATGTTTTAAACGTTTTATTTAATGATGATATTTTATGGGAGTCTTTTTTTCTTCTTTCCAAACTACCAGGTGAAGCCGGTTTGCGACTCAATTACGGACCTGATCAGTATTCAGGCTGGGTAGAGGTCAACCTGACAAGTGGCAGTTGGAGTAAATTGTATGGCAGTTTTTAGTATGATTGGTATTGTAATTGAAGCCGGCTAGCATCTGTCGTCAGCTTGGATTCGGGGAGCTCAACTGGTGGAATTTCTTTACATATATCAGCACGTACAGTATGACTAGAGTATCGAGTTGCGCTTACGGGATTGCGGACCATCGAAGCTATACGTTATTGCTGCACAGGTATTCACACATTTGGTTAGGTTCGGTTTGGTTTGATGGTTTGTTTAACCTGAATGCTAAGAAACTATGTGTGTGCTTGTAATTAAGCAACCAGGGGTCCGACGGATTGAAGTCATATCCTAGGGACTTAGTAATGAGGATTAATGCCTTACCAAAGGGCACTAGAACATCGACTTGGTTTCAAACCTGCGATCTCACGTTTACGAGACCACTGCTCTAACACAGAGCCATCGCATCTCCATGATCGATGATATAAAAACAAGTTGCGTAAATACGTGAATGTTACGTGTGTTTATAATATATACATGAAAACAGATAGTGCAGTGCTCACGTCAGACAAATATATTTCTATATTTTTTGAGTGTTTGGATAATATGACGCACAATAATGATGAAGAAGAGAGGTTTCTTGCTTTAGATGCAACATTTTTTTATTAGGTCACACTTACACGTTTCGACGTACCTAACTTCTTCATCAGTGATTGTGACAAAAAAGTAAGGTTAATAATCCCTTTCCAATGCAATGCGCTACTAGTTATAAGTAAGAAACCATGCAGGCGCATTACCTTTAAACGGTTCAAAGCCGAGGAAGTATCTTGGTGGAAAGTGGATAACACCACAGATTCATGTTTATATACATATTTATATTTATATATACATGTGTAGCATCCAAGTTTGTGTTGCCACCAATTTAGGCATTATCCATAAAATGCTATGATATAATTATTGAATATAAATAAATGTTTTGTTGTCTAAATACACATAACATATAACAATTACTGCAACATTTCTGCAAGGTGTTTATGCATTCCAGTAAGAAGTTACATAGGAATTACCATTTTGTTGTAAAGGTTTCACTCACTTTTGTCGAATAATATATATATTTATATATAATTCTCTCATGAAGACCATATAAATAATGAGGCGAGCCGAGAGCACGTGGTGCTATGGCGCGAACCTTTCTGGTTTTATTGCTGACACAAAAACTTCCGCGACCCCCCTCCCCTCTTCTCAGAAGTGACCTCGAGGCGTGTGGTCTACGGCTCTGTTCACACAACTCCGCTCAGATTGGGAATAACCTATTTTAGTTCCTTTCGAGAAGTTAACTACAATGTAATATACATATGTATGTATGTGCAGCAATAGAAATACATACGTACCTATAAGTTTACTGAGTGACGGGAGACCCTTAAAGGCCAAGCCAACTCCAAAAATAACTTACTTTCAATAGAACCAGAAATATCAGACAAACCAATCAAAACAAGTTTGAGCAAAATCGGATAACTAATAAGAAAGTTATGAATTTTTAATGACATTAAAAACTTTGAAAATCACTGCACAAATTGGCAACTCACTCATGAGTCTGTGACGTATGGTCCTCACCATCCATCAATTATTTTCTTTATATTGATAATATAAATTTCCTATTTTCCCCCTGAGAATCTTATTTCTTCACAGCAGAATCCAAGTTAGATTGATAGTAATATGTTGTTGTGTGGATGCACTAACATAGAGTAATTTTTTTCCAGTTAAATCATGGAAAATGTAATTTTTGATAAACTGTTTATATAAATATCAATAATTATGAAATTACAATATTCAGAAAATAGTATCAATTCTTCAAAGTTCATAACAAATTTTGTGAAATGTCATGCAAGAAATATGATACAAATCATATAACCTGGGCAAAGGCATGGGGAAATCAAGTTTTGGGGGATAAAAAGGGAAATTAATGGGATTAAACTATATAAAGCAATTGACAAATAGTGAGAACATGACGTCACAATCTGATAACCAAATTGGCAACTTGTGTAGTGATTTCCATTGTTTTCTAGTTTTACATATTTTTTTTCTCAAAAATGCATAACGTTCTTATTAGTTATCCGATTTTGCTCAAACTTTTTTGATTGGTTTGATTGATTTTTCTGGTTCTATTAAAGGCAAGTTCTTTTTGGAGTGGACTTGTACTTTAAGTCGACCGAGCATGAGCCGAACTATGATCTTTGAAGTGGACTTCTTTGCCATGTGTATTTCTAAGATGTGAGGCACTGACAATAAGGCACAGTACTGACTATGCGGTATTAGTATTCACGTATACAAAGCTACATATTATTCTGCATATTTTATTCTTCAGAAGTCGACTCATGGTCGCTCGACGACTCTCAGATGCGTATTTCCATTGATGCATACATCTATATAATTGTGCATTCGAAAGGCTGAAACGGCTGCAATATATTCTCTTTCAAAACAACGTTGCAAAAGACTAATTTTAGGCAGCTGCTCGATGAGGTGGTTTGTAGAATATCCCGTGGTGGAAAACTGTCGTGATTTCATGGAAAGTGTGTAAGAATGCACAAAAAACGGTAGCAATCCACTTCCGTACAGATTACTAGGTTAAAGGTAAAAATTCTTCTTTTGAGGACAAAACAGATGTTATAAAAACACTGACAAAAACGCTTTATGCACACTGTCGGGTTACAATGGATCATAAATTCATTCAATAAAAAGAAATATCATTATTAAAACTAAATATATATTTGCTCAGAATCAGCTTTCAAGATAAATAAAAAAAAAACTAAACAAAATCCAGATTTGTTTTGTGTTACATTCATTCAGAACGATTGTTATTTTATGGATCAAACTTCATAACACCGAAAGCAATCTGCTCGTGGCAGTACAACATCGTGGGAAACCTGTTATCCATTAATGTCAACTACATCAACAACAACAATATAAATTAGTGCTAATACTAACACTATTACAACTACTACTACTAATGTTATTACTACTATTGCTGCTACTTCTAATACTGCTAAAAATACTTTTCAATTCATTACGTTAAGGAGCAGAAGAGACCTTATTCTTTAAATCCGGTTTATCGCTGTTTGATCCACGACAAGTTCATCTACTACCCAATCGGTCTACTGTCAAAATAGTCTACACCCAATCATGCTACTATCATTGGCCTACTGCTACTATCTACATGGTCTAATACTCATTTCGTTTACTGTGTAATGACCATTTAGGCTAAAATTGATTTGGTGTAATATCAATTTGGTGTAATTTCAAATAAATCTACTCCCTTTTTAGTATATTACTCATTTAATTTGTGGTGATGCCATACTGCAAATACATGTCTTCATTGTATCAATACGCTATTCGGTGATGTACATGTATCAAGAAATACCAGTTTGATATCTAGAATCCAAGCTGACAACATATGTGTGATAGCTTCTAATAAATACGTAATCATACCCGTAATAACCCCACAAATAATACCAACTGCCATTTCCTTTGTTCTTCCTTCGATTTTCCTTAGATTGTTCAATGTCATTTTGTTTTAGATTAAAGGTACTATGTCCCATTTGCAGACAACATCAAATTCTGTAGAACTTTGCAGGAATTATGAATATGTCATGTATGTCCTATCAGTGAAATGTAAACGTTAGCAGTGTCCTAGTATTCAAATTATGCAATGAAACCCGTTTACTTTCTAGACTTTACTGTCAGACACTATTGAGTGACTGACTGACTTCATTTTTTCTTTGGTAATGACATACATAAAATGAGCTGTAAAGGGTAGATGAGCATTTGTCTACATCAATAACCCACTTCTTGTAATGACTAAACATAAACTGATTACATTTTTGCGCAGCACAAAACGTACACCATTCGGTACTAGGGTCTGAAAATCAGACTGTTTACTAAAAGGATTGCAATCCCTAAAGCTGATTTGACAACTAACGGTCGTTATTTTTCTACAAAAATACATTTTCAAGCCCTTTCGTTTTGAGGGAAGTTCTAAATAGTATTATCTTTCAAATTCCGGTGGAATTTAACCTTTTCATTTTTTGGCTTGCAAATTGGACATAGTACCTTTAATACATTTATGATGTGCTTGTACTTATTAACGATGTAAAGTGAGCTCAAAGTTAAATCACATATTTAAGACGTATTTTTCTCAGGTTATCAAAACCCGAAATGTACATATATTAATACGAAATTCATTTTTAATTATGTTTAGATGTCATTAAGTAAAGACATGTGTTAAAATAATATAATCATGATTTAGGTGAAAATTAGGATGTAGAACAGCATTGTACAACCCTGTGCAGGTATTGAACATCAAACCATACGTTGATATATTAATTGGTGAGAGCATGCAAGGAGGCATGTTTTGGAATGTGATACAAAAATGAGTCTTACTGTATCAATGACTATATACTTATTTTCCATATAATATCGTCCTAAATGAATAATTCCAACTAAAAGTCAAATTAAAAAAAATTCCTGTAAGTGCTATTGCCATCATCGATCTTAGAGTAGTATTAAGTTATCATAACACAATAAATAACTTATTAGAATTTGCGCTCCCAATTCCAAGGATTAATCCTATAATCCATTGTCGCCGCAAATAAAGGAATAAAACACCATATTAAGAATCCTTTTATGAAGAAATCCAGAAATATTGGAACAGCATAATAGCCATTAAAAGAAATACGTTGACACCAGCTATAATGTTGTAATAATGACGGCGATGTCGGCAGCAATGAAAATAGAAGTACCAACATGACTAAGACAATTACGAAGAGTGGTTGGAAAACTGAATAACACAAGGCAAACATTTTATGGACAATGACGTAAAACACCTACAATTAGACACCACGTTCAACTCTAATGTAATAGGAAAAAACGGACAGGACATAATAATAATAATACATTACATTTATAAAGCGCTTAATACTAATGTTTCTAAGCGCTAGAAAAGAAGAAAGGAAAAGGAAGGAAAAGTGAGAGATACCAAAGAAACATGTTAAAAATATTGAATTACAAGTAAACGGCAAAGAAGAATATGAATTACACAAAATAAAGACTACATAAAAATTAATTGAAATTGTAGATAAACCTGATATCGACTCAGAATTATAATATACACTGTGAAATAAACAAATACAACATACAATAACCTGATTATTATATTCAATATTATAATTATGCATATTAAAATACATATTATACAACATTATGCAATAGAAATTACAATATCATTAAACTGCAAGGTAGTATAACTACGCTTAATACAATGAACTTGGGGAGGGGAGGGTAATCAAAGTTATGGAAAGAGGTGCGTTTTCAGGAGTGACTTAAATAATTCTAATGAAGGGGCTTCTCGTATATAAATGGGGAGATTATTCCATAACTTAGGGGCAATAACTGTGAATGAGCGGTCTCCGTAGCATGGTCTTGATGCGAGGTCCAGGCAGCAGTTGAAGGTGGGCAGTAGCATGGGAGCGTAAACGTCGAGATGCAGAAGAAGTTGATGAGGATCGGAGGGAGATGAGGTTCTGTAGGTATGAGAGGGCTTGGTTGTGGATAGCTTTGTAGATAAGGAGGAGGATTTTGAAGACGATGCGTTCCTGTATCGGTAGCCAGTAAAGAGACTGGATGATTGGGGTAATGTGTTCAGATTTCTTGGTACGTGTAACTAGTCTGGCGGCAGTATTCTGGATGCGTTGAAAGGGTGCAATGTGGGATTGGGGTAGACCGGCTAGAAGACTATACAATAATCGAGATGAGATGAAACGAATGCATGGATAAGTTTTTCCGTAGCAGGAATGTCGAGGTACTTTCGGATTCTGCCAATCCTAGCTATTCCCCAAGAAACTATTAAGATGATGATGACGGTGAATACATCATTTAAATGCCGCCGTTTTTCTGTTAATCAAAGGAACATATGTAGAGGTGTCCTGGTCGAATGGAAACGTCACCGGACTGCGGATCACAAGTCCGCGGTTCGACTCCATGCTAAAGCCGGGATAATAAGTGTGAAGCGCCAGAAGTGTCAAGTCTGGCAGATATGAGCGCTATACAAGAATCCACTATTATTATTATTATTATTATAACGTTAGAGATAAAAATTGAAAAGATTTGAAAGAGTTACCTGTACTATGTGCATTTCTCTGATTGGTAATGTAAATGAGTCCGTTAAATTCTTTCGAACAAAAAGGAATTTTGGATTATGTCAGTTTTAATGGTGGGATAGGATTGAATGGAGCAGCAGTGTGACATTATGACTAGAGTATCGAGTTGTTCTTACGGAATTGTTGACCACCAAAGTTGCATATTTTCTTCAAATACAACCAAATATGCAAATATGCAATGTCAGATGTCATGAACCAGGTGAAATTAATCAATAAAAAAATCACACCTTTCCGGGGAGGAAACAAGAAAAACATAAATAAAACAATAAACAAAACAAACAAAACAAGCTAAATACAAACAATCTGACGATGGCCTAATTTTATTTCTCTACAACTTGAATCAACCTATGCAACCTGGTAAGCAGAAAATCAAGATGCAGTGGATTATATCGGTAATAGCTATCATCCGAATCTGTGAATGGTTTTGAATGGTTCACTCCCTGCTCGGTGCTGACAGCCTCGGACGTTATGCTTTTTTTTAATCCGCATTTGGTCATCTAAATCTAGGCGTATTAGACCGGTTGCAATGATGAGGCTATATTGAATGACCCCAGGAAAAATAGTATCAATGCTGATGTGGGTAACTTGAGTTAAAGAATCCATTTAATATGTTAAGTTTACCGAGCGCTACTTTTAAAGAGAGAGAGAGAGGTGAAACTCATGCTCTGTTCGTTCTGCCGCAAAATCGCGTACACAGACTATATGTATATATGTGAATAGTCACAATGTGTTTCAATCAATTCAAGATCCTAATGCCACTCTTCCAAAATTGAAAACAGGTTAAAGACTCTTTAATACAAAAAAAGGTCTCGAGACTGGCTGAATCATATCCAGTCACTTTCGGTCCAAGGCAAGTTTTTTGAACTTGCAAACCTGGAATCAAAATCAGTAGAATGAAAAAGCCTGATATACAATCTACCCAAAGTTGCAAAGTTTATAATGAATTCGCTTTCAGATACACTTAATACGAGTGCAAACCTTTTTCGATGGGGAAAAGGGGCATCAGCAAACTGTAAAAAAAAAGTGTAAATAGAGAAACAGTACACCATGTATTAAACGCATGCCCTGTGTCACTTGATGAGGGACGCTATACTTGGCGCCATGACAACGTACTTTTGTATCTTGCCGAAATTATTCAAGAAGGCACCGCTTCTCTTAGCGACACTAGTATGTACACAGACCTCAATGTAGAGCGATGGAAAACATAAGGCATCTCCACAATTCCACTAGAGTGTACCCGAACCAACCTCATCCCAGACATTTGTGTTTTTTGGAAGAACTTTAAGAAAATTCTCATACTTTAATTGTCAGTTCCCTTTGAAACGAATGTAGTTAATGCACATGAATATAAATCAAACAAATATGCCCCCTTAGTTACCTTTTTTTTTAAAGCTAGTGGATATTCTGTGGTGCATCTTCCTTTCGGAAATTGGCTCTAGAGGTCATATTTCGCCAGACAATGTGACGTGGCTAAAGCAGCTGTTGAAAGAAATTGAAAAAACCTGTCAACTTGAAACAAGTTCGAAAGAATGTATCCAAACTATCTATTGTATCTTCGTTTGTCATCTACTACTCAAAGAATGCCAATAAATGGGAAACCAGAATTCCTCTTCGCATTTCAAGTATGTAAGGGCAACCAGTCTTATATTTTTTTTCTATTGCTCGCCTCTTTTCATTGCCTGGCACTGACAGAATCCTCTTTGTATTAAACATTAACCCAAATGATACTCTCATAATACTCATTATGTATGCCTCCTATTGATTAAGTTGATATATTAAATGAATTTTTAATATTTAGCTCTTTTTTCATCAATAGCTAGGCATATCCAAAACTTCTCAGTCCTCACTATGTTGTAAAATTAGTTATCTTTTGTTTATATAAAATTATATGTACTTTTAATGCCCTGCGTTTTCCGGTAAAATTGAAATGTCCTTGGGCTATTGTATCTTCTCCTTTGTTGTGCAAGTTTGAACAATAAAGTGATGTTAAAAAAAAAAAAAAAAATCTTATTTGTCTCTATAAATATTTCACGAGAGAAAGAGTAGAATACACCAACGATGACACTTGGTAGATAATGCATTGTTTTCTAACTTCGTCTTTATTTGCCGGATTTTCAGAACGTTTCTAGTAACTTCACCAGGGCACAGGAAGGGAATAGATACATTCCCCAACAATGGGAAATATAGACGTAATTAGAAGACAATGCATTATCTACCAAGTGTCATCAATGATGTATTCTATATTATATTATGGATGTAAAATGCGGCTTGTCAATGTTGAAAACTCACCTGTCCCCGACGAAAATTTTAATTATTGAAGGTTGAAAATTTGTCAAAGACACTCCCTCAGTTCTCACTTCTCAGTGATTTAATGGTTAAAGCATTGGCGTTCTAAGCCAGTGGCACGGGTCCGATTCCAGGATGAGACGTTTTTTAAACCTTTCCAAAATTGTCCAACAGGGAGGACAGTAATGGGGAACTTGGATTTTAGCTACAAAACTATTACTCTCTCATTTCCTTTCGCTTCATTTATATGTATATATATATATATATATGTATACATACAAGGATATTATGCATTTTAGCCAATCATGTTTTTTTTTTTGGTACAGCTCAAATTATCGACCTTATCGCGCACTGACTATGCTACATCTACATATTTTCTAATAAAACAACAATAATTGTTAGCAAAAAAAAAAAACACAAAACAACTTTAAAAAAAAAAATCTTAGCATACTAAAAGAAATTTATTAAAAATACATTTTTAATATATTTATTTTTTATATGCTGTATTGGAATATGAATAAGGTTAATTTCAAGTGCTTATGCCATCGAGGGGAATTTTCTTTTCTCTCCAAACTATTTGTAATGGATGAAACACGTCTTTTATACATAATACAGCATGTATAATGATTACATATCCTCAAATGCCCTCATCAAACTACGACAATAAATAGCTAAAATGTTTGGACCAAACTGCATGTTACTTTCAACAAGAACAGGTGCATTTCTAATAATTTTGCTGATTCCAAAACCTTATACTATAGATCAGTTCCTATGTGCTACATAACCTTTTCCCCAATAGCTTCCAGACAATTATTTCAAATTAATAATTACAATCGCATACCAGAACTCGACATCATCTTTAAAAACAATCGTAAGCGCTTTATTTCAATCACCTAGGTATTAACTCTTATCCTGCCATAATGAATACAGCCTAGTGCCACAGGGCTAATCCCCATTGTGCCAAGCCTCAAATCCCCCTGTGCCAAGTTTATTTTGAGATAATCTGATTAACGTGATGGTTCTATCAATAGCGCGTGCGACGCACTCAGCTCAGTACAATGAGCATGAACAATAACTGCTATTACGAATGCGAGCAATCATGCATAAAGCAGCGAAGCGATGGGTCGCTCGCGTAAATTAAGCAGCCAATCGATAGCGCGCTCGCGTGTACAAAGCACTATAACGGTAGCGTGCATGCGGCCTTGTGGCAGGATATGAGTTAAAACAGACTCATGAAAATATCGTTATTAATCGACACATTTAATCTAAAGAGGGAGAGATTGATTGGGAAAAAGTGAGGGAAAGGGAGAGATGGAGTGAGGAAAAAATAACAAAAGGAGAAAGGGGAAAAAACAGAATGGGGAGACAAAGAAAAGAAGAAAAAGGGAGAAGAGAGACGTTAGGTGGAAAACAGACTTTGTCCGTGTAAATATGACAAAGTAGCGATTCGTCAAGCTGTGAAAGAAATTATATTTTTCATTATGTAAACCATTACACGTAATATTATTGACAAAACACGATATTCGTGCCGTTTATGAAGATACGTACATCCATCTACACAGGGTGGCACACAAAAAAATAAAAATAAAGCGGGCTAGCATACTTCCCATAATGAGGGTCACGATCCGCCGGTACCAGAAGATGGGCAATCTTTTCAGAAGCAAAAAATAACGAACGATTTGCCAAATTTGTTTGCAACAAGATCACACCTACTTTCGAACAATCAACCGAAGCCAATTTCAACGGCCTTGTATGTCACATTTTGAAATGTGCGGACATTAAACGGCGTATTAATTAATCAGAACATGATTTATATGGGACATAAACAATATGGAATTGAATTTGCCCATTAGTTGATATTTTGAAAGTACTTGTAATCTTGTTATAAAATATTTGTTCTAGACGCATTTTTGTGAAACAATGATGAATATGTATACTGTTAGTGCTAATTGCTGAAAATAACGTAACATGGTGTAGGTTGAGAAATGGTTTATACCTGACCTTTGAGTAAGGTGTAATAAACGTCAGATTGAACATGAAAACAACATTTAACATACATTATTTTCAGGCGTATTTAATGACTTGTTAAACACAGACATCAAAATATACGCATTTATTAAAACACAGTTTCAGTGATTACAAGACATCACAATTTCTTCGTGCCCACAACCAAGACGAACCATGGATGACTCCCAATATTAAGTCCCTGATAGATTCACGGCATCAACTTTTCCACATGGGTCAACAGAAAGAACATCATGCTTGCAGTAACACAATAATACACAGTAGTTAACTCGCGAAAGGCCACTCTTTCCATGCCCGCGTACTTGATCTTAAATGTAAGACCCGGCCTCTCAGTACAGAAACATGAAGCTTATAGCGAATTTCTAAAAGTCTGATCAAACCATACATGTTCCATGTGTTGACCCGACCGAAGCAGCGGCCCTCGCAAACGCTATCAACAACAAATTCATCCAGGTTGCCAGTGACATTCTACCCCTAGATATTTCAAAGCCACCAGCATACATACCCGGTAGGGAGCCACCACATGTCCAACATTCGGAAGTATACCGCGAACTCTCCCAGATCAAACCTGGTAAATCCAGTGGCCCGGATGCTATCCCAGCAAGCATCATCAATATGTTTGCCTATATGTTTGTTCATTCGCTGAACTAGTAGTCCCACAGGAATGGAAAAGGTCAATCGTGATGCCTATACCAAAGAACAACCAGCATCCGTTGAGAAAATCCGCCCCATAGCGCTAACAACCCACTTTGCCAAAGTAGCGGGACTGTTCTTAACCAAATGGCTACTTTCCGACATCAAGTCATCTCTCGATCCAAAGCAGCTCGGATGTAGACCTGAAATGTACACTAGCCATTGTCTCGTCGACATCGTGAACTTTCTTGCCAAGAATGCTGAAAAGACTGGATCTGTCTCAGCAGTTATAACAAGGTTTTAGAGTTTTCGTAAGCCTTTGCCAGGGTTGACCATTCCATTGTTATTTCCAAACTCCTGAAATACAGTCATGATAGTAACTTGGTACGATGGATTACCGACTTCCTGACTGACCGCACCCAGTGCGTCCGGTACCGCGGGCGTCTGAACGAATGGGTCCCAGTAGATGCAGAAGTCCCTCAGGGTACCCGACTGGGTCCATTGCTGTATGTCGTACTAATTGACGGCGCTCTCTCGTCGTTCGATCTACAGCATTGGAAGTATGTTGATGACATGGCTGTCGCGGAATCGGTATCGCGGGGTGCGATCAGTGAAGTCCAAAGCACTATGGACACTTTAAACCAATTGTGTTACGACAATAACGTGTCCCTAAACGTAAGTAAGTGTCATGCCACGAGGGTATACTTCGGCAAGACATTCATAACACCGCTCGATGTAAAGCTGGCCGTTTTGAGAATGACGGCGCTGTTTCATGCTGACGCCTGCATTGATCTGTTCCACTATGTCATCATGTTTTATTACTTTAGCGGTTTAAGCAGCTTCGGAAATCACATTTCATGTTCTTAATTTTTAAATGGACACATTGTTGTAAATTTTTGCTGACAACTTCGTTTCAAATGACAAGTATTGTTAACATATCGCTATGAGGCTTGTGTGCCTGATTGCGACTGCTACTTTGTGCGGTGCGATGAATAGCTTTGGCGGGCTAGCCATGGGGAGTCCAGCGACTAAGTACCCTTCCCAAACGCAGCCAGAAATCGATCCGGCAGCAGAAGGGTTAACTTCCGTCAAGAGGATATCTTATTCACGGACACAGCTATTGGCATTACGTAGCCTACCGTTCCAACTATCTGATGAGACCTATTCTATGATAAAAGACTGTGGAATTTCGAGCAAAAGAAGAGTCCGGAAAGCCGGTAGGCACATTTAGAGAAACATTCCGGTTAGAATTTTACCACAGCGATCATAAGTTCAATGTAGTGAGCGCAATCACAGAACAAGTGCAAATGTCAAAATTAAGTTAAACCACTAGAAAGTCATCTTGCCTTCAGTGTACATGACTAATACACAGTCACTGAACAACAAATTTGATAAATTTACAACTGTTGTTAGAGAAGGTGACTTTGACATCATCTCTGTGAGCGACACTTGGTTCACTGATGAAATACCTAATCAAGTGTATACCATTCCCGGTTACTCTATGTTTTCTAAGAATCAGACTGGAAGGCGTGGGGGGTTGCACTGTACGTCGGAGATGAAATGCACCCAACACCAATGAGTCTCATCACGGTACAATCACATCATGAGATTGTATGGGTTCAACTGCGCCCTAACCGACTGCCGCGCACAGTGTCCTCCATCTTTGTACCAACGCTATACAGTCCACCCAACAACCCTGACAGTGACTCGCTGATCCAGCACATATTCCAAGCCATTGATGACATTCATGCTAAATTCCAACAAGCATGCATTATCATTCTTGGGGATATAAACCTCTTGAATCTAAGTCAGCTCAACAACGATCATGGTTTTAAAACAAGTAGTTGACAGAGCTACACGAAAAGATGCAATCCTTGATAAGATACTTACTAATATGCAAAACCTCTATTCCTCTATCGAATTGATGTCTCCAGTGGACCGAAGTGATCATAGAGGGATTAAGTGGCTGCCTGAAGTCTATCTGGGGAAGCATGCTAATAGTATCACACCAAAAACCATTCAGCCGATGAAGGAATCTGACATAAGGCAGTTCGGTAATTGGATCGTTCTTCACGATTGATCTAGTGTCACACATGTAGATGATGCCAGTACAAGTGTGACAACTTCTACAATGACCTCAATTCTGCCATTGAGTTCTTCTTCCCATCAAGAGAAGTAAAGGTCCACTGCAATGACAAACCTTGGATCACACTAGTAGTAAAAGAACGGATCAAGCGTAGAAAGGCTGCTTTCAGTAGCTGCTGTCCCGAGTGGTCCAGTTTGAAAAACAATGTCACAAGAGAAATCAAGAAAGCAAAAATAGATTACTAAAAGAATCGGATCCAAAGACTAAAAAAAGTAGAACTCAAGTGCATGGTTTAAATTTAATAAAATTGCGACTAGTCACTCTTCACCACTAAATGTTATCAGGGTTCCTGGACTGGAAATAATTGATAGTCAGGCCATTGCTAATGAAATCAATCATTAATTTACTGACATAGCAAATATTCCCCCATCGGACTTACGACAACTACCAGCGCATCAGCCCGTAAACCCTTCAAGTGTCATTGAGATTCATCCATGGAAAGTGTACTGTGAGCTGAAAAAGACACCAGTTGGTAAAAGTTGTGGACCAGATGAAGTGTCCGCAAAGCTGATTCGCGAGGTCGCAGCAGAGCTGAGTTCACCCATATGTGACATCATAAACACTTCATTAGGGAAGGAAAAGTCCCGTCACAGTGGAAAAAAATATTTATTGTTGTTCCGGTCCCAAAGAAATCTCCTTCAACAATATATCAACTGAGACCAATCTCCCTGACGGACCATTTTGCAAAATTGGCTGAACTCTTCATCTATTGCCAACTACTGGCAGATATCGAACCTAACATTGACCCTCAACAGTATGGAAGTCGGAGAGGAAATTCAAATGCTCATTATCTCGTC
Source organism: Mesocentrotus franciscanus (assembly GCA_037976565.1). Classification (NCBI taxonomy): domain Eukaryota; kingdom Metazoa; phylum Echinodermata; class Echinoidea; order Camarodonta; family Strongylocentrotidae; genus Mesocentrotus; species Mesocentrotus franciscanus. The sequence continues at coordinate 7,268,162 of CP137681.1, read as the reverse complement.
AATCTTCTACATTTCCATCACACTAATGATGATCGGCTCCAAACTGTTTCCGCCATTGTTGTAACTGATTTCTCAAAAGCTTTCGACTTAGTCAATCACAATTTCGCCATAAATAAACTCTTTGCAATGGGTGCTCGACCATCCCTGCTGCCAGGGATCAATAGCTTTCTTAATGGACGAGAACAGATGACAAGATACGACGCAGTACTTTCAACTTCTCTTACTCCAGTTATTGACAGATGCGGGAGGTATATCCAGATGGAAATACGTCGATGATATATCTTTCGCAGAAAGCCGCAGACTAGGGTCAAGCAATGTTATGCCCTCCACTTTAACTCTGTTCCATCAGTGGTGTTTGGATAACGGACTTCGCATCAACTCGTCAAAGTGCAGATTGTTGAGAGTGTCCTTCTCACGGACCGAACCTCCACCTTTGCATTTTGAGTTAGATGATGCAACTCTGCAGGAAGTCAAAGAGCTAAAGCTTCTGGGTGTCATACTGCAGCATAACCTAAGTTGGGACAGCCACGTTCGTGATATGGCAGGAATGGCATCGCGAAAATTATACATCAGCGCGCCCCTATGGAAGACTGCCTCACAATTTACACGTGCTACATTCGACCTGTACTTGAGTACTGTGTTCCAGCTTGGAATTTATCCATTACATCTGAACAGGCCAATGATATCGAGAGAGTCCAGAAAAGAGCCTTCATTTGTCATGATCGATACCACAGTTTTGGACATGCCCTCCAGATTTCAGGTCTGCAATCCCTCTCTGACAGAAGGGGACGTCTTTGCCTAAGGTTCGCAAAATCGCTTTATAAGCACTTTCGCGACTGTCTCCCAGAGATGCAGAGCACGAATTGACGGTTGAGACACAGTGAAAGACTGCGAGACTTTAAATGCCGAACAGAAAGGCTTAACAATAGCAGTCGTCCTTATTTGGTAAGGACTCTTAATGAACATTTGTTCTGATGTCATTGATCTCGTTTGTCTGGCATTCACTCTTGCTGTAATATATAGTGAAACGCATAAACATCTTTGTTGGGGTGTATTTGCCAGTGATTGTGCAATAGGTGTTTTATCATTGAATTTTGTATTCAATTTTCAATTATTTCATATTTAATTGTGAATTAATATTTATATTAATATCATTAAATTTGGAATAACAAGTATGACTGGAATATGAATGAATTCACACCGATCACTAAGAATTGTGTTTTTTGTGGAAAGATCTTATCACTATTTACACAGGATTCATTCGACCACTGCTCGAATATGCATTATCTGCCTGACACTCCGGTCTTACCATTGCCTAGGCCAATAAAATTGAGCGTATACAGAAACGTGCACTCCGACTAGTGCTTGGTCCACTTTATCATTTAATTTGTCTTGGTATTCGTTTTCATGTAAAAGATTCTCTTCCGCTGTTAGCAATGGATTTGACCTCACGTTTTTTAAAAGTATGTTAGTCATTTTTTTTCGGGGGTGGAGGGGGGGGGGGCACCCTGCTTTATTTTGAATAGCTGACTGTATGCATTCCCAAAATAAGCAGAGTAACGGGTCAAGCTAAAAATGGCAGTTGGGATGAACTGTATGGGTATTATGGATATGATTGGAAGATGTATTTTTTGACCTATCATAAATCCTTTTTTATTTTGGATTCGGGGCAATTCAACTGGTTGGATATTTTCGTTTTTTAGATAGTAGCATTAGATATATGACTAGAGTGACGAGTTTATTTACTGCATTGCAGACTTCGAAATAGTTTATCATTGCAAAAAAAAAAGAAGTTAGCTTTGGAAGTATGCAAGGAGGCGTATGCAAAGGTAATGCAACATTTTGGGAAATTTTGAAATTGGATGGATAGTAATTCTTTATATTTCTGATAAATTTGGATGCCCCTGTGGATGTATTATAATCACTAAAAAAATTAGCCCCTAGAACACTTCTGCTTTCAAGCAAATTGAATAATCAAAATTTACCGGTGCTCCTGGTAAATTTCAAATATTTCAAATAGCGCCTAAGGCCATTCCATGGTAGACGCGCCCATGAAATTCTCAGAATATGCAGTTCCGATATATAATTTCCAAACGTGAATAGCAAATTGGTCGATTGTAGTCAAGAAACATTGTTTTAAAGCTAAAGTAATATCAGTCTTGAGAGGACGCTATACAACATAAAGAGTTCATTATTTACAATTTCATCACTTTAGACTCGATTTCAACCGCGACAACAATCATTGAATATTGTAAAATTGCATATGCTTCCAATATGTTCATTTGAACCAAATTCATGACCCCATACGAACAAACTTTGTAATACCTTTAAGCCAGTGACACCGATTTATTCCAGGCAGAGACGTTTTTTCAACATTTCCAAAATATTCTAATATGGAGACCAGTAATGGGGAACTTGGATTTTAGCTACGCAACCATTATTTCTCTTTTTCCCTCGCATTATATATGTATATATGTACATATATATATAATCATATAATTAAGTTATGAGTTCTAGCCAATAATGGTTTATTGGTACAGCTCAATTTTTCGACGTATCCTTACGTAAATGGATGATCGCGCATTGAAAGTGTTCGGTTGCAAACAATGCTACATCCATTTTTTATTTATTTATTTATTATTATTATTATTTTTTTTTGGGGGGGGGGGGTAATAGTTCTTACCAGAAAAACAGAAACACAAACAAAACATAACATACAAAACGAAATAAGGAAAATAAAAAATACAAAAAATACAAAAAAGACGCATCCATGGTAAACATAATTTGGTTATTATTTGTACCCCCCCCCAGCAGGAATTGAATTGCAAACCATAACAAACTGACTACTACCTCCCGTTAACAAGGAGATATGATTTATTACATGTATGTCAACACATGCAATGAGACACCACGTATAACCCGTAATGTACTTCGACAAAACCCAGAAGTGACATCATTAAGATGACGATGACGGTGATCACAGCATTTATGTGGCGCAACATTTCAACTAACTCGAAAAAGCATAAAGGAAGAGGTAAGTATTGTACATATTGTTAGAGTTACCTGTACTATGCTTATTTGTATGATTGGTAATTGTAAATGAATCCGTTGAAGTCTTGAGAAAAAGGAAGTTTGGATTCTGTCACGTTTAATGGTGGGATAGGATTGAATGGAGCAGCAGTGTGACATTATATGACTAAAGTATTGAGTTGTTCTTACGGGATTGTTGACCACCAAAGTTGCATATTTACTTCACATACAACCAGATATGCAAGTATGCAATGCAAGATGTCATAAACCAGGTGAAATCAATTAGTTAAACATTCACACCTTTACAAGAAGCAAACCAAATATACCAACAACTAAAAAACAAAACAAAAAACAAAATAACCAAACAACAAGACCACCTAAACAAAATTAACACACGAAAAAAACATAAGACAATCAAACAGACGAATGATGATTCTCTACAACCTGAATCTAATAACAAAACCCGGTAAGCAGTAAGCCAAGACGCAGCGGTTTTTACCGGTAAAAGCTCTTGACTTTCATCCGAATCTGTGAATAGTTGTGAGTGGTTTACTCCCTGTTCGGTGCTGTCATCCTCGGACGTGATGTTTTTGTTTTGCTCTACCTTTCGCCATCTAAATCTAGGCGTATTAGATCGGTTCCAATGCTGGGGGATATACATGTAAAAGGGCCACGGGAAAAAAAGTATCAATGCTGATATGGCTACCTTGAGTTAAAAAGCCAATTTAATCTTACTTTTTTTTTAACCAAGCGCTACGGTTAGAGAGAGAGAGAGGTGAAGCTTATGCTATGTTGGTTCTCCCGCAAAACGGCGTACAAAAGTAAGAGCGAAGAGACTTTTAATCAAAGAACACGTTAATATAACACAATTATCGGAGTGGTAAAAATATTTGATAGCTATAATGAAGGGCATAATCTGCTGGTAAGGGAAGTCAGAAATTATACCAAGAAACTGTTCCCAATATTCGTCTATATGTTAGGTTCATTTTTTATTAGCTTTTTTCAGTCAGAAAGAAGAAGAAGAAGAAGATGAAGATGATGAGCCTTGGGAGCTATCTATTTGAGAAATTTCTTTTGCAGAAAACTGATGAAACCTGGGTCAGCTAGCACATGTTACTGGAAAGTACTACGATGGTTGGGCTGATACGTACTTGAAGCCATGTAATCAAAATGTTCAATTTGGTTTAGGCAAACTTTACTGTTTGGATTATTTTACACATAATAGCGGATATAGTTTGAAATTGCAGCAATTATTATTTTATTTTATTAAAATAAGAGATTCTCTGCATATTCCGCATTGTAACACACATGGCAATGATTCGTAGGATGCCACAAACAAGGTGAGATGCCTAAATGAAAATGGTTTGCTTTGCCCGTTCATCTCGGTTCAACCCATGCTCGCCAAGGACATTAAATGTGAGCACACTTAGGAAGTAAGCGTTTTTTCTCAATGTGTTATGTTTCCTACATTTACTTCATTTACATCGTACTAGGTGCTGAGAGTGTCTATGCGCCTATTTTATTATATTTTTTTCTGACACGTGACAAGCAACGTACAAGACACAAATGCAATTTCCACACTGAAATAAATGAACTCCAGTACACCAGCATTCCCGCACCCCAGTAACCCAGGCTCCCATGCCGATTGGAATGGGGGTGGGATGAGCAAAAACCTTAGCACCCCCAACACATTATGACCCTATTTCCTCCAATGGATTCCGTTGATCTCTCACCGAAAATCAATCACTTGAATCACTTACGTACATTTAAATAAAGATATGTTTGTCATACGCTAATGACCACATACGAAATTAATTTGAAATATCAATTTTTGACACCTTTCTTTAAAAATCAAAGTAATTTAAATAATGTATATGTTCTCCATACCTGTATAGTGGTAGCCTAGAATGGATGCGTTTTTAAAGATAGAATGAATTCGTCTTTATTTAAATACAAGAGGGCTGTATTTTTCCTAAACGTGTGTGCCTGGCCTGGGACGTGTTGTATCAAACTTAACATTGATGGTAACTTTGTCATTAATGGTAACTTCCATGGAAACCTTGATTTGATTGACTGTTGAGTGATGTTGCCATAGTAATCAAATAAACCATGCACTGAGAGGGTCTAGTTGAAATTATGGATCGAGGTGGCAGGAATCCATAATTTCACTAGTGGCTTGAAATAGTGCATGGTATACTTTTTTATATTTTTCAAACCAACCTTCCCCCATAAAAAAATAATAATAAAATGTAAAATTATGCAGAGCAGCTAGCAGCCACTGCACGCACGGTCACTGAAGAGTTCAGTGAGAGTTCAGGGCAGACCAAGGCGCAGCTGAGCAGATGACCGACCGGGCCGATACTGATAGCACATTGATCTTGATCGATCGCATATCTATGACGTCATTCATGGTATAGTCCCATGGTATAGTGCATGACGTCACGGTATAGTACTATTTTTCTTATCGGTAACATCATAGCAATAATATGTTTGGTCACATGATGCTATGTTGACCAATCACTTACCAGGATTCCATTCATCAAAAATATAATAGTTAATATTGATGGCAAAGTTACAATCAGTAGTAAGTTTAATGCAACGGGGGCCCTGACCAAAGTATAGTCTTTGTTACATAAGAGGTATAATGTCTTCACTTTTCAGTTATCAATAACATACGGCATATAGCTTTTCCATATTCGGAATCGTAGAATTTTAATCATATAGGCAATTAGCATGAATGGATAATTTTACACTTCGAAAAATCTTAAAGATATATTCATTTGGGACTAGTTATTACCCATATATATACATATATATATATATATATATATATATTACTAAAGACGTCATTAGACGGACATTTGGAGTGAAAAGTGAGTGGTTAAATAGACATTGTCATTTGGAGGACAATTTTGTGTCCTCTTAACGTGTCATGAGAGAATTCTCAAACCACGAAGATATTTATGGTTTTCTTTGAAGGTGTCACTGTGCAACACCCTCTAACAGTGATTAACAGTAAATTCTCCCAACCATTTTTGAATTTTCCCAACCGTTTTTCCTTGAAAATAAGACATAAGACAGGCTTTTAAAAATCTGTCAACACTTAAATGTCTGGAATGGTATATAGAGCCAATTCATCACTTTGTGACGATTTACATTCACCTAAATTGTAATTAATATAGTTGGAAGAATTAAGGAATCGATCAGATCAGTTTTTCCCAATATCTATCGTTAATAATGGTCCGTTTTCACTCAAACTTTCAGATTATCTTTAATTGTACATCGAGCATTGAAGTCACTACCTTAGCACCATTTTCTCTCATCTGCACAATGTTACCAAGTCCCTTTAATAATTGAAGAGGTGCGTTTTCAGAATTGTTTCTGAAGATGTCACAGTGAAGCACTATTTCTCAGAAATGTAAATAATTTGTTCTTGAGGCGTGGGACAATGGATTGAAAGGACTTGAAATTTTCGGGATTTCGAAATGAAGAAGGAACGAGCTGATATAGATCAAAGTGATTATGATATTGTCTGCTGTTTAAAGGGTAAGTATCTGTATAGAAGAGGTGAGGTTTACAAACATTTAAGATTTTGAACAAGTATCCGGCGTTATATTTTCTTAGTAACTGAAATCAAGTCGTGTTACATTGGGTAGCATGGGACTACTTCAATTTTTGACAGATTAGTCGAGCACACGTTGTCCCCTATATATTCGCCCTCTAAAACATCAGCATTATCTGTATGCATGGTATGACAAAGAACGATCTACTCAGTATGGTCAACAGCCCTTTGCAATTATTGAGAAAACAATAGGGACATATTAAACGCTAAGTTAACTTTTACTCAAACGTTTTTTTTTCAGTACCGAAGGGTTCAGACTCATATTTTTCTCCTTCCGTTAGTTTCGCTCACTACGCCGCTGCCCCTCATCACAAGGTGGGCGTGTGTATCCCCAATTCTGACAGGTTCCACGCCAATGCGGGGGAGGTGGTGATCATCACTTGCCTCTTTTAAATTGGGTTATTTGGCTATTTTCCCGAGGGCAGACTTAATCGAATAGAGGCCAAGTACAGGTCAAGCTATCATATATAGTTGGAGTTGGCTGTACTATGTTTTTTTTATAAATCTGATTGGTAACTGTATTTGAATCCTTAGCATCTATTGACAAAGGAAAACTTAGAATCCGTTGGGATAGGATTAAATATAGCAGTGTCATGTGTCACATCTATTATAACTAGAGTGTCGAGTTGCGCTTTTGGAATTACTGACACCCGAAGCTGTATATTTTTATAGTAATAATGACTGTTATGAGAGGCATAGTTGTTTTTATTGTTCAAGGGGAGGTTATATCGTACTATCACACCGATGCGTGCCGAGGGGTGATAGCACGATGTAACCTCTACGAGACCCCCCCCCAAAAAAAAAAAAAAAAATAAATAAATAAATAAAATAAATAAATAATAAATAAAAAAAAAATAAATAAAAAATAAAAAAATATGCCTCGAATATTAAAGCAGTCATTATAACTTTTATATACTGAAAACAGGGTCATAGAATACAATTTTGTGCGACTTAATGGTCAAGCATGGTAATCAAGTTTGTTTACGCTATAGAAGTCTGTGTTGATAAACTTGCAGGTATAGGTAGCTTAGTTTGCCATTTATATTGCACGCATATTTCCCTATGCAGTTTACGTGTATTGCGCGATCATGCCAAATTGGTCAAAGTAATAAATTCAAAATCAATGGGGATCGCACGAGGATGAGGATGAGGGTACACATTAATAGATATTCCCTGTTGGCTATTGATATTCCCTGTGAGTAGGACATGGCTTGAAATCACGACTCCGATTTCGACCAATCAGATGGCTAGATTTCTAAAGTGAGGTATATAAATTCATATATTCAAGCCATTGCCAAACAATAGTATAATGTCACAAAAAAGGTGAAGACGATAACAAATATGGCATAATCATTAACTTCTCTCAACTAATGGACAACATGTTAAAAAGCACGAATTAGTCGATTTTCATTAATTCCATGTTAATCATGTTGTAAGCTTACATGCATTATCCTTCAGACAATAAGATCACCATGTATGATACAAGAAAGAAACTTGTACTGGTAACAATCTGCAGCTATCATAACTGATGGAGATATCAGTCAGTTTATTCCAATATTGCAATCTCAAAAATAAGAGGAAATAATGTAGCGAACCCTTTATACTTTTAAATATCCTGGGTACAATATAGTATCAGATAGGAAAGTATTCATGAGATAAAGAAAATAATTGGAATGGCAAGGGATACATCTATTAGAATGAAATTCCTATAGACAAAAAAGAACATTACTATGAAAACCAAAATCCGTGTCTTAAAGTCATATGTCTGGTCATTTCCTCTATACGGGTGTGGGTGATGGACAATAACACAAAGAGCTAGAAAAGAGAGTAGCGGCTACAGTGAACTTGTTCCTGAGAAAAATTATGAATATATCATGGAGAAAAGGATAGCGAATGAAGAAGTGTTCAGAAAAGCAAGAGTAAAAGCATCACTCATCGACACAGTCAAGACGAAAAAGGAAAAATCAATTTGTTGGTCACGTATACAAAAAGGACAATGTAAGATATATAGTTATTACTTAGTATAATTGTATATGTTCTCGTCTAAATCGTTTCTAGTTGGTACTCCTGCCTTTTTTGTCAAAGAGCCGTTAATCTCTTGGCAACCATGTATGGTGTCAGCAAATAATGATCTACTGCAAAGGAAAACTGACTACTACCTCCCTTTAACAAAAATACATTGACACCACGGTAGAGAAATTGTCAATTGTAATGGTGTAATGGTGACGGTGGTGGGGGCAGGGAAGAAACTTCGAAGTACCAAGGAGGTATGATTTAATACATGTATGTCAACCCATGCAATGAGACACCACGTATAACCCGTAATGTACTTCGACAAAACCCAGAAGTGACATCATTAAGATGATGATGACGGTGATCACAGCATTTATTTGGCGCAACATTTCAACTAACTCGAAAAAGCATAAAGGAAGAGGAAAGTATTGTACATATTGTTAGAGTTACCTGTACTATGCTTATTTGTATGATTGGTAATTGTAAATGAATCCGTTGAAGTCTTGAGAAAAAGGGAAGTTTGGATTCTGTCACGTTTAATGGTGGGATAGGATTGAATGGAGCAGCAGTGTGACATTATATGACTAAAGTATTGAGTTGTTCTTACGGGATTGTTGACCACCAAAGTTGCATATTTACTTCACATACTACCAGATATGCAAGTATGCAATGCAAGATGTCATAAACCAGGTGAAATCAATTAGTTAAAAATTCACACCTTTACAAGAAGCAAATCGAATACACCAACAACAACAAATTAGAAAAAAAATAACAACACCACCTAAACAATATTAAAAAAAACAAAAAAACATAAGACAATCAAACAGACGCAGGCATGATTCTCTACAACCTGAATCTAATAACAAAACCCGGTAAGCAGTAAGCCAAGATGCAGCGGGTTCTACCAGTAAAAGCTCTTTACTTTCATCCGAATCTGTGAATAGTTGTGAGTGGTTTACTCCCTGTTCGGTGCTGTCATCCTCGGACGTGATGTTTTTGTTTTGCTCTCCCTTTCGCCATCTAAATCTAGGCGTATTAGATCGGTTCCAATGCTGGGGGATATACATGTAAAAGGGCCACAGGAAAAAAAGTATCAATGCTGATGTGGCTACCTTGAGTTAAAAAGCCAATTTAATCTTAATTTTTTTTAAACCAAGCGTTACGGTTAGAGAGAGAGAGAGGTGAAGCTTATGCTATGTTGGTTCTCCCGCAAAACGGCGTACAAAAGTAAGAGCGAAGAGACCTTTAATCAAATAACACGTTAATGTAACACAATTATCGGAATGGTAGAAATATTTGATAGCTATAATGAAGGGCATAATCTGCTGGTGAGGGAAGTCAGAAGTTATACCAAGAAACTGTGCCCAATATTCGTCTAAATGTTAGGTTCATTTTTTATTAGCTTTTTTCAGTCAGAAAGAAGAAGAAGAAGAAGAAGAAGAAGAAGAAGATGATGAGCCATGGGAGCTATCTATTTGATAAATTTCTTTTGCAGAAAATTGACGAAACCTGGGTCAGCTAGCACATGTTACTGGACATTAAGATACCCTGTACTACGATGGCTGGGCTGATACGTACTTGAAGCCATATAATCAACATGTTCATTTTGGAATAAGCAAACTTTACTGTTTTGATTCTTTTACACATAATAGCGGATATAGTTTGAAATTGCAGCAATTATTTTTTTTTTTTTATTAAAATAAGAGATTCTCTGCATATTCCGCATTGTAACACACATGGCAATGATTCGTAGGGTGCCACAACCAAGGTGAGATGCCTAAATGAAAATGGTTTGCTATGCCCGTTTATCTTGGTTATATCCATGCTCGTCAAGGACATTAAATGTGATCACACATAGGAAGTAAGTGTTTTTCTCAATGTGTTATGTTCCCTTCATTTACTTCATTTACATCGTACTAGGTGCTGAGAGTGTCTATGCGCCTATTTTATTATATATTTTTTTCTGACACGTGACAAGCAACTTACAAGACACAAATGCAATTTCCACACTGAAATAAATGAACTCCAGTACACCAGCACTCCCGCACCCCAGTAACCCAGGCTCCCATGCCGATTGGAATGGAGGGGGAGGGGGTGGTGAGCCCAAACCCTTAGCACCCCCAACACATTATGACCCTATTTCCTCCAATGGATTCCGTTGATCTCTCACCGAAAATCAATCACTTGAATCACTTACGTACATTTAAAAGAAAATAATTGGAATGGCACGGATACATCTATTGGAATGAAATCCCTATATAAAAATAAGAACATTACTATGAAAACCATAATCCGTGTCTTAAAGTCATATGTCTGGTCAGTTTCTCTTGTTCCTGAGAAAAATTAGGAATATATCATGGAGAAAAGGATAGCGAATGAAGAAGTGTTCAGAAAAGCAAGAGTAAAAGCATCGCTCATCGACACAGTCAAGACGAAAAAGTAAAAATCAATTTGTTGGTCACGTATACAAAAAAGGATAATCTTTTGTATATACATCTGTGACTTGTTCAAAGCTGGGATTGAATGATTTCGATTGAATTGAGCAGATTTAGATCATTATGAATAGAGTATCGACTATGTTTATGGGATAGCCGAACACAGAAGCTGCACGTATTCTTCGTATTCAACCAAATACCATGCATTTGTGGATTTGAACAAACCACTTGAATATTTGCCAAAAATATCAACATCTTCTGGAACGTTCAAATTAACAATTACCCCCTAATATAGAGAGATTATTTCATACAGCAATACTTTTCTTGTAATACAAATTTGTAAAACCTCGATGTACCCTTCCATTAATCGGATAAGGCTAAAACAATGACAGAAAATCAAATTTCATTGAGCACTTCATAAATACAAATAATTAAGTTGGCTTTTAAAATGAGCTGTTAGTTATCGCAATATTTCGACATTCAACAAAAAAGGATTTACTAGCATTTTGCAAAATTAATAATTTTAAGCCCACGGCACACTATACGATCCGACTAAGATCCGCTTTATGAACAAATTGCAATAGCCTTTGATACGAACATTTCAAATCCTAATGAACGAGGATCTGAATAGTCATATGATTCCTAAAATATAACTTTCAAGGGATTTCATGCTTTCCTGGATGAGAAAAAGCTAAATCGGCTCAAAATCGTAGTGACGTCAGACCACATTTTAATTGTTAAAAATTTGAACCCGATTCGGCTTCTATTTTGAATAGAAGAGTTAAAAGCTCCAACTTGATGGCTTGTTTTTTGTTTGTTTAATTAAGTAATATTTAATATTAGCAGGACAATGCTAAATTTCATAGCAATGAAAATTAAAACATGTCGTTGGTTAATGACTGTGCAAAGCTGGCTGCGCAATCAAGATCCAGTAACACCCATGTTGACTCGCCTTCATTGGTTACCTGTAAAAGAAAGAAAAAAAGTTTATACAGTTCTTATGTTGTGTCACAAGGTAATGATTCACAAATCTCCGACTTATCTTCTTGATATTATTTCTTCTGCAGCGCCTGTGTTGTGGAACCAGTTTCCTGACCAGCTTCGAGTTGTTGGGAGCACTGACGGCTTTGGGGGAGCCCTGAAAACGCTTTTGTTTTTTGAGGGTTTTCTAGAGCTGCTTCGTCCTTTTGCTGGTTATGAGGTTGGTTCGACATAATATGGTTGTCGTTTGTCGAATTTGTAATATGTCATGTCAAATAGTTTAATAAGGTGTAATTATAGGTGAATTGGTTTACTTTCACATAAATATTTGTTGTAATTTGCTTAACTACTTTGTTATTTATTATCTTGTATATATATTTTAAAATGTCAATATAAATTGTAAAGAGCATAGAGAATTTTTCAATTTATTACGCGCTTAATAAATATTCTCTATTAGTATTATTATAAGTGTTAGTTCCCTTCATCTTTTTTTTAATTACAGTTAATATCATGTTCTCTAACATAAAAAGATGAAATCACTTGCAGAATACGGCCCCGGATTTTTAGTATTCTTAGGACTAATTAGAATCCAAATCCTGAAAATCTCATTCGTTTTGATTTCAGTCTATAATATAATTGCCATTTCTTCAAAAAATCGAATCTCAAAATGAACGTGTAGTGTGCGGTGTGCTTCATCATTGCTGGCGAATGTAGTGATTGCCTCTTTAAGGGCGGGTAGCAATTCATCATGCACACCAGCGAAACGTGTATGCGTCTCTACGGCGGACCTGAAAAATAAGGATGCCGTCTAAACTCATCAAGGGAATTTCAGGTAGTATGGTCTATAAGTCTCTTTCGAGGTATGGTGTGAACTACGCTATGTATGCTGATGACACTCAAATTTATCTAACTATGTCACCTCGAGATAGAGTCGACGCTGTCAAGTCACTTAAAGATTGTCTTATGGACGTCAAGGTCTGGTCAGCCAAAACAGACTCCGTCTCAACGAAAACAAGTCAGAACTGATCCATTTTACTACACAGTTCAGGAGCACAGTGCCTCTACCAGATCTGACAACAGATTAGGGTTTACTTAAGACCTCTGAATACGTTAGAGACCTCGGGATTACATTGGACAAACACCTTACTCTTCGAAAGCACATCAAAAACGTCTGCAAATCTGCATCTTGCGGCATCTACAAAATCGGAAAGATCAGGCGACTGCTTGACAAAGCCTCCACTGAGACTTGTCCACGCCTTCGTCTCCTCCCATCTGGACTATTGCAACTCCCTCCTTGCCAGCCTCCCGATTTCTCATATATCTCCTCTCCAACGCATCCAAAATTCAGCAGCTAGATTGATCACATTAAATAGGAGATATGACCATATATCACCTGTTCTTCGCCCACTTCATTGGTTACCGGTCCATTCTCGCATTACTTTCAAAATCCTACTTTTGTCATACAAAATAACACATAACCTTGCCCCTAAATATCTTCTTGACCTAGTCTCCCTTCGATCCTCCTCTTCTGCCAGATCCCTCCGTTCATCTTCCTCCATGCAACTAATTCACGGCCCATGAACAAAAACGCGTTATGGTGACCGTGCCTTTTCATCGATCGCCCCCGCCCTCTGGAACAAACTCCCACCCCATATTCAAAATGCCCCATCCATTGAATCATTCAAAACCCTTCTCAAAACCCACCTTTTTAATCAGTTATAGCATACTGGAGGCGCACACAAGTAGTTAATGTATTGCATTGTATTGTATGTATTAGTAATTTTGTTGTTGTTGTTGATTTTTGTTTTGTTTTTAAGCAATTGAACATGTTGAATAATTATACTTAGTTAGACAGTACCACCTGTGCGCTTAGAAACGCCTGTATAAAGCGCCCTATAAATGTAATTACTATTATCATTAATATTAGTATTGAAGCCGCCAAATTAACCTATGCCGTCAGTTTTGATACACGGAGTTAAATCGTGGGATTTTAGGAGAGAATGCTGCCAGTATAATATAATATCATTATTCAATATATATATATATATATATATATATATATATATATTTAATGGAACCATCGGAGCTGCATATTTTACACATACACCACCAAAAACCCACTCAAAGACTATCCATATCTAGTTGGATGATGAGTCGATCATTGGTGCCTCTATCCCGTCAAAGAGATGTAATTTGCGCCCTTGAGTAGAATCATACGACAAAAGATTACATGGAATAAACTGCGCTATAGTTATTGGTATGATTGGTATATTTTTTTTTAATCCGGCGAACATCTGACGTCATTATGAATATATAAGCATGATAAAATCTCAACATTATGGGAGGTCTTTAGTGAAACCAGTGATTTCAGTATGACTAAAGTGTAATTCTTTACCACCGAAGCTGCACGTTTAATACAGAGTCAACCAGGTTCCAAGCATTTTGAAGGATACTAACAATTAAATGATACTTTGGTCACTTAACCCTTACTGTACTGGGCTATTTTGAGCTGATGAACTATATGGCTATAATTCCAAGCATGTCTGGTACTGGCATATTAATCCGTCAGACATTTGTTGTCAGCTTATATTTACGAAACCGCCCTGAAAAAAAAAATAGTACGAGATAGGATTATAGTTAAGAGAAGACAATGGCTAATTCGATGAATTTTCGGTTTAGTTTCGCACATTTACAAACCAGAAGCTTTTATCCACGTTGCATATATCATGTACTATGGAGATAAATTGTAGTAGGTAGAAAGTGTAGTATGAAAGGTGGTAGCAGTAGCTGTGTTAGTAGTTTTAGTACAAGTAGTATTAATATCAATAGTCCTCCCCCTCCCTGAGCGATAAATCAGGAATTCGAAGTTATTGGTTCTCTTTTTGTGAAAGGTAACTGTATGATCCAAACACGCAAATACCATACTATCATAATAGGATCCAGATTATGTAAATAAAGATTATGGTGGTTAGAGCTATATACACTATAAATTATTATTTGATGATGTGTCAATGGAATATAATCAGTTGAACGATTGAATGATTTCGATTGAATTGAGCAGATTTAGATCATTATGACTAGAGTATCGAATATGTTAAGGGGAAAGCCTAACACCGAAGCTGCACGTATTCTTCGTATTCAACCATATATTATGCATTTGTATATTTGAACAAACCAGTTAATTATTTGACAAAAATATCAACATGTTCTTGTAAGTTCAGAATCAACAATGACCCCTTAAAATATAGAGATTATATCATACGACAATACTTTTCTTGTACTACATGTTTGTAAAACGTCGATGTACCTTACTATTAATAGGATAAGGCTAAAACAATGACAGAAAAAGAAACCAACTCAGAAACAAAACAAAACCCGAGATGCTCATTTCGTACTTACATGAAAATCAATATGTTGATGTAATTACATTTCGATGGGCACTTCGTAAATAAAAACTATTAATTAAATTTTAACGAGCATTTTTACAAAATTAATAAGTTTAAGCCCACGGCACACTTTACGATCCGATTAAGATCCACCTTTGCAGTCTGGTATGACAATTAATATCTTTTTCCCTAACATAAAAGATAAAATCATTGGCATAATACGGCCCCGGATTTTTAGTATTTTTTGATTACTTAGAGTCCAAATCATAACAATAACATTCGTTTTGATTTCAATATATAATATAATTGTAATTTCTTCAAAAAATCACGTCGCAGAATGTACGTGTAGTGTGCGGTGTGCTTCACCATTGCTGGCGAATGTACTGATTGCCTGATTAGGGCAGGTAGCAATCGCATCATGCACACCCGCGAAACGTGTAAATAAACTTCAAAAGAAAGATTTAAGAATTTGTACGAACTCGCATTATCAAGCTCATTCACGTCCCCTGTTTTTTCGCTTAAGAACACTCAATATTTATGATATACATAAATTCAAAGTGCTATTATGATGTATAATGTCTATAATAATTATGTACTTAAAAGAGTTAGTCTAATGTTTATCCTCAATAAATCTGTTCATTCATATAATACTCGTTCCTGTATAAAATATCATTGTCCAAAGGTCTCTACCCAGTTAATGCTTTACTCTGTTAGGCATAATGGTCCCCGTATTTGGAATGACTTAACTGATAAATTAACATTATGCACTTCTCTGTCATCATTTAAGGTTCAATTAAAGAAACAGTTCGTCTCTTCTTATTTCCCTTAAATCTCTCAATTATCACCTCAATTGTTACTTATTGTAACTTTTACCTTGCGATGTACCATGCATGTGTGTGTGTGTTTGTGTACGTGTGTTATGTGTGTGTGTGTGTGGGTGTGTGTTCGTGTGTATCTACAGGTGTATAATGTGTAGTATGTTATTATATGTATGTATATATATATATATATATTTTTTTTTTTTTTTGGTAACGTGTACAACCATATAATCTTGTTATTTATTATTTTTGTTAGGGGACTATTCCTTACAAGTTTTTTAAACTTCCTTTTAGTCTCCTATTTCTTCATGATTTCCAGAATTGTAAGATTATGATTGTTTCATGTTACTTTTGTATATATATTTTTGTAATGGTTTTATGATTGAAATAAATGATGAATCGAAAAAAAAAAGAAGATAATCAAGGTTATCCGTGTAAAATGTAAAAGTGTAAAACTCCGCGTAAAATGTCAATACAAACAATAGGTACACAAGCACATGGTTGCTTGTATAAGGTATACGCAAAAATATACTAATTTGACCAGTTAGTCTATATATTAACCATCGCAAAGTGACTGGGAGTAAAATATGCTCATTAAATCCTTGCCATAGTGCGTGACGAGCTGTGGACGTACGTGATATCTTATATATGTATTTATTCATTCGTGTGTATTGGGTTTTTACAGACGTGTATCAATGAGATTTGATTTACGTCTGGGGACCGACCTTTAAACGTCACCATCCGAAAGACGTGACTCAGCTTCGAACCTGCGTCCTCGGCTAAATCAGTTTGTAACTTCCACTGTTAGTTGGATTACAGGCGCACGCCACAACGCCTATTTGTATGTAATAATCTTATTGATAAAACAAAAAAGTATAATATCTAGTTAGCTGTTTATGGATATTACATGTTCTTACACTAACTTCTTATGGATTCATCACGTTGTGGAAACGAACTGCTAAATGTATATTAAATGCAAAAGCCAGTGGTATAACTGTGATTTTCATTGCCCTTACTTATAAGTCGATCATTGGTGCTCCCATTCCGTCGAACAGATGCAATTTACGTCCTTGAATGGAATCATACAACAATATAGTTTAAGGAGTAAACTGCGCTATGGTCATTGGTATGATTGGTATATGTTTGTTAACCCGTCGAACATCTGACGTAATTATAAATTTATACACATGATACAATCTCAACATTATGGGAGGTCTTTAGTGAAACCAGTAATTTCAGTATGACTTAAGAGTAATTTGTTACCACCGAAGCTGCATGTTTAATACAGAGTCAACCAGGTTCCAATCATTTTGCAGGATACTAAAAAAATTAGATGGTACTTTGATCACTTAACCCTTACTGTACTGTGCCTTTTTAGCACCTCCCTGACTGGGGGCTGGTAGCCCCACCCCTTATGGTATCAGCCGTCGAATGTCCGAAGAACACGAACATGTGCTTGGTTGTAGATGTCCACGTAAGGAACAATGTGGTATAATTATTTTTTTCCTAATATGCAAATTTGTGTCGTTAAAGCCTAATTAATTATGCAAAATGCTTTTTTTATGCATTTTACAGAAACTCTACATATTTATATCTAGACTTGTGAAGATTCTTGAAAATTTATTGAATAAATGTTTCTTCATTTCAAATTCATGATGTTTCATTATTTTTCTGATATTTGATAATGCATAGGTTAATTTGCATGAATTATGAATACGCAAATTACGCATTCATAAATGTCAAATCTTAAACTATACAGGGAACTAAAATCATTACAAAAATTATCAGACTCCACTTTTTAAATGTTGAAACTCATCATTCATAAGTAATTTCTTTTCTAACACAAAACAGGTATTTTGATGAAACTAATAATGATAATTTATTCAAATTGCATGCGGTTTTCAAATATTCGGCCTTATTTGAGCTTTTTCAGTATTTTGTTGTTTTTGTTTTTGTTTTTGCTGAAAGTATGTTTAGCATTGTGAACAAGCCAAGAAACATCATTTCAACCCTTTTTTTTCACTGTAGAATATTATTTTTTCACTACTCATCTGCATATCACTGCTCATATCCGGAAAAAGTTCGAAATTCATCATTCCATTTTCTTAGTATTTTATTGTTCTTATTTCTTATTAAATATATATTGTTTTATTTCGAATGTGTTCTTTTGCAATTGTAGCACTTCTTGATGACATGCGCATACTAATTGTGATGTAACCTCCTACAGGTCTATCTGATTTCGACAACAATTGTATCAAAATGTGCGTAAGACTTGAGGAAAATAGGAATCAAATGACAATTTAAAATTATGTAGAATTGCGTGTGTGTGTATGTGTGTGTTGGGATTTTGATTGTTTTGCGTGTTCACTGATCACACAACATAACTTATTTTTACTTTAGCTTCGAGGAAGCAAGGTTGCACAGACAATAAAACATATGATAAATGGAATTCCTTTTTCGTTATTTTGTTGATATAATCTTGTGATAGTACAAGATAATGATGACTATATTGGGGATGTTACCATGTGTGCATCAATGCTCTCTTATCACACAGCTGTTATCTTCTCTGCAGCCCTATCCAAACCCTCTAAAATGAAGAAAGCAGTTAAACTTCGCAAGCTCCGCAACATCAATCATGAACGCTTTCGGAACGACATCCAGACCAGTTTTCCATCAGAGAAATACCTGGAGAACTTTGCTGTCAATGACAAAGTACACTTGTACAACAATACTCTTGGTAAGACTCTCAATCAGCACGCATCAGTTCTTCAGAAAGTTGGACAATTGCGCCCCAATGCTCCATGGTATGATCAGGCCCTGAAAGCTAAAAAGCAAAAAAGTCCGCTCTAATGAGAGAAAGTGGAGAAAGTTAAGTCCTAGATCAATTCTAGATAAACAGGAAATGCAGAGAGCAGTATCAGAGTATAACACATGAGAGAAAAATGCGAAAAAATCATTTCATCACAATATGATCTCCAAAGCAAGCAGCAAGGAACTCTTTCAGATAATTAACAAGTTTGACAATTGAAAAACCTGGTCAACACTTCCCCTATCATGGCACAAGTTGGAGCTTGCACAAAGATTTTCGAACTTCTTTGTAGATAAAGTATGTCAACTGGAGACGGATGCTGACTCTCCATCATTACAATTTCATTTTGAAGTCTTGTTCATGTTCAAACTGCCACATGCATTGTTCTTAATTTGAACTGATAATTCTTTACAACTTGCTGTAGCCTAGCATATTTGAGTTATTCTACCTGTAAAGTGGCACTACCACAACCTTACGTATTTTGTATACATGACAACGTCTAACCATTGAACTAAAATGGATGCTTTTTTATAAATATAAATCAACAAACAAGCAAGTTTTCTCTCAGTAAATGTATCTCCTAACATTTAGTTGGTAGATTATTATTGATTGGCAGGTATTATATTGCACAGGAAATACTTGAGGTGAAATTTGCACTTGCAGGTGTGTAACAAGCAAGTTTGGTGATATTTACAATAGTAGAAACAGAAATGTTTTTGTTATTCAAAGTTAAATGATATCAAACTTAGATATCTCGAAGCCCAAGATGCGGCTTACAATTTCATTTTGAAATCTTGTTCATGTTTAAACTGCCACATGCATTGTTCCTAATTTGAACTAATAATTCTTTACAACTTGTGGTGTGTAACAAGCAAGTTTGGTGATATTTACAATAGTAGAATGCAGAAATGTTCTATTGTTATTCAAAGTTAAATGATATCAAACTCAGTCCAAAATGCGGCTTACAATTTCATTTTGAAGTCTTGTTCATGTTTAAACTGCCACATGCACTGTTGTTAATCTGAACTGATAATTCTGTACAACTGGCAGTAGCCTAGCGTATTTGAGTTATTCTACCTTTAAAGTGGCACTGCCACAACCTTACGTATTTTGTATACATGACAACGTCTAACCATTGAACTAAAATGGATGCTTTTTTAAAGTGGCACTGCCACAACCTTACGTATTTTGTATACATGACAACGTCTAACCATTGAACTTAAATGGATGCTTTTTTACAAATATAAATCAACAAACAAGCAAGTCTTTCTCTCAGTCAATGCATCTCTTAACATTTAGATGGTAGATTTATTATTGATTGGCAGGTATTTTTATGGCACAGGAAATACTTGAGGTGAAATTTACACTTGCAGGTGTGTAACATACAAGTTTGGAAATACTTGAGGTGAAATTTGCACTTGCAGGTGTGTAACAAGCACGTTTGGTGATATTTACAATAGCAGAAGCAGAAATGTTTTTTGTTATTCAAAGTTAAATGATATCAAACTTAGATATCTCGAAGCCCAAGATGCGGCTTACAATTTCATTTGAAGTCTTGTTCATGTTTAAACTGCCACATGCACTGTTGTTAATCTGAACTGATAATTCTTTACAACTGGCAATAGCCTAGCGTATTTGAGTTATTCTACCTTTAAAGTGGCACTGCCACAACCTTACGTATTTTGTATACATGACAACGTCTAACCATTGAACTAAAATGGATGCTTTTTTACAAATATAAATCAACAAACAAGCAAGTCTTTCTCTCAGTCAATGCATCTCTTAACATTTAGATGGAAATACTTGAGGTGAAATTTACACTTGCAGGTGTGTAACATACAAGTCTGGTGATATTTACAATAGTAGAATGCAGAAATGTTCTATTGTTATTCAAAGTTAACTCTTTGCCCGCCACGTACACAATCCCCCCTGTGCCACATTGTTTTTAGGGTGCCACCTTAGGAGGGGTTCTGCATGGACTATGCTTATTCAACTCGCAATAACTTTTGATTGGTGTACTGTAATGAAAAACTTTGTGTAGCAATATTGTATAGAAATTGATAGTCTTGCCAATGGTATCATTTTTGTAATGTATATTATCAGAGTCGGCTGTTGGAACAGGGTCCATCACAAGTTCTCGTACCTGATCAGCAGTGAAAAAGGTCCCGTCTCCTCCTAATAGGGGCCATCCTAGCTCATCAGAATATTTGCAAAAGCAGTTTCAAAAACTCAATTTTTCTCGGAAAATGTCAATGTAAACAATGTCTGCGAAAGCGGTGCAATGAAGTGTGATGTGTATACAATGCGAAGCACGCGTTACTATTGTGTGTGTGTGCGTACAATAGAATTAAATGCGTTCCGTGTGTATTGTGAATGAAATGTGACTTGAGTCGAAGTTGGCAGCCCGCTGTATGTTCCGCTAGCCGAACGTAGCGGGCAAAGAGTTAAATGATATCAAACTTAGATATCTCGAAGCTCAAGATGCGGCTTACAATTTCATTTTACATTGTTATCTTAATTGAACTGACAATTCTTTACAACTTGCAGTAGCCTAGCATGTCTGGGTTATTCTACCTCTATAGCGGCACTACCACAACCTTACGTATTTTGTATAAAATGACAATGTCTAGCCTTTGAACTTAAATGGATGATTTTTATGTGAATCAACAAACAAGCAAGTCTTTCTCTCAGTAAATGTATCTCTTAAACATTTAGATGGTAGATTTATTATTGATTGGCAGGTATAATATTGCACAGGAAATACTTGAGGTGAAATTTGCACTTGCAGGTGTGTAACAAGCATGTTTGGTGATATTTACAATAGTAGAAGCAGAAATGTTTTATTGTTATTCAAAGTTAAATGATATCAAACTTAGATATCTCGAAGCCCAAGATGCGGCTCACAATTTCATTTTGAAATCTTGTTCATGTTTAAACTGCCACATGCATTGTTCCTAATTTGAACTAATAATTCTTTACAACTTGTGGTGTGTAAGAAGCAAGTTTGGTGATATTTACAATAGTAGAATGCAGAAATGTTCTATTGTTATTCAAAGTTAAATGATATCAAACTCAGTCCAAAATGCGGCTTACAATTTCATTTTGAAGTCTTGTTCATGTTTAAGCTGCCACATGCATTGTTCTTAATTTGAACTGATAATTCTTTACAACTTGCAGTAGCCTAGCGTATTTGAGTTATTCTACCTTTAAAGTGGCACTGCCACAACCTTACGTATTTTGTATACATGACAACGTCTAACCATTGAACTTAAATGGATGCTTTTTTATAGATATAAATCAGCAAACAAGCAAGTTTTCTCTCAGTAAATGTATCTCCTAACATTTAGTTGGTAGATTATTATTGATTGGTATTCAAAGTTAAATGATATCAAACTTAGATATCTCGAAGCTCAAGATGCGGCTTACAATTTCATTTTACATTGTTATCTTAATTGAACTGACAATTCTTTACAACTTGCAGTAGCCTAGCATGTCTGGGTTATTCTACCTCTATAGTGGCACTACCACAACCTTCCATATTTTGTATAAAATGACAATGTCTAGCCTTTGAACTTAAATGGATGATTTTTATTTGAATCAACAAACAAGCAATTCTTTCTCTCAGTTAATGTATCTCTAAACATTTACTAAATTTATCTCTTAACATTTACTTAATTTTATGTTGTTACGATGTTCAACGATATCAAACTTAGATATCTCGAACCCCAAGTTGTGGGTTACAATTTCATTTTGAATTTTTGTTTAAGTATAAACACTGAACTGACAATTCTTTCAAACTTGCTGTAGCGAAGCATATTGAGTTATTCTACCTTGGAAGTAGTACTACCACAACCATACGCATTGTGTATTTAAAACAGTGGTGAAAAATGACAATATTGTAGAAAAAAAGAAACAAAATCCTCGAGTTTATTAATTGTTCTGTTTAACCCATGAAAATATCATCTGTACGTCGCATTACGCATGTAAAGTCCACACCTACGAACGGAGAGGGGGGGGGCCAGAGGCAAATCAAGAGCTCATATTTTTACTCATCATGTTCGCAAAACATGGGAACATTGTATGTTTTATTTTAAGTATTTTTCTTTGTATGCCGTTTCTTCGTAATGCCGACAGAGTTTCATTTTATGTTTTTGTTCTTATATATGAACTTCGTGTGTCTGTTCTCCTCTCCTTGTTTCTAGTGGTTATCCCATCTCTTCTAATCGTGTTTATTCTAGCAATCTTCCTAGTTTTGTTCAGTTTATGCATATGTTTTGTTCCGTTCTTCTTTTTTTTTGCTGCCCTTGGATACTCTATTTTTCCTTTCCTTTCCCCATCTCTCCTTTTCAGCGCCAAAATTTATCCTGTATTTTATTTCCTCATATCGTCAATTATTCATATTCGGATACTGATTCTGAATTCATAATGGCAGGTTCATGTGATAAGCAGCAATTCCCTTTCCATACAGTGAATGATGATGATTTTTTTGATTTACACAGACCTATTCGACTTGAGGATGAAGCTAACACCCCTGCCAATTCATTTGATAATTCTGTTACGGACAATATCAACTCCTCACTCGAAGAACTAGAATTTGAATTTGATTTTGATGATCCTGCTCAACGCAACGTTTCTAAATATGTAACTGTTAATCAGTTTCGTAATGTTGTGAAAGAATTTCGTAATGATACTTTCTCCTTGCTTCATTTGAATATTAGAAGTTTGAATAGGCACTTCGATGATCTACTTTTGCTTCTTGATAAGCCCTCACAAAACCCATTATCCCTAATTGGTCTTACAGAAACCTGGTTAACTTGTGATTCCAACCACCCATACTTTATTGATAACTATGATTTTATTCATAAAAATAGGCAAGAAAGACTGGGTGGCGGCGTTGCTTTATATATACTTAAAAAACTGAATTATACAGTTCTAGATAATCTCTCAACATGCAACAATATTATAGAATCCCTTTTTATTGAAATCGTGATTCCCGGTAATAAGAATATAATGGTCGGCGTGATATATCGACCCCGAGTTCGAATGCACATGAATTTTTATTGTATTTATCTGACCTATTACAAAACGGCAACTTCAACAATAAAGATTGTTTTTGATGGGTGACTTTAATATAGACCTGTTAAAGCACTTACATAGCAATGTTTCTCAAGAATTTCTCGAAACAATTTTGTCTGCTTCTTTCTTGCCACTTATTTCCAAGCCAACTCGTGTTGCAAATACATCTGCTACTTTAATAGATAATATTTTTCTAATGTTACTCCACTTTTTGATTCTCATATTATTCTTTCGGACATATCTGACCATTACCCCATTGTGACTCACTACACGGTTTCACAGCCATTAAACAACAATGGTCCTTACCCAAGTAGACGTAAAATAACTGTAGAGAATTTAGCTCGCCTTGGCGCTAATCTCGAAAATACTGATTGGTCTAGTGTTTATTCCGAAAATGAAATTAATTGTTCATATGAAATGTTCTCTAGTATATTAAACAACCAATTAGATACTAATATGCCGAAGCAAAAAGTCAAACATGGTTATAAGAAAACGCCCAAACTCCCTTGGATTTCTAAGTCTATATTGCGATCAATAAATCGGAAGAATAACCTTTATTATAAATATAAAATAAAAGCCACTGAGCAATCGAGGAGAAAATATACATCCTATAAAAACATTTTGACTCGGATTATTCGATTAGAAAAAAGAAATTACTTTTTAAATCGTTTGAAACTTTTCAAAAATGATATGCAAAACACTTGGAAGGTAATCAAACAAGCAATGAACCAAGTTAATAATAAATCTGGGGTAAATAAGATCATATTTGACAATGAAATTGTTGACGACCCTAAAGATATAGTTCATATTTTTAATACTTATTTTTCTTTAATAGGTGATAATCTTGCTAAAGACATTCCGCCTTCAAACAAAAATTTTGTGGAGTTTTTAGGCCCTCACAATCCTAATTCTATTTTCCTTGTTCCAACTAATAGGCAGGAAATTATGAAAATTGTTTCTAATCTGAAAGATAAGAAAAGTTCAGGATATGATGAAATTAATAATGTCGTACTAAAATCCATTATCCCCTTTATTGTAGATCCATTGGTGCACATCTTCAATATATCACTTCTACATGGTCAATTTCCTAATTCTATGAAAATAGCCAAAATTATTCCGTTATTTAAAAGGGTGATAAACTGGATGTTGGTAACTACCGCCCGATTTCTTTATTATCTTCATTTTCTAAAGTTTTGGAAAGAATAATTTATATCCGGATGATCTCCTTTTGAAGAAATATGATGTATTTTCCAACTTTCAGTTTGGTTTCAGAGAAAAGCACAGCACCGTCCATGCTTTAATGTCTTTTGTTGAGAAGGTTGCCCACGCAATTGATACATCGTCACATACTGTAGGCATATTCCTGGACTTCTCAAGGCCTTTGACACGATTAATCACGAAATTTTACTTTACAAACTATCTCACTATGGTGTACGTGGAAGGGCCTTGGAGTGGTTCAGGAGTTACCTCTCTAACAGACAGCAATATGTACACTTAAACGAGCATGCATCTGAATTATGCAATATTAGTTGTGGTGTCCCACAAGGTAGTCTGCTAGGCCCGCTACTCTTTATTCTTTATATAAATGATTTTTGTAATTCATCTAACTCCCTGTCGTTTATTTTATTTGCAGATGATACTAATTTATTTTTTCACACAAAAATCCAAATGTTCTGGTTGATAAAATCAATGCCGAGTTATTAAATATATTGCAATGGATACGAGCAAATAAATTGTCACTTAATCTCCAGAAGACGAACTACATGCTATTTAGTAACTCCTTGGATTCATTACCCTCTGACATTATTTTTGACAATACCCCTTTAAAACATGTACCTCTTACCAAATTCTTGGGTATAACAGTCGATGATAAACTTTCTTGGAAACCACACATTGATAATATTTGTAAAATCATTTCGCGCAACATTGGTGTTATTAATAGACTAAAATTGTACTTACCACAATCATCATTATTTATGCTGTATTCTTCATTGATCTTACCATATTTGAATTACGGTCTTCTAGTTTGGGGCAATACACATCATACATTGTTGGAAAGAGTTCTATTGCTGCAAAAGAGAGTTATACGTATTATCTGTAATGCCCCATACGCTCCCATACTGATCCTCTGTTTTTGAAAATAACATCTTAAAAATTAAGGATTTGTACTTATTTCAGCTCGGTCAATTTATGTTTAATTACAATAGTGGTATACTGCCTTCTGTGTTTAATGATATGTTTCTTAAAAACCATGCTGTTCATAGATACCCCACTCGACAATCCGATGAGTTTCACTTACCTCTTTTGAGAACATGTTCTGCACAGAACACGTTTATTTTGAAGGCCCTAAATTTTGGAATACTCTGCAGAACGATTTGAAAATTTCCCTTCACTAATTGCTTTTAAAAAGAAGTTAAAATTTTCCTTATTACAATCATATAATATTTAGAAATTTATTGTGGTAGAACATCTACTTCCCAATTTTTCCCCTCTTTTCTTCTGCCCATCTCTAAAAAACAAAACTACTTGCCATCATGTTCTTGCTCTTTTTGTTTCAGCTATCTCAAGGATTTTGTGCGCTCCCTATATTTCGATCTCTACAATTTTCCTTTTCTATCCTCTCCTTCTCTCCAAACGCAGTCCACATTTTTTTTTCCTTTTTCCTTTTTTCTGTTTTTGCGCCGTCATGTACTGTAATTGTTTACGTCTTCTTGTTTACAGTCATTACGTGTTTTAATAAATGTTGTCTCTGTTGGCCGCTATTCTTCTTCGATTGATTATGTATTTCATCATACTTTTTTCACACTCTTTATTATCCGAGGGTCCACAATTTACAAGCTCTGCTTTTCAGTGGACCTCTCCATTTCCTCAAAATATAAATGCAGTTAAATTTACAATTTTTGTCTTCTTCAAAATGTATAAATTACTGTAAAGATTTGTTTATTACAATTGTCACTATGTTTTGTATGTATTTTACATTGCATTTGCTATTATGTATTGTATTTTGTTGGAAATGAAAAAATAAAAATGAAATGAAATGAAATGAAATCACCTCTCTACAATGAATTGAGGAATACATCTAAACCAAGCGGCTCTTTGGAGAAGTTTCTCTCAGTCCGACGTCGCTCGTATCATCAAATCATCCAAGATCAAAGCTTGTCCCTTTGACCCTCTACCGGCAATGGTAATCAAGAACTGTGTCGAGGTTCTGCTCCCGGCTATATCACCGACATCACAAATCAGTCCTTGCAGACGGGCATCTTTCCAGCTTCTCTCAAGTCCTTGCTCGTCAGTCCCACACTGAAAAAACCCTGTTTAGAACCAGAGAGCCTCACTCACTACCGCCCCATATCTAATCTACCATTTCTTGGAAAATTGATTGAACGTGTCGTCTGTAAGCAACTGATGTCATACCTTAATGAGAAGTCTCTTCTGGCGTCTAGACAGTCTGCTTACACGAAGTATCACAGTGTGGAAACAGCCCTAGTAAGAGCCTAAAATGATCTCTCCAAACTTTGGATAGCAGAAATGAAGCAATCATTGTCTTATTGGACCTTACCTCCGCATTTGATACGGTCGACCATCATATTCTACTAACTGGGCTGAAAGAAAGATTTAGTATCACAGGTATTGCTGCTGACTGGTTAGCTTCAAATATTTCCGATCGGCAACAGCGAGTCTTGGTTGAGGAAGCAACATCTGATCCAATTAGTCTTCGATGGGGGTCCCCCAAGGATCAGTAATTGGCCCGTTGCTATTTGTATGCTATACAACTTCAGTTCAACAGATAATTTAAGCACATGGCCTGTCCTTCATGATGTATGCAGATGTCACACAGCTGTACATCTCTATGAATTCCGATGACAGAATTCGAGCAATCAGAAAAGCTTGATGTGTGTCTTCAGGAGGTTCGGACATGGATGGGAGGTAACCATCTCTTATTAAATGACAACGAGCTTTTCATCTCACATGAAGAGCATTCAGGAACTGCCACCTTTCTGTTTTGGAAAAATCAAGCCTGCTGAAGATGTCCGGGACCTAGGGGTTTTCATCGAAAAACACCTTCGTCGCCACATAAATTTCGCGTGTCGCAGAGCTTCGTTCGCCTTAAGAAGAATTGGTAGTATTCGCCATCTCCTAAACCAGAATACAACAGAAATATAGGTCCATGCGTTTGTCACATTATTGCTGGACAACTGTAACAGTCTTCTCTTCGGCGTTCCGGACAAAGACGTGTCCAAACTCCAACTAATTCAGAACTCTGCCGCCCATCTTGTATCTATGTCAAGTAAATACAATCACATAACTCTCATCTTAAAAGAGCTCCAATGGTTACCTATTCACTCACACATCCACTACAAAGTTATCCTGCTCACATTTAAAGCAATCCATGGCCTTGCTCCTACTTACGTATCCGAGTTGATAGCCCAATATCTAACAACCAGATCACTAAGATCTGCCTCGCAAAACCTGCTAGTAGCAAACTCTTTCGGTGACAGGTCATTTGAATGTGCTGCACCAACCCATTGGAACTCTCTTCCTGTCACTCTACGTGCTCAGTCAAACATAGTTGTATTCCAGAAAGAACTAAAGACATATTTGTTTAACATTTAATTTTAATTTTGCACTGGTTGGTAACATCTTTGCGTTGTGACTGACTGAATGTTTAGCATAATGCCAGGAAGAGTTTTGCAAAGAGTCTCTCAACAAGCAGGATGTTTGTTCATCTATTTGTTTATTGATATTGTTGTATTGGGCCTCCCTCACAATTATAATAATTTACAAATGTAATATCACATGTAATCACCTTAATGGAAGCTACTATCGTATTGTAATTCATGAATATATATACAGTACGTCCCAGAAAAAACAAGAAACCGAGAATTATCGATGTTTTATCATAACTTAATCACGGTTATAATTAATAAATGACACATATTTGTAAAGCATATTTCACGCATAAATGATTAAAATCAAATTGAAGATAGGGAAGCAAAATGTAATTTGGCGGACGGTATTTGAATTTCAAAGAGAAAATCACATTTGTAGGAAGTTCAGTTTCTGCCCTTTCATATGACACCTCAATCAGGACAAATGAGCAAGGAATAACAAAGTTCTGTTTGTTTAAAGTGATGCTTGCAGTTCCATAATTTGCTTAAACGAATTCGTTTTCACTGGCTGCCTGCCGTAGCATTTAATTAAGAGCCATCTGCTCAATATTAATCTACATACAAATAAATGACAAAATAAAATGATTTGGATTCAATATGAAATAAAGAGTATAGGAGTAAATCATGTCATTGTATATATCGTTATATCAGTATATCATATCACAATATATATCAATCAATAATTCCCCGTTTCAACATTCAATATTTCCCAAAGAAAATATATATTGCCGGCGATGCCCGAGTCATCCTTCGGGGTATTATATAAAAGAAATAATCCGCCATTAACTCTAGACCGGTCTTTGTATACAACAAGTAATCGGTTGGGTTAGACTAAGAGTCCAGATTAAGAGTTCGTGAATACAACCTCTTCCTATTTCTGAGGAGGTGAAACGGAGTACCCCGATGTACGTAGCGTAGCAACCTGGTGCTGCAGTGGATGAACTGCGAAGTCTGTCCAACCTGACCGTTATCCGACCGCAACGTGCGTTGACTTGAAGACTCGATATGAGTATGTTGTCTGAGCGTGTCGACTACGACGAAAAGCACCAGTCCGTTGTTGAGTGCATGGATAGGGTTACGGATACGAGCCCAGCCCTCGTCCCTAAAAGAATTAAGTCGAAACAAAATAGCCGACCATCTACTAAAATAGACACGATCTAGCTATAACGATATACATCCTCCGAATTTACCACAATTATTACAATCTCTATAGAGTCTTCAGCTTTGCTTCACTTAAATAAACAATTTAAACAGACGATATTTATCCACGACTGTGTACGGTATATTTCATCTGGAAATTGTAAAATAACATATATGTCCTTATATATAGTGATAT
This sequence comes from Mesocentrotus franciscanus, assembly GCA_037976565.1. Classification (NCBI taxonomy): domain Eukaryota; kingdom Metazoa; phylum Echinodermata; class Echinoidea; order Camarodonta; family Strongylocentrotidae; genus Mesocentrotus; species Mesocentrotus franciscanus. Next base: position 7,237,986 of record CP137681.1, on the reverse strand, counting down.
ATATATATATATATATATATGTAACTTCTCAGTACAATGCAATTTGTGTACCTATTATATTCTACCCAGACAAACTACTCAAGGTTAACTCTTCCTTATTCGACATGCAAAATAAAAAAAATTATCCATTATCTCACAGTATACAGAACATAGCTTTCTCTTTATGAGATATTCTGCCCCCCATGACAAAACAGCATAACAGACATTTTGAAGTTTATGAGATATAAGGCAAAACGTATTCTTTTAAAAGCCTTTAGAGACTTTGTGACTGCATAAATGATGGTTCAACTTGTCTGAATAGACATTTGGCATGTTTTACAAGATTCAATTATTTTTTGAAAAGTCTCGCATTTTACGCTCAAAATTATGCTCTTATGCTGTTTTGTCATCGTGTTACTGCTTTAACAATGAATGGACAAACTTTGACAGAAAAGAATTGATGCAAGACCCTGTTAATTTAATGAGTTTTGATATTTAATATTATGTACATGTTGAATTAAAGTCTTCAATTAACATGGATGTAGGTGTTTGCCTAAAACTATGTCAATTTTGAACGATTTTTAAACACATTTGACGATTCTATATGAAATTGACAAAATCAATCAAAACCCATATTAAAATGAACTAATGAAGTTGTGCTGTTTTTTGATGGGCATTGTTGTAAAGAAAGTACACTGTATCCAGGATGTAGTACGTGAGTGAAAATCATTCATGTAGAAATGCCCATTTTGATTGGTTACTAGCGTCTCCTTGCACACTCAAGTGCATCCTGCTTCAGTGCACGGTGCTTTGTGATGTAATGCTCTTTTGTCATGGGTTTATAAGAAGAACATGCTGTTGTGCCATTTAGACATGCTAATTAATTATGAATAGTGACACTTTAAAAATTCAAAAAAAGGTTAAACATGTGTAATATGATGTATTGAGAACTAAAAACCAAAAAAAAAAAAAAAAAAATGCATTTTGAAAAAATGCATGTTATGCCGTTTTGTCATGGGGGGGGGGGGCATTATATAAAATAACCTTCCTTCCAGATAATTACAAAAAAAGGTAACAAATTAAAAGGGAATATTTCTATAACTTACAGTTCAGATGTCAAAACAATGAGTCAAGCTGAGGTGAGGGCTGATGAGGCTTCAACCACGTACGGCCTGTGCTGCCTGGTCCTTGCCTGGTCCTATATTATAGGGAAAGTCTGCTATGCCAGCAGCATGCATATAGCCGGTGGCTGTAACATTAACCTTTGTGGCCAACACCCCTCATTCACTCCACGATCAGACAAAAATCATATAAGTCTTATCCTCTCGAGATCTCCAAGGCAATCTGACTAAACTGCACTAAATCTACACTCCCACTTTGGTTCTCTCAATAGTAACCTCCTTAAAATTCTTCGTATTCCTCTAATGCCAAAACTGTCCCATCAAAATTCCTTTTACTGAATCCTCTTTACAAAACTGCCCTATCGACATTCTTCTCAACCTTTCCACATATTACACAAACAAAGAGAAACACCTGCTAAACTAGAGAACCCCAGTTAGGTGACCTAGGCCTAATTAGTGCCTAAATTGCCGCCAAACACATCCATTCAGCTAGTACATGTCTATTACATTCTCTGCATATACAACTCGACAGGGTCAAGAGGGGTTAGAATGCAAAAATTTCCAGTCACATTGTGACAGTAAGTCACCTAAGTTGTGACCCTGTGGTAATCCGCACTTAACGCTAAACATATTTATGTTTAATATTTTTTAAAAATGACATTAACGTCTAGTACGATTATAGTCTTCAAACTAAGATACTTCATTCGCATCAATCCTCAGTAAAATGAAATACGTTACGGCAACTCTTGTTTAACGTTACTTGTTTGTGTAAACAATTTCAATTTGTTTGTTGCGGTGGGTAACAAGTCCATTTAGGTCAACCCGTCAACATGCGTTGACCTTCGATGCAAAATCCTTTTAATTCCGAAGATGTACGGCCGTTTACGGCGTGTCTGGTTCATTTTCGTGTTGAATTCGTGTGTCTATGTTGCCCTTCGTTATGGTGGGTTCCCACTGCCGATCAAACCAACCCGACCAAGCCCAATCAAGCCCGATCACCCATTTTTCCCCGACCGATCCCGACCACATGCCTAAACACAAGCTCTTCCCGACCGCTATTCGACCATTGACGACCCACATTCGACCATTCACGACTCCTGCACGACGTATAGTCGACCACAACTTCGATCTTTTCTCGATCATTCCGATCTACATACAATCCCAACGCGATCCCTACTAGACCAACTAGACGTACACACGATCTCTACACAATCTCGACCCGAGCAGATCGTCCTGTTCGAACAGGGATCCAAGATGACTCGTGAATTGAGTGGTTGCACAAAATATTATCGTCAGCTGATGGTACAGTACTCATTTTTGATCAGCGTTCAGTTCATCTCAGACACTCAAGAAGGCTAAAGGCTTATTTCGAAGTCAATGCATTCCGCATTTCTTTAACTTCCCCTGCATGCAGACCCAGTGTCATAAGCCAATGTACTGTATTGCACATGATACTTAAAACATTAATTTTATTTGCCTTTTCAAACAGACTGTCAAGAGCTGCACGTGTCGCAGTCACATGTTACTACCAATTCTAGAAGCGATTAACTTAATATTACGAAGAAAATGTGATTAGATCAGCACGTAATTGTGTCCTTGGTTTTTTTAAATATTTATAAGGTGTTTTATTTTCTCAATACCAGAGGCAATACATATAATCGAAATCATGAAATTTACATCATACTCAGAACAATTAAAATACAACTCAGAATAATCAAAATACAATTCAAAAGTATTATTCTTAACATCAATTGCTAAACAAAACAACTCTTTCATACATTTCCTTATTCGTTTAAAACAATAATAGTAATAATAATAATAAAATACTTAGTCATTTCATGTTAATTTTGTGCTTCTTTGAAGAAAAAAACGAATATCTGTTGAATTAAAAAAAAATGCTTGCACATGAAATATTACAGTCTGTCAAAATATTGTTAAAAATTACTACCTCTGAAAAGAGACAAACTCCCCCAAAGAGAGAGATAAAGATAAAAAACAACCCAAAACATCACAACCCCAAAAAAAAAAAAACGAACAAACAAACAAACAAATATAAACATAAAGCAAAGCAATACTGCTGGGATAGAGGGTTGGGAAGTTGCTTTTTTTTAAGTTAATTTATATTACACAAAACTTTCCAAGGTCTCCCATTTTTTAAAGTGAATTGAAAGAGTATCCCTTTCCATTGCAGGTTTTTTCCTCTTTCCTATTTCGAGAATTTTATCTTTTACTTCATCTACATTTAGAGGCTTCCTCTTCTCTCTGCTATTAAAAATCATCAATTTAATCAAAATCAGAATGTGGTTTAATAATTGCTCCGATTTCATATTACTCCCATTTATTCCAATATGAATTTCTTTCCACGACAGTTTCTTTCGAATTGGTAAATTGAGTTTATCAGCACATTTTCCCAGAATCTTTTTAGTATATTACATTAAAAAATAAATGTTGATAGGTTTCCTCCAAAATATTGCAATACGGACACAAACCGTTTGTACGAAATTTAAATCTATGCAAATGATGGTTTGTATAAACTATTCTATGCAAAAGTTTAAACTGAAATTCTCTCAGTTTACTGTTTAATGTTGACAACCTTGGTTGAACAAAAATCTTTTCCACTTCTTTAGTTGTAATATTATAAAGTTCCATTAAGTTATGAAATGCTGAGCTGATTTCTGCATTCTTCTTGATTTGACTTTTATTCACCATCTCTGCAGTTATTTCTTCAAATTTAAAAACCTTCTTTGCAAATATTAATTCTAAACTAAGGCCGGAGTGGATGGAATTTCTTGCAGGCTGAACATTCTGTCTCCATTCGTTAGGAATTATTGAATAGATTTTGTTAACTTTTGTAATTTCTTCCTTACTTAAACCAATGGCAATAAAATATTGCCCTTTTTTAATAACCCTTGTTCATCGCATATGTGATGAAGTCGATATATATTTTTTTAAACAAATTTTCCTCAAATAAAGTTTGACCTTCTAGTTGAATAAAATTATTATTATACAATATTTCATTCCCTCTGTATCTCTCTTCTGTTTTAACATATTCTTTCATATCTATCCATGCTTTCAGAAGATTCTGATAAAAAGAAGGTAACATGAGTTTCACTGTATCTCTCCAATAGTTGCAATAAAATATTAAATTCCCGCCCACTGGTCTCATTAAATATTTAAAGTATTGTTTCCATTTGATAGCTTGAGTTCCTGTTACAAGACTTTTATCCACATTATTCTCTGTGCCTTTACAAACAGTCGGAAATTCATCATTTTGAGCCCACCCTGCGGATAGTCTAAAAACATGATGCTCTGTTTAATTTTGCCTTTACTTCTCCACAAAAATCAAAACATATTTCTTCAATTTCGCTATACACCCATTCTGGAACCGGCATCAATGATGATAAATATATAAATTTAGAATAGCCATATACTTTCATTAATTGAATTTTCCCCATTAATGTTAAATCACGCTGCTTCCACCACGTAAAACGTTTTTTAATCTTGCTCAATATTTCTTTATAATTCATTTGTTTTTTATATCTTCGTGTATTGAAAAATAAATTCCTAGTATTTTAACAATTTCTACTTGCTTCCCAAACGAAAATGTGTGCGTGGATAATTGTGGACCTAGGGGGAAAATGAATGTCTTGTCCTTGTTTAACTTTAAACTTTGTTTAACTGATCCCTTTTATCTGATGATTATTTCTTATCATATGAGCTAAAATTTCAATACACAGAACAAATAAATATGGAGAGAGGGGATCTCCCTGCCTTACTCCTCTTTCAACCTTGAAATAACCTGTTGATGTATATCCATTTATAACACAACTTTCTGCTTTAGTATAAAAATATTAACCCATTTACAAAACCTTGGTCCAAAATTTAATGATTGTAAAACCTTGTATAAAAATAAATGTGAAACAGAATCAAATGCTTTTTCAAAATCAATGGCCACCGAAAAAGTGTGTTCTCTGTAAAAGAAGTATAAAAGATCATGTCGTCTATTATTCGTATTGCTTCTCCAATGTTCCTATCCTTAACATATCCCAACTGATCAAAACCAACAATTTCAGGTAAAACTTCTTGTATTCTCTTTGAAAGTATCTTAGATAGTATTTTATAATCTACGTTTAGCAACGAAATCGGTCTGTAATTCTTAATAAGCTCCGGATCTTGCCATCTTTATGTATCAAGATAATAACTGCTTGCCTTTGAGAGCCTGATAATTCCCTTGTTAAAGAGCTTCATTAAAAGATGCAAGAACTAGATCTCCAATTACTGGCCAAAATTTCTGATAAAATTCTGCACTAAAATCATCATTTCCTGGAGATTTGTTAAGTTTCATATCTTTTAGTATTTCTATGCATTCCCTTTCTACGATCGTTTCCTCACATGAATCTCGTGATATATTTTTCAATTTTGGCAGGTTATTAGGAAAGAAGTCCAAAGTGTCATCTTGTATAGAATTCATTTTGCCCATAAAATGATTTTATTTCTTCAATACTTTCTTTTTCGTTAGAAGTGGTATTTCCATTTCCATTTAATTTCTTTATTATACTTTTTTTCTATTTGATTCCATTAACTGTTTGAAGAATGCTGTATTATTTTCTCCACATTCATATCATGAGGATCTTGACCGTACTTTTAAACCTTCATTGATGTAATCGTGGAGTAAACTTAGTTGTTGTTTTCTTAGTTTTCAAATTTTCAAAAAATATCTTTGTGATGTCCATTGCCAATCGACAATAAATGCTCTTCTAAGTCTTTAATCTCTTTTACCAATTTTCCGGTTTTTTCTTTCCTTTCCTCCGCCCTTTTTCTTGATAGTTTCATTGTAAACTTCCGTATTTCCATTTTCATGAAATCCCATAGTACTCTCTTATCTTTAATTTCAGCAGACAGTTTCTCTTTTAAAGTCTTTATTTCTTCTCTAATCTTCTTAACGTATTCCTTGTCACTTAATAGACTATTATTAAACTTCCAATAAGATCTTTTATTTTATTTTTTGTCGATGACCTAATATGGATTACCAGATTAACTGCTGAATGGTCATGGGCTATAGAGGGAACAATGTCATATTTGGATGTTATTTGCTCTAAATCCTCCGATATGCTCCAATAATCTAAGCGACTTTGCATAAAAGGATTTCGTTGTATTGCTTTTTATCTTTATTTTTACTTCTCCATACATCACTTAATCTATAACTTTCAATGAAGTCTTCAATTTTTTTACAAAATTTTCTTTGTTTCTTTGATACTTGTCCAAAATAATTTAGATTCGTGTGTCTAATAACATTGAAGTCACCCCAAGTGCTACTGGATTTCCTTCTGTATTATTCCTATTGAGTTAAGTTGCGATCGGAAAGATCGAGTGCGGTCGAGAAGTGGTCGAGAAGTGCTCGGGATGTCATCGAGAAGCAGTCGAGAAGTGAGCGAGTTCGGTCGAGTGACTGTTTAGGGCAGACATGTATCGATCGTCAAGCGGTTGCGTTGTTGATCGAGTTGATCGGGAACCAATCGTGTAGAAGTTGTGTATAAATCGAGATGATCGGGTAGTGATCGGCGGAAAAAATCCAACGCGACCAAACTAGACCTCTATACGATCGATTCCCGATCAGCTCGACCTCTACTCGACCAATACACGATCGATGTACGATCGCTTGCCTTCTCGACCCCTACACGATATTTTTTGACATGCCAAAAATTGTCGTGTAGGAAGCCAGATCGATACCGATCAAGGTAGACCGACCCCGATCAAGGTAGACCGACCCCGATCACCCTTGCCGACCGAGCCCGACCAGGCCAAAATAGCTTGATCGGGCTTGGTCGGGTTGGTTTGATCGGCAGTGGGAACCCACCATAAGGCCATCGTGATGGCATCTTTTCAAATCGTGTCATCTTCGTAATTACTTCGTGTGATCATCGGTGCCATCGGGAATGTATCGCCTCACGAAGACAATACGAAGGAAAAAAGAAGCTGCCCGATTGTCTTCGGAAGGCAACACGACTACGTGAAGCCCTCGCAATGCAATCGTGAAGCAATCGTATTATAGTACTATGACATCGAGATGGGACCACGGTGTCGGCGAAGGCAGCCGAATTTAAGTAGCTCAAGCGTTTCCCATGTGTCATGGTAACGTGGACATATAAAAAGCCAGCTTCAGAGCCAGAGGCGGCGCTCAAGTACCCAAAAATAGCCCCTTCTTACATAGGAAAGTGCCCCTATAAATTCATAAGAAATGCCCCCTTTTACATAGAAAAAAGGACCCATTTTACATTGAAAAGTGCCCCCATTACTTTTCACCTATGATAAGTGCCCCTTTTATTTTGACACGTGCCCCTTTTCCTTCCAGAAGTTCCTATTTTTCTTTGCAATATGTGTCCATTTTCAATGCTCATAAGTGCCATTTCTATTCTCTAGTAAGTGCCCCTTTTCAGGTACGAGAAGTGCCCCTTTTCACTTTTGATAAATTCCCCCTTCGCCTCTGATAATTACCCTATTCACATTTGAGAGGTGCCCCTTTTCCTTTGACAAGTGCCCCTTTTCCTCTGTAGGAAGGGCCTCTTCCCCTTTTAATAACTATCCATTTTTATCTCCGATAAGCGCACCTTTTATTTTCACATGTGCCCCTTTTCCAATGTAATAAGTGCCCCCCATTAAAAAAGAGCTCCTTCCCCTTCTCATAAATGCCCCATTTTCACCTATGAAAAGTGTCCCTTTTCATTCTCATAAGTACCCCTTTTCATATCTGGGTAGTGCCTCGTATCAGGTGCGATAAGTGCCCATTTTCACTTTTGATAAGTGCCCCCTTCGCCTCTGATAATTACCCTATTCAAATTTGAGAGGTGCCCCTTTTACTTTGACAAGTGCCCCTTTTCCTCTGCAGGAAGTGCCTCTTTCCCTTTTAATAACCATTAATTTTTTATCTCCGATAAGCGCACATATTATTGTCGCATGTGCCCCTTTTCCAATCTAATAAGTGGCCCCCATTAAAAAAAGAGCTCCTTCCCCTTCTCATAAATGCCCCATTTTCAACTATGAAAAGTGTCCCTTTTCATTCTTATAAGTACCCCTTTTCATATCTGGTCAGTGCCTCGTATCAGGTGCGATAAGTGACCCTGTACACCTCTGGTAATTTCCCTTTTAACATTGATGAGTGCCCCTTTTTCTTTCTAATAAGGGACCTTTCCCCTTTTCATAAATCCTCATTTTCAACTCTTTTGAATGCCTCTACCATCCCTTTTTAAACGTCCCCCTAATTTAAAGTGACTAAGGGCAATTTCCCCCAAAGCTCGCTCGCTACACTCACTCGCATTTATAGATGATATAATTATGTTATTTATCAAAGGTCTTTTCAGTCTTCCGTTATGAGAATGTGCTTATAACACCATTAGGATTAGCTTCTGTCCTCTTTGTAAGATTTAATTTTTCGCACTGCGACCTCACAAATCTTTAAAAATGCAAACGATTATTCAGACCCTCACACCCAACTGCAAAGTATGATGGTTAAACAATATATTGTATAATGTATACAAGAAATGAATATTGAAAGCATCCCAGTTAATGTAATCACAATGTAGGGGTATATACCAATCTCTAACAAATTGAATATTTTCGCTTTGAGCTATCCCTTTGTAGGTGCCCTTTTTTCCAGAAAGTGCCTTTTTTGTTGGTTCCGCCCTCACTTTGGAAGTCGCTCCGACGCCCCTGGTCAGGCCATCATTAATATCAGATCAACAAATGAATTTCCCACAGTCGGCCGAAGGTTTTATACCATCGGGAGTTCACGTGACGCCTTCGTGACCTAGTTCGAACGCATCGTACTCTCAATACGACGTTGTGTAGCCATCGTGTGGCCTTCGTGTGCCCTGCGGGTAGAATGCTTAATACAAATTCACATCTTCGTGTTACCTTCTTGTGTGGTTCGGGTGACACCGCGTGACGTTCTATAGGCATCGTACTTCCTTCGGCTGTTGATTGGCTGTTGCCCAAGTTCGGGGCCATCTTCGTGCGAAATTTAAAATTCCCTATACGTTTGTCCATCTGGTGTCAACTTCGGGACAGTGTGACGCGGGCATTACGGTTTCGTGAAAAGATTCGCTAGTTCTGCAAGGGCGCCAATGTCATACATATAAGGATTGAGATCTCCGATGCAACCATGATTCGGTGACCTAAGGTTAACTGGAATGTATTAGATCAACTCTACCAAGGGTCATCACATCTACGTCGGTGAACGAAGATGTTAGTCGATTGGGTGACCGCACATCTACGCTCTATGAAGATGAAAGCACTTGACCTCCCCGTTGCGCAGCATTTCGATATCCACCACACCAACGCAATATGCGACCTCCCCCTTCTTACTTGCTGTCAGCCGAAGATGGCGTGATTATTAAATTAGGACGCCCTGCGAACAAAATAGGCTGTGCTAGTGATCGTATATTATGAGTTCGTTGATAACGCGGTGAATCAATTGTAGGGATTATAATATGAGGAACCGGCCAGATTCTGGACTACATTTCAACTAGCCTCACAACAACAGAACGTTTTGATTTCCGAATGGAGCTCCTCGTGATTAATAATAAATACTACTACTACTACTACTTCTACTACTACTACTACTACAACTACTAATGATAATGAAGATGGTGATAATGATGATGGTGATAATAGTATTGATGAAGATAATAATAATAATAATAATAATAATAACAATAATAATAATAATAATAATAATAATAATAATAATAATAATAATAATAATAATAATAATACTTATAATGATAATAAGGACAATAATACTAACACTACGCATTCATCTGCTTATATAGTGCATATCACAAATATGTCCTCATGTGCTGTAATGGAGAGAGTATAAACGAATAGTGAGAAGTGAGAGATACGATCAGCATACTTCCCTAAGCATGCTAACTCATCAGTTAACATTGGAAATTGTTTTTAAAAAACCTAATATTTTAAGACATGTTTAGAGTTTTCAAATCATTGATACTACTAATAATTGCTATAATGATAACAATATTTGTAATGAAATTATTCAGAACATTTTCCATACACATGTTCAAATGCGCTATTTACATTCCTTTCAGAACTCTTCTGGTGCAACCATAAAGCTTGACCCATATATAATTTTGTTTATTTGAGGGGTAGTAAGGCGAGTTCTTGGGAAGATTTGAGGTTACTGCTTGGTATGTATTGATTAGTATTACAAGTAAAGTAAATAGGAGCCAATCGGCTCAGACTTCAGGATTTTGAACTAGATTTTAGCACGAACAGGTAACCTATGTTTCCCAATCAGCATTATAATATGTGATCAAGAAGGTTAGAGAGGAATGCCTTTCGACTCTCTCGGCTGCCCTAACCTCGTGTGATGACTGTACGCGTTTCCAACCTCTTGATTTTGTCGATTTTTTTCTTCTTTATTGTCTTTTTGTTCATCCTTATTCATCATTCCGGTCTTTCTTTCTGCCTTTTCATTTCCTCTTATCTTATCTCACCCCTTTTTGTCACTCCTTCTTTCCTTTTCTGATTCGCTCCCGTCTTCTCAAATCGTTGTTCGTTTCCGCAGATGTGTCTTCGTGTGTTGTTTTTATTTCCCCACCCTTCTCTTTCTCTTTTCATATACGTCTTTGTTTTATCACAGTAATTTTTAATCTTGCGAAACTGTGTGTGTGTGTGTGTGTGTGTGTTTGTAGGTCTCTCCCTCTCTCTCTTCCTTCGTCCCTCGCATTTTTCCTTTCGTTCATGCAAACTATTTAGTTCTCACCCTTCTTTTCTGAACTTTGCGCACTTAGTATCTGGTGCGCCTTTTCCAACATTAAACAAATCTGTTCTCTTCTTCATCAACCGACACAGTAATATGATATGTACAATGTATATCATATGTTTATATGTAACAGTTACTATGAAGTACAGAAAAGAATTATTACATCAGTTCACAACGATAATGATGATAAAGGGTGATGTTAATGATACTTATTATTATAACAACAACAATAACAATAACAATTATAATATTAAACAAAACAATATAAACTACACTCTTAATTTCAGCGAGCAAATTGTGCCGAGTAAAACAAGTTGAGTAAAAAAAAATTGAAAAAAAATGAGCAATTCAGTACTCAAGCTGGAGTAAGACATTAATTTTAGTGGTACTCGTCATCCGAGTAATTTGTTATCTTCGATAATGAGTAAATCAATGACTCAACATTGATTAAGAACCTCGTTTGTGTCAATTTTGAGTAAACTACGGCTGGGTATTACGCGACGGCAGGTGATAAAAAACTCAATATTGATCTCTGACCTGATTTTACCTCGGGTGCGAGTGAAAGATGGATCGATGGAAAGTGCAACAGCTGTCTCATGCATGCATGTGCGCGTGCAGAAAGATGCGAAAGAACTGAGATAGATGTGACACATGTGGAAGAAATTCTGAGCTCATGGATCGAGCTTGGGAGAGCTCCAACCGACATTTGTAGGTAAGAAATCCTCATGATAAAATTAATAGAGCTACCGTGTGATATTTAGTCAGGTCTCAAGGACACTGAGTTGATCAAGGTTGTGAAATTATTGTTGTCACTGTCAATGTCATTAATGTGAATGTGAACTTGGGCAATGCTCTAAGGGCGAGCGTGCATGTATTAATTTAGTGACCGGTAATAGCTAGCCTACTTTATTGTATTAAACACGAATTGGCCTGGGGTAGGCCTATTGATCGATGCAGATGGTTCTAGGACAATTACCCCCAGAAAATAACCCCATGAAGACAACCACCCCAGAGGACAATTACCCCTAGGAAATTACCCCCTAGGACTCGGAGTAGGACAACTTCCCCCCCGAAAAAGACAATTTTCTTTAATCAAAACCAATTAGTTATTATCAGCCTATCGGAACTTAATGCACATATTAACCTCTACTTTGTTAATTCCTATCATGTTAACTTTATATCCAAATGTTATCATTTTAGGAAGGAATTGGCTTGGACTTTTTTCTGGCCTCCTTCAGAGGAAGGAGGCAACCGTTTTTGTTGATGCTTTGAGGAACACCAAGGAAGCCAGGGGCGGTATTCTGAACATTGTTGTATCTTTTGTGTTATTTTTTGTTGTATCTTCCAGAGATAACACAGCGCTAATATTGTTGTAAGTTGGTATTCTGAAAATCATTTTATCCCTGTGTTATCTCTTGAAGGACCGCCTCTATCTTATCTTTGACACGCCCATTTGTATGGACCCTACCAATCAAGATCTATTTTATATAAGCATGATAGGATGGTCAACCAATAGGAATACTTTATGCCATATCTGAAGATTCGCCCAGCGCATATAATCTTGGGCGTAATTAGTTAATTGAGCGCTTATTATGCGCGTCATCATATGCGCTGTTGCATGTGGATCACGAAGACAAGTCACGCTTTCACGTAGTGGTTAAGAAACATCACAGAGAAGAGAGCATTAAAATCGTCATATCCTAGCATGTAATTTCTTTAAAAGTTCTCATCTGTGATGTCTCCGGTCAACACACAATTTTCTTCTAACTCGTCTATTGGCACGAAGTTGGCTCTGGGCAAGGAATATTGCCGCCATTTTATTACCACGAAAGATACAACAACCCCCTACCTGTTGTAAATATTGTTGTAAATATCATGCAAGATAAGATAAGATAAAAAATACAACAATTTTCAGAATACCAATTATCTTGTCATGTTATCTCTCGTGTGCATATGCAAATGAGGATTAAACGCCATTTTATTAATAATACGCACAATTACAAGCGAACAAAAGTATGAGCGCAGACGCGGCCAAAGAGATGAGAGAAAAGATACAACAATATTAGAGATAACACATGGTTCAGAATACGGCCCCAGGACAGTGTTATGTAGTCCTCGAGAGAAGCGCTTATCCATGCTCTTCATTGACAGCAGCAGTTCACTACTGCTACAAGATGTTTCAAGTACTACAGCTGGATTACCCTGCCCAGGCAGCTGTAATATGGGACTTCTTTGATCGTCTCTTTTATGGAATTCGTACCAAGGATTTTATTAAACGACTTCGTTGTCACTGGTTGCCTGCCGTAGCAACAAACAAAATTGACAAAAGACTCCGTGTAGTTGAAGATCAGCCATAGACAAAAGACTTCATGCATGGCTGATTGTCAACGAAACGGTGTTAAGTCTTTTGTCAATATTGTTTGTTGCTACGGCAGGCAGCCAGGGAAAAAGAATTTGTTTGATAAAATTATGGAAATGGAAAAGCATTACTTTAAACAAACATAACTTTTTTTAAAAATTCCTAGCCCATTTTTCCTGATTGAGGTGTCATATTAAAGTGACTCGGTAACATTGTTGAAGGTTGATGAAAAAAATTGCATAATTTGTGTATAAAATGTTACTTATTATATTCATTTTACTATACTAACCCTCTGACATGCAAAAAATCCTGAAAAAACTCCCAAACCACAAAGATATCTATGGTTTTTTTTGAAGGCGTCACTGGTCAACACCCTCTAACAGTGAATAACAGTAAATTCTCCCAACCATTTTTGAATTTTTCCAACCGTTTTTTCCATGAAAAAGAACACACTTAAATGATATATAGAGCCAATTTATTCTTTGTGACGATTTACATGCACCTAAAATGTAATTAAATTGTAATAATATAGTTTCCTTAGTTGGGAGAATTAAGGAATCGATCAGATCATTTTTTTCCAATTTGTATCATTAATAATGGTCCGTTTTCACTCAAATTTTCAGATTATCTTTAATTGTACATCTAGCATTGGTGACACTACCTTAGTACCACTTTCTCTCATCTGGACAATGTTACCAAGTCCCTTTAAAGGGGAGAAAATGAACCTTCTAGAAATGTGATATTGTCTTTTAAATTCAGAGACCATCCGCCAAATGACTTTTTGGTATCCTTTCTTCAAATTTCTTTTAATCACTCATGCGTGAAATATGCATCATGCGAGTTGCATCAAATTAAAGACGAGGATGTAAGCTTTACAAATATGTGTCATGTATTAATTATAATTGTGATTAAGTTATGATAAAACATCGATAATTCTCGGTTTCATTTTTTTTCTGGGATGCACTGTAAATATATAAATATAAATCAGGAGTTCCAGTAATTAAACTTTTTTTAAACTTCATTTTCATTGATGGATTAATTCTTGTCAAGATGTGTCAAATATGTAACTTACAGAATTGATGCCAGAAATTTGAATGCTCATTGCGATGCGATGTAAAGTAACATTGTTTTAAAAATTGAAAACTGTAAATTACAAACTTGTTAATAGCATGTATGATGAGAAAACTCTGTACCTGAGGAGAAAAAACATCCCAGAGTTACTAATTTATAGATTTAAAAAGAAGTTGCATGTTATGCTTTCAGTATTGACACAAAAAACTTAGTGAAGTCAAGTCTATACATTTTTTACTCTATAATCAGGAGATTTATGTAATAAAACTCTTTTTTAACTTGATTTTCATTGATGGCATTAATCATTGTCAAGATGAGTGAAAGAGTCAACATTCAGAATTGATGCCAACAACTTGAATGTTGATTATGATGATGCGATGTAAACTAACATTGTTTTAACATTGAAATGTTTAAACTACATACTTTGAACTCTGAGTTTTCACTGTGATTCAAACTGATTTTGGAAATTAAAGTCCACAAATTATGTTACTGAATTTAAAATGTCGTGGATTTTATGTTATTTGTATAGTGTGTGAGTTAATCAAAACTTCAAATAAATGCTAAATTTAGAAATCAGGCAAAATTATGATTTATATTCTCTTTTGACACATAAAGGTTACTTAACAGCTGTGAAAAATCAACAATATTAATCAGTGGTTAAGTTAAACCCTTAGTCAAACATTTACAACCCTAGTTGAATCCACCTTTGTTTTAATCAGTATTGAGTAAAACAATGTACTTAATAGCTTAGTACATGTTTTTACTCAATATTGATTGAGCAAAAAAATCTACTGAACTAAGCGTTACCTAGAAAACATCATAATCAATATTTGAGCACAAAATTGCTCAAACAAATTGAGTCAAAACATGTACTCGTTAATTGAGTAAAATTTGGCTCAACTCATGAGCAGTTTCTTACTCAACATGAGTTGAGTACGTTTCTACCCAAATTCTGAGTAAAAAGGGAACCGCTCAACAAAGGAGTAAATTTTGAGTAAAGGTTGACTCATTCAAACTGAGTAGAGATTTAGTCTTTTATTGAATAATATTTTTACTCAATAGATGAGTAGATTTGTTACTCAACACAGGCTGAGTAAAGGTTACTCAAAAGTTGAGCGGTTCAATTTTTTTACCACTAAAACGAGTAAAATTTTACTCAACATTGAGCAGTTTTCATTTAGAGTGTAGACATTGAGTTCGTCACAACGACGAATTCGGTGATCTGCCGCTTTGATCGAGACATGACACATGATGAAACTCAATGGGAGATTTGGTCTTTAAAAAAAAATCCCCCCCCCACTCATGAAACACGCCTATATGTATAAGCTTATCTAGTGACCAAGGATATAGAAACAGTAGTAATAACAGGAGTTGGCGAACAACAACAACAAAAAATAACACGTCGTTCATAAAGTAAAAGTTAGGATTATTTATTATACGAATTTGTCGGATCGTACAGAGCAGAAAGAAAAGCGACGTTGACGGTCGAGAATCGTGAGGAAACAATTTGCAGATAAAAATTGGATGAGAGATAAAGTATCGATCGAGAAAAGTAAGAACCAAGAGGCATTAAGTAGGTCCATGCATTAACCGAATCTAGCCATGAGACCAAAAGGCTGGACTTGATTTTCAAATTTACGACCCAGCCAAGTATCATGTTTTGACGGTGGCTTAGGTGGGTTGGTGAAAAGAATAACGACTAGAAAGAGCGTTAATCCTTACCAGAGGACTTGTTGTGGTCAGATGTTTATATGTCGGCGAAAGTAGTTGTGTGGTCGTGAGATCGACAGATCACCTAATAACACGGAGTCAGAGAGAAATTCAGAATTTGAAAATAATCCCATCCTCCATTCGTATAACAAGTACAAGTTGATGGTCTAAAACGTGTAGACTATCCATGACGGAAATATAACACAAACTCAATGGGAAATAGCACGTACATGTAGAAACCATGAATGCGGATTTTGCAGTCTTCACCTTAAATCGGAATTTCGACCACGATGCAGTCTTCTGATCATTTGTACATGTGTAGAGTAAGGTCTCAGCTACAACAAACTAAAATATGGGAGACATATCATATTAGGATAGACGAGATATATTCGAAACAACAACGGCGAATATTACCTAAACGAATCAAATTCATTTTGTTTCTCCTTTAAGTGGCACCATGTTAACGTCAAATAAATTAACAGCAAACGTGATACATGAAATCGCATCTCCAATTCATACCCTACCAGAAAATCAAAACAAATTGGGGTAAACCAGCCATTCCGAAGAGTTATAGGGGATTCAAAACAGGTACATTTTTACCACTTTTGGAATTCGTTGGCAATAGTGGGGTTAAATTATCGTCCATGAGATAAATTTAGGTCAATAAAGGCTAAACGTGATTTCAATTTGCTAAGAATATCAGCAGCACAATACAAGTGATAAAATTGAATTAACACATTCAGTACGGACGGCAAGCGCACAATTGTGAAATGTTCAAAACAGTTCTGAGACGTGTGGTAAATTGGTCCAATAATAAATTTGACTCATTTTAAATGTTGACGCACGCTTACGCTTCCACTGTGACGCGCGCATGGACATGGTTGTGACCAAAAGTTTACGTATGCCCTCAATTTTATGCATATAAAATATCATACAAAAATGACAATGTATGAAAGTAATATGGTCAATATTAGAAATTAACAAAATGGCGCCTAGATGACGTCACGCATTAGTAATTAAAAAAAAATATCTTCATTAGGCACACTAATCATGCATATGTCACATGCCATGAACGTTCCATGGTCATCACAATGCCATTCATGAGATATCCACATAACAAAATTCATACAGAAAGAATAGAAAGAAAGAAAAAAAAATTCTGACGAAATCAATAGGTGCTCTGCCATGCTTTGCGGCAGATCACCTAATAATAGTATTGATAATTATAATGATCAGAAAAAATAATGAAAACAATTACAACATAAATACATAAATTATAAGCGTATGATACTTTCTATAACATTAACCTGATCATCAAATTGACATACAGTTAACCTTTAATTGAGTAAGATGATTTGCTTTGAGAGGGGAAAAAAAATTTTGAAAGGTTTTCGTCAGATTTGGTTTTCCCGTAATTTCCCAAAAAGAAGGAGGATATCTTGTACTATCTGTAAAAGGGATGTATACATACCCAAGGCATTATATGCAAGCCAAACATTTTATTTATTTTTGGACAAGAAGAGGGAAACATATTTTACAAGTGATACATACATATATATATATATATATATAAGTTGGGAAGGTTCAACTTTATTAGTACATGTTGTACAGTCTGTTTCACCCGAAGGCTAATCAGCAACTAAATACATTTTATACAAGGCAATGTTAAATACAGTCATGTGCAGTCAGGCAAGAATACAAAAGAGACACAATAATAAGGGTGAATGCAAGAATACAATAGTGGAATTAGGGGGATAAAGGGGGAAGGTTTAAAGGTCATGGTGGTGGTGGGGGGTTAACCATATTCAGAGAGTAGGAACTTTCTCTTATGTCTACATGTGGAAATGAGTTCAGTTCTAGAGTTCAGGATGGTGGATTTCGCAGCAGTGATGATGTGGTACTTTTCCCATAGGCAGAGGTTGCAGCGATTTGTTCTGGGTGAGTATGGTTGGGCATGCCAGATGATTCTCCATGATATTGTGTAGGGGGTCCCGTCGTCTTTCAGCATCCAGGTGTGTTTGCTTAGCTCGGTCTGGTGTCTCTTTTCTTGGTGGGTGAAGCTTGCTTTGTGGGTTGCATATCTGGCTTTAAAGGAGGTGGATGTGAAACCGATGTAGAGTTTCTCGTCATTGGGGGTCACAACCTTGGCTTCATAGATGATGTTTTTGGTTGTGCATTTTCCTGGAAGGGGGCAGTCGTCTTTTTTCTGCAGTTGCAGGTTTCTTGGTCTCGGTTGGGGGTGTTGTTGATGACTCTATTGTTGCGGGCCTTGGTTATGGTTGCCATGTTATCCATGCAGCTGTAGCTGATCTTCAGGGTGTTTCTGTTGCAGATTGTTTGTAGTTGGTGTCCCTTTGGGAAGTGCTGGTCTACGAGAGCAAGGAACCTTCTGCCAATATTTGTCTTTGCGTGCTTGCTATATGGAGGGTCGAACCAGGTTATGTTGCGTTTCCGTTGGTGCTGCCTCTTGCTGTTGATGTCATTGGCCTTGGGTGTGTAGGTTAGGTTGGCATTGTGGCCGGCTTTGCGGAGTGCTTTTTCATACTCTGGTTTCGCATTGTTGAATACCTCTGCACTGCTGGAGATCGTGGATAGGCGGGCTTGTATGGAGTGCGGGATCTTCTTGGTGACGGTTGGGGGTGGTTGGATTCTACATGGACGTACAGCTGGGTATTGTCAGGCTTCGAATACGGTTTGTGTTCTTTGCTATTGAGATCGAACGTGACATCTAGAAAGTCTACGACGGTCGCGTTAGCACTGGATGTCACCTGGAGGCCTATCTGTCTGAATTTCTCACACAGCTTCTTTTTGATGGTCTCTACTGCTCTTGCTGGCTTATGGACGATGGACGATATATATATATATGTATATATTTCTTCACGAAATTGGTTTTATTTCGTAGGTAGCTATGTTTGGAATAAAGTAAATCACTTGTCTTAATTCGTTTTCCTCATATCTTCGGCGTAGATGGCGTAATTAGTTTATCTAATGCATATAACGTTTCAAGACATTGTTTGATCGTGCATGTTTTAGACAGTTTTGGTCTAATAACTATTCTACCATGGATATTTACTGGTTTGTTCTGGTTTAGCTTATAGATTAAAAAAGGTGTTTTCGTCTGGTATATGGTTTATTTAGATCCGATATTGGAAAGTGAAATTATAACTAATGTTTGGGTAATTCTTGCGAGCTTATCGAGAACGACACATGTTTAAGAAATGTGTATGTAAAGCAAGTGTTTCGCACGTCCCCAGACGTAAATAATCAAATCTGATTGATACACGGCTGTAAAAACCCAATCACACAAACACCCATGTACACAACTAGGCATTGTTGCGTGCGCCTGTGATCCAGCTAACAGGGGAAGTTAAAAACTGATTCAGCCGAGGACGCAGGTTCGAAACTGAGTCACGTAAGCGGATGGTGACGTTTAAAGTTCGGTCCCCAGACGTAAATAATCATATCTGATTGATACACGTCTGTTTCCTTTTTTCCAAAGGCAAAAATAGTAAATTGTGACTGAATGGCCTTAGAGCCTAGCCAATATATATATATATATATATATATATATATATATATATATATATATAATTGATGAGCTTTAAGCCGTGGTCTAAATGATTACTGTCGCCCACTGGGCACATTACACTGTAAAGTAATCCGACCATGTTTGCCCAATAAAGTTGACTGTGTGCAAACGAAATGATATATATGATCGTTTGCATGCCTTTCCGTGAGGAACCTATGATGGTTTTGGTTTTAGGTGACGACCATGGTTAAAATTGTGTTTGTTGGGTCTTGTGCATTACAGCATTAGACAATACCAGGGGTTGCTCTTTCGGTGGTCCAGTGGTCGGTGTTCTGGAGCCAGGGGCGGATCCAGCCGGCGGCAAGGGAGGGGGCCGAAAAAGGGGCCCACTTCGTGCGAAATTTTGAAAACCGTGCCGGCTCAGTGGGGAGTGAGCAATTTTATTTTGGCCTCCGAAAATTGAAAAATGGAAAATCGTGCCGGTCCCTGGATCCGCCACTGTCTGGAGCAGACGGCTGGTAGAGACTATGGAGACAGTGGCATGGTCGAGTAAGCTTACTGTACAAAATCACATGCATATGGTCGTGTGAGATGAGTGTACACAAGTAGATGCCTATTGTCGGGTGAGGCAACTGCACAAAGACAGACGGTCTGGTTGTTTGAAGGTGTCTGCAAAAGCAGACTGGTATAGACGGCTGAAAGGTGCAGAAGCAGACTGGCATAGTCGTCTGGATGTGTATAAGCAGGCTGGTGGTACACGACGGTTCAACGGTTGGTAGTCTGGTGGTGAAGTGAAGACCTGTGACGGTCTGGTAGTGTCGACTGGACAGTGGTCGAGAGGTGGTGCAGAGCAATATATCGGAGTGGTGTCAACGTCAACGGGGCAGTGTATCTCAAACGGATCTACGGCGAAATATGTACCGGACTTGGAAAACCTGCCAGCAGGAGGCATCCTGACAAGATAAGCTGCTGGGCAGAATTTGACAGAGCACCGGTTTCGTTACAATATATATGCCTATGTTTATATATATATATATATATATATATAAACATATATATATACAAATATAAATAATAATTAAAACAATTAAAATTAAATTCCTTGAGAGTTCACTTCTAGGTATTAATCATTATTTGTATATTGCCGTGATATTAAACATGTGATATCTTTGGACTTCATTATGAGTTCAAGTTTCCTGCAATCAAAACAACAATCCATAAAAAGCTTTTTGCTTTTGCATGTCAGGGTTTTATCATATCTTATATCAGTTTGCCGTTTTTGTTCTAGAATTCTGTTAATGTATTTCTATCAATAACATTTCAAATAAAAAGGTGGGGGTTGGGGTAAGGGTTGAAACACCCTGCCTCCCTTTTTGGACCTTGCAAAGGATAACGGGTATGCTATGTTGTAGGCGCTCACTTATTTGGAAGAAAAAAAAACAGTAGTTTACTTCTAGTTTATTGAGAATCTAATACTGAAATGTTAATGCATTGTTTTAGATAATGTTTTCATGCGAATAATATGAAAGAAATAGAAGACAATATAAGAAGAAGCTGATCTAAAAAAAAAGGCCTGGTATCGGTCAATTGTCCAAATTGCAATTAAGAGTATACTGTACTATTTGTATTGGTATGATTGGTCTACGTATTTGAAGCCAGCGAGCATCTGTCGTCAGCTTGGATTCGAGGAGCTCAACTAGTGGGATGTCTTTACATATAGCAGCTCGTACAGTATGACACAAGTGTCGAGTTGCGCTTACGGGATTGCGGACCACCGAAGCTGCACGTATTCTTCAGTGTCAAATAAATATTGGGCATTCGTCGGATGCCACAAACCAGGTGAGACGTTTAAGAGAATAACAAGCATCGCATTAATCCGCTGACTGCTGTACAGAATTCCTCTACTAAGTCAAACACCAGGATTTCATTTAAATATTTTGATAAGATTGCTGTCCTTAAAGCCCAAGTTCACTCCAAAATATACTTGAATTGAATTGAGTTTGAATTTAATTTATTAACAACACCACATCACAATAATGACAGTACATACGAACAATCATATAATGCAAAGAATAATACTGATACATGTATACATAACATAAGAGTAATGTTGATTGAACAGTAATGGTTTTAAAACGATATTTAGACATAGCTCTGCATACTATTTAATGTAAAAATGATATGTATGTAAATATGTGTATTACTATATTTAGGTGAAGTTGTTAATGGGAACTAGAAGTTAGCACAAGTGCTAGTCGAGCCTAGTTCCATTCTTTGGCAAGATTTTTTTTTAAAATTTGTTTATACATATAAATGTAAACTTTGTTTGTTTTGTATTTACATATATACAACCAAATAATACACTATCATGTAACTTTTTACATTTCTAAAATGAAAAAAAGAAGAAAAAAAAGTTTAAGTGTTTAAGCATCATAATGAAAGATAAAAAATCTTTGAACAAATAAAGTCACCAATGTGTTCATAAAAATGAAAAGGATGTATTAATAAAAATAATGTCATGCAGATGTGCGTACATGCACAAATCCTGTAAAAGCTTAAGGCAGCTATAATCGTTAACAAGCAAGTGTATACATTTACATATATAAAAGGAAGACAAGTTAAATAAAAAGGACAAACGAAGAGGGGGGGGGGTGGGACTGAGCCCACGTCATTTACATAGAAGGTAGGTGGAAAGATGTCTCCGAAAAAAATAACCTCGATGTTTTTAATCTAATTTCATCTGGGAGATCATTCCACAGCTTTGTTCCTACAAACAAAATACAAAATTGCCCTTGCGCTGTCTTACATTTTGGTTGATAGAGTAAGCCACTTTCTTTTCTCCTAGTTGCATATCTGTGCTGTATCATCTGACAATAATCGACTAAAGAGTGTGGTAAAACACCTTTTACCAAATCATACATAAATGTTGATACAAGAAGTTCATGAAGTTGAAAAATAATTAATATTTCTAGACTTTGAAAAAGAGGTTTGGAGTCTGTTCTAAGTGGACTAAATGTAATTGCTCTCATTGCCATTTTTTGACTTAAATATATACAATTTAGATTACTTTTGTAAGTGCTCCCCCATACTTCTACTCCATAAGAGAGGTGAGGCTGTATAAAAAGCCTTATATAATAACACAGGTATATTCTTAGGGACAAAATGTCTCAGTTTAAACGGAATGCCTACTTTCTTTCGTATGCATTTGTTTATTGTCTGAATATGTTATTTCCATGAAAGATGACAATCAATTTCAATTCCTACAAATGATGCAACGGATACCTCTTTAATATCTGATCTTCATATTCTCACAGATCCTTTTGTGTCTATTGATCTACCTTTGGATTTTATAATCATATAGCTTGTTTTCTGTAGGTTAATTGTGACTTCATTTGCGTTACACCATTCCTGCACCTTCATTAAATATTCACTTGCAATTTCTAAATCAATTTCTTTTTGTCTAGGATTAAAAGTATGAAAAAGATTCGAGTCATCAGCAAATAATCTGAAATTGGAAAAGTTTGTGGAGCTAGGTATGTCATTTATATATAGTAAAAATAATGTTGGTCCAAGAACGGAGCCTTGAGGGACACCACATGTTATATTCAATTTCAAAGACATTTTGTCTTTATATTGTATAAACTGTGATCGTTTACACAAATAATCTTCAAACCATTGCAAGGCTAACCCACGTATTCCATAGTGTGACATTTGCTTAAGGAAAATGCTGTGGTTTATAGTATCAAATGCCTTTTGAAAGTCAATAAAGATGACAACTGTTGTTCTACCTTTATCAATGTATTTCACTAGTGTATTTGCAAGATTAATCAAAGATAACTTAGTGCTATGTTTCTTACGGAAACCATACTGGTGTTGAAACAAGATATAATTTGCTTCCAAATAGTCAATTACCCGATTATTTATTATTTTCTCAAAGTTTTTGCCCAGTATAGGTAAAACTGAAATAGGTCTGTAATTACCAGCTAGATCTTTTCGTCCCTTTTTATAAATAGCTGTCACTTTTGCTACTTTCAGAGCGTCTGGAAATTTAACTCTTTCTATGGAAAGATTGAAAATATATCATGACGAAAACTCTTCGTTTAAAATTGAAACCCCAATTTGACTTTCAACACTTCTAGGGCTGAGATAGCATTAAGCCTATTAAACACTAGCGCTGTCCAATGTAATCCCCCGCCGAGACCTTGAAGGGGTGATAGAGGGAGAGAGAGAGAGTTAAGCATGATAGAGGGAGAGAGGAAGGGAGAAAGAGTAATAGTTTTCAGAGTTTAAATTGTTGTTATATCGCCAATTCTGGGTCATTTTGCTTCGTTCGAACTTTCATTTTGGTCTTCATCTAAATTATGATTGACTTTTGGATATGAAAATATCTTAAAAGAAGCAAAATATATATTTCCTACTTTTCATTTCCTTTCAGCCAGAGCCCCAGTAAGAGTTTGTTTACACTATTACGTAAGATGATGAACAGTACAGCTGCAATCCAATATCACAATCTCTCATGCAGAGCTGCAAGGCTCTGTCCAAGTTTTAACGAGAGAAACGAAAGTGGGGTCCTGATACCCCACCTGATTTACATTGGTTCATGTGTTATAGTGGTGGCTCTGTCCAAGTTTTAACGAGAGAAACGAAAGTGGGGTTGTGATACCCCACCTGATTTACATTGGTTCCTGTGTTATAGTGGTGGGGTATAGTTTTAACGAGAGCTTTTCGTAATGTGTTAATGAGCTTGAAATGTATAGGACAGCATCCCTCAACAATCTTGCAGGCAAATTATCATATCCACAAGCTTTTTTTTGTATCTAAAGTCTGTAAGTGGCATTTCAATTCATTCTCTGTTATTGGTTTTAAAAATAGTGAGTTTTCTGTTCTATATCCTAAATATTCTGTAAAGTCAGAATTCACTGGTGGTATTTCCTTTGCCAGCTTTGGACCTATGTTTACAAAAAAGTTGTTAAATTCGTTAGCTATTTCATCGTCAGATGTTATCACTGTATTTTCTCCACCACCTTAGCTTCATAATTTCTCTACATTAGTCACTTTATTTATGACATTTCCACCACTCACCAACTCGTCAATTTTTGTCCACGTTTTACGACTATCATTCTTATTAATGAAGAAGAGGTTACTATAATATTGTCTCTTTGCATTTCGTAGAACTGTAGTTAGAACATTTCTGTACCTCTTGTATTCTTCCTCGTCTTTCTGTTGAAATTTTGATGCCTTTAACTTGTGCTTCTTCTTGACTGATTTTAAAATAGCATTAGTCATCCATGGTTTTCTCCCAGTATTTTTCCCCCTTTTGAGGTTCTTCGAAGTCGATGACATAATTGGTGCAGCTTGTCACAGACCTGCGTAAACAGGTCGTAAAGTACAGAGTATGACTCATTTAATGTTGTACAACCACTTACATTCTTCCAATCAAGTTTACCTAGATCATCATGAAATTTATTAATATCATAATTTCTGAAGGTACGAAACACAGACTTATTGTGGCTTGTTTTACTTGCCTTCCTAAGATGCTCAAATGCTACAAAGATAAGGAAATGATCTGATATATCAGTTTCTATAACTCCAGCATGAATAGAAGAAATTGTTATATTAGTGTACACATGGTCAATAAGAGGGGAAGTTGTTTTAGTTACTCTTGTTGGTGAAGTGATAAGTTGCTGCATACCCAAACATTGCAAAGAAGTTAAAAATTGTTCTGCTTTCATATCTACTCCTTCCTTGTGTAATACATTAATGTTAAAATCTCCAAGTAAAACTACATTTGCTTTATCAATTTTCAATCTTTCTAATGTTACCAACAAGGAGTTTTGAATTTGATCAATATCAGTATTGGGCTTACGATAAATTATACCTACAGTAAATTTCCTACCATTCAGGTCAGTTTCTAACCAGAGACTTTCTGTGTGAGTGACTTAATGGTTAAGAATAACATACTTTAGAGAAGAGTGAATGTAAGCTCCAAATCCTCCACCCCTTGTGCCACCTGTTCTACACTTTACCTCAAGGACATAATCATTCAAACCTAAAATACCTATGTTTGAAACATTCCACACTTCTGAAAAAGCAATTATATCAAATTTTGTTTTTAATGTATCTTCATATAACACATTTAGATTTTCATAGTTCTTATTAAAAGATCTGATATTAACATGTGAAATACAGAATGAATGTTACATTTGCTCTGATAATGTATTATCAAATAAATGAGGGCTCACATTATATGATTGAATTACAGATGTCTCATTTTGTTCCATTAACTAAAAACATATTTATTGCTTATCATATTTATAAGTCATTTACATTATGGAGAGTTTAAAATCTTCGTATTTGATGTCATTGAGCCCAACATCAAACAAGTCATCGGGTGTTTTAATGACTTTGAAGGTGTCATCCTGCATTTTACAAATGATATTCCCATTTCTGTGTGGTGATACTCTTAACAAGAGGAGAGTTTTTTCCGCTTCCCAGCACAGAATATCGGAGTGGGGTCAGATCTTCATTGACAAAAACTCCCTTGTAGGAATTTTTGCCCTTAATTTAATACATTCGGTTATACATTTCATTCCTCTTTCGCCTAGAGATGAGCCTCACTATCGTTTGGCGAGCTCCTCCTCCTCCTACTCTTGGCTTCCCAACCAGATAGCAAGCAGAAATGTCATCTGGGGTGATGTTGACACCAACCTCTTCTGCCAGCTGACAAACTTTGCTCATCAAAGTCTCTTCTGTTTCATCTGCATTTTCTTCCGTCTCCACTTGTCCTACCTGCCCCTCTGTAAGCCCTATAATACGAAGGTTTTCCCTCCGCATCTGTTGGTTGACTTCATCTCTCTCGACTTGACTGCGAAGCAGGTGGGGGTTGATATCCTCCTTCACAGAGGCAACACAGGCTTCTCTCACTGCCCTCACAATTGCAGAGATTGCTGCCTTGGCAGCTGTGGATATTTGAGGCACTATTGCCATTTTCCACCCCTAAACAAATATGAACTGAGCACATTAAACGGGCGCCGGTACGCTTCCCCGCCGAAGAGCTGGTAGGGAGAGAGACGGCGTAAACGGCCTAAGATGTCCGGGCTGTACGAAACAGCTTTTAATAGCGTGTATACAGAATCTCGGCTCGAGCTAGCTAGCTAGCGCTAGCTCGATCAGCATAATGTAAGGCGCTACGTCACATTGTAACGTGGTATATATGGATTTGATGCGGCAAATTCAATAATTTCGATTTGGATTATCCAACACAAAAAATCTATTTGGGAGCAAAGATTTAGAGTTATGGCGTGATGCCTACGAAGTTTAACAGAATTTGCGGTCGAGAAAGGAACCTACACAGGGCTCCCAATGTCTTGATCGCAATTTATTTTAAACTGTGAAGGCATAATCTCCACCATCTAATGAAGTTAGCATATATAGATATACATATAGATATATATAATAATTAAACAATTGAAATAAAAATCCCTAAATGTTCTCTTCTTCACTTTGACCGGTTCCGATTGTATTTCGCCAGATCAGTATAAGATGTTCAATAACATTGTCTACAACAACAAATATCTATACATGTTTAGCTCGGTAATAAATGGTCTCTGATCATTTTGTCCACAAATATTATTTATAGCCCCTGTAACTAAATTCTACAGATTAGTCATCTTACAGAAAAAAATAAACTGTTGGTTTAAATAATAATACCCCTACGCACATTCAAGAAGCATAGACACCGTGACATAATGTTTTATGTTTTGTTAATTATAC
The DNA here is from genome assembly GCA_037976565.1 of Mesocentrotus franciscanus. Lineage (NCBI taxonomy): Eukaryota > Metazoa > Echinodermata > Echinoidea > Camarodonta > Strongylocentrotidae > Mesocentrotus > Mesocentrotus franciscanus. Next base: position 7,210,663 of record CP137681.1, on the reverse strand, counting down.
ACGTTAATAGTTGTATGCATGCTATTATCAAACTTACCAATCATGCTTGTTCTATAATATCAATGATCTTCAATTAAGTGAGTTCAAGTGGTTGGATGTCTACAAATACGACAGCACGAGAAGTATGACATAATGGTATTTTACCTTTTAGGTACTGACGCTGCATGTTTTCTTCACTGTCAACCAAATTGCGAGCATTCGTCAGATGCTACAAACCAGGTGAGATGACAAAATTCGATAAACAAACACTTTGTTAAACATGAGTTGAAGAACTAAACATGCACTTTAGATCTGTTCCGACTTTTAGCTAAAATAACAATTATTGGTGTTCTTTTTTTTCAATTCACTTATTTATTTATTTATTCTCTTTAAACGTATGATTCATTTATTTTTTTTTGTTAATCCATTTTAAATATATTTATTTATGGAGCGTATTTATTCATCATTGATAATCAATATATTTCGATCACATTATGATGTGGACATCATCTGTTGTAAAAGCTATGAAAAAAACTCTAATTTCATCATTGCGCATAGGGTTATTATTATTGGATTCTCTGCAAAATTACGTCACTCAAATCAATCAAGGTGCATTCAAATTCACGAATTATCGTTTTACTATCAACATCGGTCTTTCAAGTTTTAGGAAAAGATGATTACAAAAAGAAAATAAATAACATGTAATAATATATTAATTTGAATTGAATGATTTGTTCATATTTTTTGTTTATAAAATCATTTGGTAGATAGAAATTGTCATTCGAAATCAATAAGTTCCTTTGAAAACAGGGGTTTAAGTGCAACCGGAATAAATAACATTTACCATATACATTTAGCATGATTGTCATTAAAGGTAATGCAAAGTTTTGGGAAATTTTGAATATTGGATGGATAGTAATTCTTTAAAATGTTGATATATTTGGATTCCCCTGTGGATGTATTATAAGCACTAGAAAATTTAGCCCCTAAAACACTTCTGCTTTCGAGAAGTTGAATAATCAAAATTTACCGGTGCTCCCGGTGAATTTCAAATATTTCAAATAGCACCTAGGGCCATTCCATGGTAGCTGCGACCATGAACATCTCAGAAAATGCAGTTCTGAAATATAATTTCCAAACGGGAATCGCAAATCGGTCGATTGTAGTCAAGAAACATTGTTTTAAAGCTAAAGTAATATCAGTCTTAAGAGGGAACTTTACAACATAAAGAGTTTATCATTTACAATTTCATTACGTACGTTTTTTTTAAAGTCATCACTCATTTTAACGAGCTTGTGTCCTGCATAACGTATTTAAAGGTATAACCAGTTCTGGTCATGCGATTGCATTGTGAAAGTAACGTTGTGGAATCGATCAGAAAAGGTTGATCATCTAACATATAAGTATTGGTGTGTACTGCAAGGTTCTGGCATCATCTAAATGATTAGAAATTTGGCCCAGTCTTGGTAAAGTTACAAGCACTGTACACAGATAGATAGCCGCGCTGGTCCTCCCGTAGAGTATAAAACACGCTTGCTTACATTAACTTTTATCACCTGACGAAGTGTTGCAGCGGCGCACGAAACGTCAAAATCTTTTAGATTCCTTATTGACCACATTGCGAGACAAACGAATATCACTAGCGATATTATTTTCGATATTGTTTATGTTTTTTTGTAATACTACTATTATATATATATATAGCAAACGATCCAGCGTATAGGATATGCCGCCGCGCCCTCATAACACTACTTTTAGATTATGACATGGCTGTCGTAAAGAAATCGTTTCTTAGTCATTGGCATTAAAATATGGAAATAGGGAGTAATGTGTCATCGGCATAATGCTAGGTGAGACAAAATTTGTTTTTATTATGAGTCTGATAAAGGTTAAACTTAGCTATTTTATTATGTCTAGGCTATGCTAGCTATAGCAGTAGACGATTTAAGGGTAGGCCTAGCTCCAAATCCAATGCTCTATAGCGCTGGTCGGTTGGCTAGGCGAAGGTGCTAACTTCATAGACCCTGCGGCCGCGGCATAAGAAAGCCCGGTTATGGCTCTTAATTCGAAGATGTTTGACAGAAAAGTATAAAAAGTCTACGGTGGATGTTAGATCTAGCCTCATGGGGTCTTGACTAGACTGCCCTACTAATGTTTATTGTCAGTTGGTCAAGCCTAAAACAATTCTGTGAGCATGCTATGGTACCTCCCTTACACTCTATCTCCCATACGTTTTGTGTATAATTTTCGTGCGGTGACCAGTTCTATGCTTCATCATATCGAGTTTAATATCACACTTATGTTCCCAATATCTATTTTTAATTAGAAAAACATTGTTCACCTCCGCCATGTCCCTCTTGGTGCATGTGTTATTTAGTATGTCACAGCTCAGTAGATAGTCCATGGTCTGGAGGCCCTATACGCATTCGCAGCCTTTGCATTTCCGCATACTGGCTAACGACGTGTTAAGACTGTGCCATGTGATCCATGGTAGGTAATATACTGCAAGGAGTGTTTCAGATGGGTCAATGACCACGTGTTCATCCTCTCAAAGCCTATCTTTCGACAGGTCGAGACTACCTTTGAAAAGAGAGACAGAAAAGAGGAACTGCCGCATGATTCCATGCGTTGATATACCAAGTAGTGTCCATGGATACTATGTCTTCACTGATCGTGAGGCGTTCCTTTATGCTGGCTACTGTCCCTCCTATCTCAAGGGGAACAATAAGGGAGAGTACATAAATATGGTCTGTTTTGGTGGGCTTTAAACAATTCATGACTTACACAAAGATGAATTCTGTCATTTAGTGACAAGCCCAACTATCTGCATCCTTCAGTGAAGCCTACCACAGTGCAAGATGTGAGTGTTCAGTTCATTGACATCAATGTCAACGTCAAAGCATTACCCCATCGGTAAATTATAAGTCACCGGTTTCCCATGCTTTCTTATAATATGTGTTTTCACTTCCGTCTTCAATTAAATAGTCCATACCTTGTAACTTTCTAGCATCTGTCGTCGCTGCTCAGAAGAGGATGATTTCAGCCGTCAGGCTGAGGAGATATGGGGGTTCTTCAAACACATCAGTAAGGGATATTTTCAACATGGCAACATACAACAATGCAACCAAGGATATCTTCACTTTCACTTCTCTAATGTCATATCGCAAAGACCACTCCATTCGCCAGTTCTATCTCCTGTATAAGGCATGGGACACAGGGCATCGTTTTAAGAACCGTCACAAGTACAAGTTAGTCGATAACCCGTTTCAAAGGAATGTCGATGAACTTATATGATGCGTTACCCTACTACCTACTACTTAACCTACTATCGGACACGTATCGCTATCTATTCGTACTATAGGAAATTCGTTACATATATACCAGCACATATTATTGGACATTACACACAAAAAGGTTTATTAATGAATTGAAATCAGCGGACCTGCACTTGCTGTGCATTGTCCCACTCTCTATCTCTCTCTCTCCACGTCCCATATCCTGAGACGTTGGCGACCATGGAGTGCCACAACTCTCCCATGTCCCATATTCTATGAAGTAATTAATTCTCCCCGAGATCAATTACACTTTCAGAAATCTAACTCCTTAAGCTACTCATCCACATAATCCTCCTTCTACCCCTACTCCTCCCCACCCGATTCTTCCTGTCAGTGCAAGATTTCCAAACCATTCTTCCGTATGACATGACCCAAGAAGCTCAGCTGTCGACCTATTATATTATTTAGAAGCTTTCGTCTTGTTCCTGCCATGGCAAATAGCTCATTATTGGAAACTCTTTCTGTCCTAGAAATTCTTAGTAGCATCCTTCCCAGGAACCAAACTTCACAACTGTGCAGTCGCTTTCTCAGGTCTGAAATCAGGGTCCAAGCTTCACTTCCATACATCAGAACTGAATACACACAGCAATTGAGTACGCAGAGTCTCGATTCATCTTCAGCTTCTTATTCTTTAAGATGTTTTCTAACCTGGATAAAGTTGATTTGGCAAGTGCAATCCTTCTCTTGATTTATTGCTCACTTCTTGCATCGTCTGTAGTTATAGTCCCGAGGTAATTAACAGAGGTGGCTTGCTTTACTTCATTGTTGTTGATTTTAAAATTTTTAAAAAATTTTAAGCATGGTATTCCTCCCTTCTTTGAAATTACCATGCATTCCGTTTTCTTTAACCCGTTCCTTCCGGGAACCTGGTATACCAGGTTCCCGTGGAGCGCACTCACAGACGGGAACCTGGTATACCAGGTTTCCATATTAGGCAGGTAAATGACGTCTTTACAAGCCTAAAATTGCCTTTCCCTGCCACTAATTCACTAAACTAGTTGATTTAATGGTATTTCCAAAGTATATACTACCATTATCCATTGCTCCTGTTTTGTGTACTTTCATATTATTCACTATAATTGTACTTTTGTCATAAACATGTCAAGATTTCTCTCACAATAAATTCGTATAGCAGCGTAAGCAGCTCCGCGATGTCTGTCCCATAGATATTGACTTTCGCTGAGACCTTTCCATACACAAATACTGATACTGCTGGTACTTCATTGGGAGCAGCGTAATCCGCGCTCGCCCTGTAGAAGCTTATGACGGCACGCACCCAAATACCTTATTTCCGCTCTTTTATTGTTGGAGTTTATAACCATGACAACGAACTTGAACCTCGGTCACGTTCATTGTTCCTCTTACGTAACTCTTACGTAACTGTAGGTGGGCCTAAGACTTAACTCTTTTCGTATATTCTATTTAGGTCTAAAATACGTTCAAATATTTCTGTGTCATTTTGTTTGTTTATACTTTGTCAATCCTTACAAAATATAATAATATTGTCAAAATTTGCCAGTTCTTACGAGCTATTACGTTTCCCTTATCATCTTCCGCTCTAGAATCCTATTTTTTGTTTTATTTGTTGTGTCCTTTTTATATTTTTTCTTGTTTCCCTCTTCAAGATTTCTTTTGTTTTTGTAGGGTATTTATGCTATTCATTTTTGTTATAAACAAAAGAGAAAGTTTTATTCTCTCTCGTATAAAGTTGTCCACCTTCTTTTAGATAACCCTTTTGTGCTAAAGTAGATAATGTCCGATGTATATTATTTCTGTCAATAACATATAATGAACGTATCATTTTATTTTGATGCAACAGAGATTTACATTCGAAATCAAAACGTTTACTTTCTATAATTTGTGTACAGTAACATTCTTCTCATTTCGACATTATCAGCCGCTCGTTCTCTATTTTCGTCCCCTATAATAAATATAAGGTATAATGTGTACATCATCAGGGATATGTTGTAATAATTTATCTCAAGGAAGGGATGATGCCGGCATACAAGCAAATGGCGGAAAATAAACCAACATGAAAGATGAAGATGTAAAACGACATTGACAGAAAGACAGAGATAGAAGACAAACATACAGAAACACTGACAGACAGTGGAGAGTGGGAGAGAGGGAGAGAGAGAGGGGGCGGGAGAAATAGAAAGTTGGACGTAGTCTGTACTGTATTTATTATCATGATATTTGTGTCTCCGATCAGCCCCCTCCTCTAATGTTTTTTTCTTTAGATTTTTTTTTGTTTGTTTTGTTTTTCTGTCCGACGTAAATAAGTACCGTCAATATAGCATAATAAACTTTTTTTCTTCATATCATTTTGATGCAACAGAGATTTACATTCAAAAGTTTTACTGTTTATAATTATTGTACAGTAATATTCTTCTCATTTTGAAATCATCAGGCGCTCGCTCTGTGTTTTCCTTCTCCATATCGAGGTTATGGTATAATAATTTATCTCAAGATCGAAAGAAATACTTTCGGAATGAAAGAAAATAGCGGAAGGGAAAACAGTACCAAAGATGAAGATGGAAAAGGGCGCTGAGAAAGCGAGTAGGAAAGAGAGAGAGAAGGGGAAAGAGAGAGAGAGACAAAGAAAGAGACAGACAGAGAGAGAGAAAAACAATCATTTCTTATGTCATCTTTTCGTCAGTGACATTTTACTAAATCACATTTTTATTATTCCTTTATCTTTCCATGATTGTTATATATTTGAATGAATATTTCACAAAGGGTTAAATTCGGTTCTACGTTATAATTATGATCAACTATTTTTATTGAGGAGTACGTGGAAACGCAATCTCATTAAAAATCGCGGAACAGAAAACACTATGAGAGATGAAAATGGAAAACGACATTGAGAAAACGAAAGAGCGAGAAAGTTTGGCGTATTTTTATTTATTATTATGATATTTGTCTCTCCGTCAACCCCCACCCGCTCTGGTTTCCTCTCTAGTTTCCATTGTTTTATCATGATTTACATTCGAAAGTTTTACTTTTTTATAATTATTGTACAGTAATATTCTTCCTATTTCGATTATAATCAGGCGCTCGTCCCGTGTTTTTCTTCTCCATATGGAGGTTATGGTATACTAATTTATTTCAAGATCGAAAGGAATACTTTCGGAATAAGAGCAAATAGCGGTAAGGAAAACAGTACAAGAGATGAAGATGGAAAATGGCGCTGAGAAAGCGAGCAAGAAAGAGAGAGAGAGAGAGAAAGAGAGAGAAATACAGGGAGAAAAAAGGAGAGCGAAAGAGAGAGAAAAAAACGAGAAAGAGGCAGGCAGAGAGAGAAACAATCATTTCTTATGTCATCTTTTCGTCAGTGACATTTTACTAAATCACATTTTTATTATTCCTTTATCTTTCCTTGATTGTTATATATTTGAATTAATATTTCAGATAGGGTCAAATTCGGTACTACGTTATAATTATGATCAGCTATATTTATTTAGGAGTACGTGGAAACGAGATCCCATTAAAAATTGCGGAACAGAAAACACTATGAGAGATGAAGATTGAAAACGACATTGAGAAAACGAGAGAGAGAGAAAGTTGGACGTATTGTCATTTATTATTATGCTATTTGTCTCTCCGATCAACCCCCACCCGCTCTGGATTCCTCTTTAGTTTCCATTTATCATGATTTACGTGCAAATGTTTTATTTGTTATAATTATTGTACAGTAATATTCTTCTTCGATATCATCAGGCGCTCGTTCCATGTTTTTCTTCTCCATATCGAGGTTATGGTATTATAATTCATCTCGAGATCAAATAGAATACTTTCGGAATAAAAGCAAATAGCGGAACGGAAAAAAGGTGCCAGAGCTGAAGATGGAAAATGGCACTGATAAAGCGAGCGAGAGAGACGTACAGAGAGAGGAAAAGAGAGAGAAACAATAATTTCTCACAATCATCTGCTTGTTTGTGACATTTTGCTTTATCACATCTTCTTGTTCATTCCTTCATCTTGAATGATTGCTATTAATATCTTTGAATCATTATTCAAAATAGGGTAAAATCTGGTTCTATGTTATTTGTTTAATAACAATTTTTATTTAGGAGTACATCGGAACGTGATCCCGCTAACATTTTTTGAAAACAGTAACAACAACTGCAAAACAACAAGACCCCCAAAAAAAAGCTGGGTTATTTGAACCCGATATACATGTAGTATACATGAATCATCAATGCTGTATGTCAGCTCATTGTGAAACAATCTATCCCATTACATTATTTCCGCTCTTCTATTGTTGGAGTTTATAACCATGACAACGACCTTTACCCTCGACCACGTCTATTGTTCCTCTTACGTAACTTAGCTGTATAGGTGGGCCAGATCTGCGCATGCGCTATGTTTCCTGCTCGTCGAAGCCACTGGCCAGGCTTGAACGCACACGCATTGTACGGCCCGCCGAGCGCTCGCACGGCAGCGAACGGATCAAGTCTTTGATTTTTATTCTCGTTTATGAGGCGGCTATCAGGCTGAATAATGTCGGAAGGAACGGGTTAAATTTAATGATAATCCTCTCTTGTCACTTTCTCTGGCGACAACATCTAAAAGTCGCTGCAAGTCCTTCTCTGATTCTGCGATTAATATAGTGTCATATGCATACCGTATGTTTGTGATATTATGTCCTCCTACTGTCCTGTTCTAGGTTTCTACGTATCAACTCACTGTAATAATTAAAGAGATCTGGAGACATGACACATCCTTGCCGAACCCCCTTTTAATGTTGATGTAGTCACTTAATTATGTATACACCCTGACACATGATGTTTGCTCCCAAGACAGATTTTGCAATAACATTACATCCTTTGTGTCTAGTTCAATTGTGGTTAAGTCTTCAAATAACTGATTTTGTCTTACTTTATCGAAGGCTTTTGTATAATCGATGAAACACAGGAAAACGTATTTTGCATTTATACGGCCCTATCTGCTATAGACCGCAGAAAAAGGGGAAAAGGGCATTTCTAGTTCCATCATCCTTGACAAAACCAAACTGCACATTACTGATTTCTGGAGTTAGGTGATGATTCCTTCCCTCATTAAAATGTACCATGGTAACCATGGTACTAAGAACCATGGTTACCATGGTTCTTATGGTGGATGGTAATTTGGACAAAGAACCATGGTAACCATGGTACTGAAAACCATGGTACACAGAACCATGGTTACCATGGTTTTCAGTACCATGGTTTTCAGTACCATGGTTTTCAGTACCATGGTAACCATGGTTCTGTGTACCATGGTTTTCAGTACCATGGTTACCATGGTTCTTTGTCCAAATTACCATCCACCAGTTCTCTGTACCATGGTTACCATGGTTCTCCCGTCCCTTTCGTTACCATGGTTCTCCCATACCTCTCGCTACCATGGTTCTCCCATACCTTTCGTTACTATGGTACTTGTACTACAATGTTACTGCACATACACAGTCTCTTTCCATTCTGCCTGTAGCTAAATAAAAAGATAGCATTGATTACATTGCATGATTGATTTTTGTTTTATCATTTACAAATCTACTACCTTAACTCTTTGCCCGCCACGTACACAATCCCCCCTGTGCCACATTGTTTTTAGGGTGCCACCTTAGGAGGGGTTCTGCATGGACTATGCTTATTCAACTCGCAATAACTTTTGATTGGTGTACTGTAATGAAAAACTTTGTGTAGCAATATTGTATAGAAATTAATAGTCTTGCCAATGGTATCATTTTTGTAATGTATATTATCATAAATTTTGAGATTATCAACTATACATTTTGTATCCAAGTTTTCGTTTAGAAGGGTATTCTATACATCTTATATCTAATACTTTGTTATGGAGGTTTATGTCCTGAGTTAGTTCAATGTAAACAATGTCTGCGAAAGCGGTGCAATGAAGTGTGATGTGTATACAATGCGAAGCACGCGTTACTATTGTGTGTGTGTGCGTACAATAGAATTAAATGCGTTCCGTGTGTATTGTGAATGAAATGTGACTTGAGTCGAAGTTGGCAGCCCGCTGTATGTTCCGCTAGTCGAACGTAGCGGGCAAAGAGTTAATGCACTTTCATCACAGTTTTCTTCATATCTGCCAGCCCTTGTTTATTTAATTTTGAAAGAGCATGCTAGTGGTCTGCAAAGTAGTCACAAAAATGACAGGAGCTGGCATGAAGTCCACTTTCCACACAATTAACCATTTTCTCAAGGTTCAGCCACTTCTCTCGCAAACATGTTCTGTTAACAATAAACATCACAATCATGTTGATCATTATTGTTGAATGATCATATGACTTATCAAACATCAAACAATGGAAACAATATGTTTACTTTGTTAAAAGCGTTTATTCAAACGAGCTAAAATCTAGCTCGCGTAAAATATATAAAACAATTTACAGTCGAAAACTGAAGTCTATTTCTATAGCGAAAGACTGCCGCTTGTTACATCATTATACATGACACTAAACACTTTCAGCACACATAACAATATTAGAAGTAAAGTGGTTAGTATATTTCTATAGCGGAAGACTGCCGCTCATATTCATATTACATAGTACATTATACAAACTGTCCTTCCAGCGGAGGTGCGAGATTCGTCGACGATATCGTACTCAAATTTAGTCGAAAGACAATATTCAAAGAAACAATTGGTAGCTAGGCCTCTTGGTAGATCATAGACGTCGGTGATCATAGTACAGTTCAAAAATGAATGATGAATGAAAGTCAAGAGTCGGCGATGTAGATCGGATGCGGAGTCCATATTCAGCGATGGTGAAACTTGGTATAGAGTTCGACGTCGATAAAGTTATCATTAGTCGGAGTCAGGATCAGACCTGCAAACGACGAAACGCAAATCGAAGACGAAGAAGGTAAAAAGGGGGTTCTTACCTTTAATCAAAGTTCGACGTCGACGGTGTTCAAAGACAGAATAAAAGTCGATATGGCCAATATCCTATTTATTATTACAGTTCGCAACAAACTTCAAAGTTCAAACGCCAAAACGGATGTCGACGACGAACACATGGTGATGTTGATGTATTGGTGAAGATGACGATAAAGAACGACGTCCACATGGCAACTACTCATTTGTCATGTTGCGTATATATCTGTAATTTAAAAAAGACAATTTTGAATTAGAGTCTATAACAAAAACAAATATGAATATCAACAACAGTAAGCATGAAATCACACAGTCACAGAGGCAGACACGACATCGATTAGCTTAATTTGTTAATTTCCTGGGTTTTTATGCAGTATTCTATTCATTTTCTAAAAAGAATTAAACATTCAATCCTGTGAACAATGACACACTCACAGCAGAGTTAATGTGTATGTAAATGGACAAACCTTGCTTTGACGTACATGGGATCATACATGTTTATCTTATCATGTCGGAATTAGGTGTTTTAAGTCCCAGTTTAGAATGTCATAAATGACTATCTAGACATCGACTAGATCTATGTACATATTGTAAATAAAGTATTTGATTCTAAAACTTACCCATACTGTTGTAGATTAGCAGGGAAAAAACACGTATTCAGCATGGTTTGCAGATCGAAAACACCAAGAACTCACGAGGCATCAAGCTGTAGTACACTATACTAGCTAGCTGCGTGTACACAATATACACTGAAATGCATTGTACTGATACAGCGATCCTTCGGCACATTGCTATTCATAAAATGCGGGAATGCACACAATGGCTGCAAGGGCTGGTTGTGTATATAGTGATCAGATGAACACATATAGCTGTGTGCGCTAGCTGTGTTGGTTTGGGGCTTGTAGGTATATAGTCTTGACTAGTGCTGACCTTCTTTATGGTATTTCAAGCTGTTGCACAATTTCTAAATTTACTCACCATTGATAAATGGCCAAATTGAAGTTGAGAGTTTACATTCCTGTTTTTCACTAATAACAACTGCACAATTAGTCTTAAACTATATTAATGCATTTCTTAATACATAATACATTTTAGTCAGATTCCTAGCTGTACTCTTTAATTGTCAGTTTTTCATTTCAACTAAAACCTTAGAAAACTAAAGGACTATGATATTACATAATGGTACTGGATACATGCAATATCATTTTTTTTTTCTTTCTATGATTCTTATAACTTTTTGAATATTTCTTTTAAATCGTAATAATTGTGTTTTTAATGATTCTGATAATTTTTTATTTTTTTTTACAATTCATGTTTTACAATTTTTTGTAATTATTATGATTGCTAATTTTTCTTCATGATTCTTAAATTTTTTGATTTTTTTTTTTTTTTAAATAATTCTCATAATTTTTTTTTAAATTTTAATTTGGTTTCATGCGTCCATTAAAAATGTCATGCGGCCTGTTATTTGTTATTTGAACGCATGATCAATACAAAAAATAATAATACAAAAATGAAACATATTTGTTTCCCCGTGAATTAATTGCAAACAAAAGGAGAGAAATACATGTACCATACTAATACAATACAGCCATGGTACTAAACCATGGTTAGAACCATACACACATGGTATTCAACCATACAACTGGCAATGTACCATGTACAAGTTTAGAATACCACGGTATACCATGGTACCTGTTCTATAACCATGATATTACCATGGTTTTTGCATGGTAGTACCGTGGTAAGAGACGAGAACCATGAGAACCATAGAGTACCATGGTTATACCATGGTTTTACCATGGTTACCATGGTACATTTTTATAAGGGTTGCTCTTTGAAGTAGAACTCGCAAGATGATCTTTGTGATATGGCTCATGAGGCTGATGATTCTATGTTGCCCGCATTCGACTGCTCCAGGTTTCTTGGGAAGTGTAATAAATATTGATTTGCACAGGTCATCTAGAAACTTTCCACCATCATAGATCTTATTGATGACTTCAGTTAGTTTCATGACACCATAGTTCTCCAATGCTTCGACCATCTCCATTACTACTCCATCAGGACCAGCAGCTGTGTTCCTCTTCATCATACTGATCGCTGACCTCACTTCTGATAGCAGAATCCTAGGTCTTTAAATAGATCCTGCACAGTGGGGAGGTTCTTTTATTACATCGTGAACAAGCTCGCCAATGTACTCAGTTCATCTGTTCAGTATCTCTTCCTTTTCATCCATCCTTTGCCTTGATGCATTCCAACTTTGAGCTCCGAAATCTCTTTCCAGAAAGGTCATTTACATTCTAAATAACCCTGGGATCGTTTGCATTAAAACTTCTCTCCATCTCGGCGCACTGTTTGTTCAGCCATTCCTGTTTAGCTTTTGTGCAGTGGTCGTGAACTTCTCTATCCAACTCTCTGTATTCAATTCCATCTCTGTCCTTGATCTTCTGCCTTTTACTCATCTTTGTTAGAACCTCCTCTGTCATACATCTCTGTTTGCTTTTCTTTACCTTGTTAGGTAATGTCTCTTCAGCTGTTTCTACAAGAATGTCCCTCATCGATTCCCAAGTGACCTCCTCTCCCTGGTCGGTGAGACTATCAAATCTGTTGTATACTTTGACAGCATATCGGAGGCGAACATCTTGATTCTGTAACAGTTCGAAATCTACCTTCTGGATTGACTTGGCTGTTCTTTAGCTTACAGTTCAGAGTTGCCACAACAGTTATGTGATAAAACCTACAGTCTGCCCCCGGATATGTTTTAGCTTGCTTTACACCTATTTTAAACCGTTCATTTATTGTGATGTAATCAATCATATTTCTTGCACGATCCCCGGGTCTTTTTCAAGTATATATCCTTCTTGGATGTTCCTTGAACCATGGATTGACAATGACAATTCCTTTGGCCTCACACCACTCTACCAATCTATTATCCCTTTCATTTCTGTCTCCAATACCGTATGGCCCTACTGTTCCACACCATATCTACCTCTCCCCACCTTGGCGTTCATGTCACCCATGGCAATTACAATTTCATTTGATTTACATTGTGATTTGGCTGCTTCTAATTGCTCATAGAAAATGTCAAGCTCTTCCGCTGTGCTTTCCGCTGTGGGTGCATAAACTACTATTGTAGCGATGTTGAAAAGGTTCCCTTGTAATTTGATCAATACGAATCTGTCGCTGACTGCCCAAAAGCCCAGAACACAGTTAGCCGTGAATGGATCCAGAAGCACCCCTCCACCTCTTTCATGTCTTACCCCTCCTGAATATATCATCCTATGTTTTTCAACTGTGAATTCTCCACTGCCAGTCCATTTTGTTTCACTTATGCCTAGAATTCTCATCCTGTTCATTTCTTGCACGACGTTGTTTAATTCCCCTTTCTGGTAGAGAGTGCGTACATTCGAGGTGTCGATGCGCATGATGTTACGGTTGTGGACAGATGCTGAATGACTTTGACTTTGAATTGTGACTATCCATGGTATATCTTTGGGAGAATAGTGAAGGTGGTTTCCTGTTGCCTTCCGATAGTCATTGTCACACACATGGTAGCAATCGTCGGATGCCAAAAACCAGGTAAGATATGGTTAATGAAAATAGGTGTGCTTTGTTGTAAGCGCTCACCAATTTGTGAAATTTACAGTTTTATAGTGAGAATAATATAACTGAAAAATTAAAAGTTTTCATGTGAATTACATCAAAACAAATATAAAACAGTAAAGGAAGAAACTGTTCCAGATAAAGGCCTGGTATAGGTTAACTGTACAAATTACAATTTTGAGTAAACTGTACTATTGGTATTGGTTTGATTGGTCTATGTATTTGAAGCCAATGAGCATCTGTTGTCAGCTTGGATTCTGGGAGCTCAACTGGTGGGATGTTTTTACATATAGCAGCTCGTACAGTATGACACAAGTGTCGAGTTGCGCTTACGGGATTGCGGACCACCGAAGCTGCACGTATTCTTCAGGATCATGGACATATTGGGGATTCGTCGGATGCCACAAACCAGGTGAGACGTTTGACGTTTAACACATGACACATCGCCCTAATCCTATGACTGCTATGCAACATTGCTCTTCAAAGTCAAACACCATTTGTGCAGTTAAATTTCTTGTTAAGATTGCTCTCTTTAATGAACCATTAGATGGTTAATCCCCTAGTCTCACTGTCACCTTGCACACTCTTTTCTTCAGATTTAGTTTATGAAAGAATAATAAATATCTTTCTGAATACATGAATGCCTAATGATATTATGTTTATAAGTGTTGTCAGAAACTGTAATAAAATACAAATAGAATATTCGGCGTCCTTAAAATACCGTAATCACTTACACGAACCAATATTTTACAAGTGATTTAATGGGACTAACATATTAAATGTAGCGAGATGAATTAATAAAAATATCAAATATGCCAACATGCCCACACCCACCAGAAGGCAGACTCTAACAACTCCACCCACCCTATGATAAATCAGTTATATATAAATAAATTTTACAGAGTAATGTATTCCGACGTGTATACAAGTATTGCCTTTATTATCGTCCTTGACCACGAATGGGTCATTTTGATTATTTTGATGTTTTTTTTCATGAGTTGTACTACCTTTGTTTGAATGAACAAATCATTTCATCAAACAACAACAAATGAATGGTAGAAATTTGGCGTCAAGATTGATTTGGCAACAGGCGTCATCAGGATATATATCGATTTAATTAGCATCAGCAAAACATTTGAAACAGTTATCGTTTTTACATCAGAAGTAGCTAATTATGCAATTTTGCTGATAAACATATTTTCCATGAGCATTGATTATCCTGCAAGTCTACAAGACAAAATGAAATGCAATAAAGGGTTATAGTGCCCTTTTTTGTTTTTGCACGTTACTTATGTTTATATATACAACTTACACATTTCATATCATTTTTTTAATTGCACTGATTTTATGCAAATATATGCAAAGAAATATATGTTATACAGTAAGCAATACCCTCCTTCACTTGACCTTAAAAACAAATATTATTTGATTTCATACAGCATTATAAAATTGTGAACTAATGTGAGAAAATACTACACAACATGTAACTGTGATAATTAATTAGGGTTCCCGTCCATTGGAATAAAACAATCATTTTGCCTGTAGTTTTGAAATGTCGACCGGCATAAACATATTCCCTATCATATCGACACGTATACACTCACTATTTAATTACAAATTAAATAATGAGTTATCAATCATATCTTTTATTCCTGTTAGTATTTTTCCAAATTAAAAAAGGACTTGCTAGCAATCGAAGACTACATTTATTATTTTTCCCTGTCGTCTGAAGAGGAGAACACACTTTGACATTATGTAATCATACCTTTGTTTAAACAATTTCTGTATTGTGCGGCGTATTTGAGCTAATATTCATAGTTAGAGTGTATTGGACCATAGTTCTGGGGACTGGTCTACGTATAATGTGAATCTAGCAAGCAATCCTTTTTATCAGGGATTCGCGGAAGTTGAATGGCGGGATTTGATGTCGAAAAATATTGTAGTTAATAAGATGGTTCAAGATAGATGGATGTCGCGGGATGTAAGGTAAGGTGCACCGTGACGAAATGCCTATGTGTGGCAAAATGATGTAATCAAACTATTTAAATAACAATGCCTGTAGTTTGTGGCCTATTTGAGCTAATATTAATAGTTGGAATATACTGGAATACAGTTATTGGGACTGGTCTTTGTCTGGTCTTTGTCGGGGAACTTGAATGGTGGGATTTGACATAACAACTCACATGTTATGACTATACAGTACAGAATATACAGTATATGCACGTGTAATGCAGAGTCAATAGTTTACCAAGGACACGTAGGATGCCATAGACAAGGTGAGGCGTAAGTTGACTAATTACTACACAGTAATTTTACTTTCCAATTCCTCCTCAATAACAATATCCTCACATGAAATGATTCAAATTTCTTTGCTCTATATATTTGAAAGAAACATTTTCTTTCTGTGTTTGCCCCCCTTTTGTCACTCAAATGCATTTCTTGCAGTAGGATTTACATCCCACGACATGCATATCTTGAACTTTAGTGATACTGTGACCATCTAATGTGATACCAGCTCTGCTACATTTACTCTTCAGTTTCAAAATAAATGTTCAGAACCGACCAAAGTTTAGTTCTGGAAGTCAACGTTTCATCACAAATTTATAACATCTTGGAATAACCTCAGGTAATAATGTATCACGATGGTCACTTATTTATTAAAGTAAAATTTATCGATGCATGTTGATATTTAAACATTTAAATGCATCGATCCAGATAGGAACTTTATTCCATTTGTTCATTTTGAGTTCTTGATTTCCGTAATAGAATAGACGAATTATCAACAAATATTCATGAATAAATGCTTTACTATTATCCTTCTTTTTTCCAAAATATTTGCTCAGTCTCCAATTCCGGCATTTCAAGATCAGCTACTCTCAAAGACCATCATTTACATCCATACATTGCCAGTGGCCTCAACAACGTGTTACTCAATATCAGTTGAAAGCGCTTGTTAATAGCACGACCCTTCCATATGGAGCTCAGTGAGATATTGGCAGACCTTACAGCAGCTACTCAAACCCTAATCTTATGACTACCATCTACCGTCTATTCAATAATAGATCCTAAGTATCTGGCGTACTCAGTTACTCTAAGGTGTCTTCCCGACTTCGAATATCTAGGTGTTCATGTTCTCTGGTCGTCTTCTTGGTGCTGATTTCCTGTTGGAACTCTCTGAACAAAACTATCCAACTCATTCAGCAGCCTCTGAAGATTAACCGGTGATGTAATAATCAGAACTATGTCGTCTGCATATTACAAGTTATCAGACTGTCGCATCACTTCCTATGAATATTAATTGAAGGACATGAATGACACGAGAGATCCCTGCCGTGCTCCTGTTTTGATGGAGAACCACTTACTTTCCACTTTTACAGCTGTTTGTTGCCCACCGTAGTAGCTTCACCAAATATCCCACTAAATCCCATCTTCCTTAATATGACGGAGCCGAAATTATTTTGGTAGTCAATGAATGCCAAATACAGTGGAGTGTTGTACCAACGTGTTTTTTCCCATAATTATCCTAATGTTGAACACCTGCACTCTACAAATCATTACAACTGAGGTCATCAACTTGAATCATATCTTATGTATTCGTCCTAATTTGCTTATATTTAAAGGGCATCAAATTACTGGCCATCACAGACTATACGTCCACGTATTCACATACAGTTTATTAGCAGATACAAACATAAAAATACCACGCCCGTAATAGAAAAAAAATATTGGTAAACGTGATCATTTCTCCTAATTTGCTTATTTTTAAAGGGCATCAAATTGCTGGCCATCACAGACTATATGTCCACGTATTCACATACAGTTTATTAGCAGATAAAAACATAAAAATACCACGCCCGTAATAGAACAAATATTGGTAAACGTGATCACTTCTAGATAATTTTTCTACCAAAAATATCCTCTGTACCATTTTTTTAATGTACTCTAATTGAACTTGTACACTTTACGAAATATGTTTTTGTTAATCTCCCTTCCCTTACTGTATTCAGAAATACTTTATTGAAAGAGCCTCGGGAAGAGAGAGCTGGAACTTTTTTTTCCTTCTCATTCGCTGTCTCATTAAAGGGGAAGTCTATCCGTATAGTAAGTTTTAATGAAAGCAGAACAAATGAGGGAAACAGGTGAGTGAAAGTCAATCACACATTCACCCTAAATATTACTGTTGCAAATAGCTCTTTACGCAATCCCTTTATAGACAAAACTATTCTGTCATCAATAACTAAACAAATGAAAGTTTATGAAATTGTCTGTACAGAGAAAATGAGAGAGGATGTCTCCGATTTGTGTTTGATGGCTCGCATCTTCAAACAAATCTGAACTTTGTTGTTTTCAATCTTTTGGTTGTTAAAACAGTCACTAAACTAGGTGGGATGTTGCAATTCAATCCAAGTCAAAACCAGCAATGTATTATTTAAAGCACTCAATACACCTGTCGGGACCTGAAAATGTTAGTGAAGCATTTCGCCGTAAAACCAAAATCCATGAAACAAGGGTCTTAGCTTAATACAAATCAAGAAAATCTACAACACATCGTCGTAAGTAACTTCAAGTAACACTTGAAGTAATGACTAAATAATCCACAAGTACTTAAAGTAAGAGAGTATCGGTATATTAAATTGTTCTGAAGTCAAACATAGAGGTATATCATTGAAGTCGCCAAGGAATCTCCCTATATAACTTATACTCACTACCTGTTTGCTTAATTTTGTTCAGTAGTGATCCTTATTTCTCTCCAACCTTTGTTCAACTATCTAAAATTAAAAAATAAAAGACACTTATAACTATTTTCATTTCAACGTTTTTAGGTCCTACTAAAATGATGCCTACATCGCAAGTGTCAAACAGTGTTTATTCCTGTTTCTGCATTGTTTTTGTGATTAACTGTAGCAACACAATAGCCCACCTCAGGTATCGAGCCCTCCTCCATTCCATAAGAAAACTAGAAAACTAACGAGTTTCGCAGTATTATAACTTTGGATGTAACCCATCCATATAAAACTGCTACGGAAACTGTCGATCTCACCGCTCTCATCTCTAAATACTCAGTCTTTATCTTTCTCAAAACCATACCAACTTTATATGCGGCTCTAACTTGAACATCAATCACACAAACCATATGTGACAGAAGAGAGGAGACGATAAATTTCAGTTCCATTCATTAACAATTTTTTTTATTTAAAAAAATGCAGCTCAATCTTTGAAGTCGAAGAATGTTAAAGTTATCGTCCTCTCAAGTCCTTAACTAAATTTCATTAACTACATAAATTATCAGGGTATAGGAGCTTGGACGGCAGCAGCAAAGACTCGAGAAGAAGCCCACCCCCTTTTTGATCTATACTTATACTGATTTTCGAGCGGTTTCGATCAAGGATACAACCCGGCCGCGAGCGAAGGGCAGACACTGACCTCGATCTGAGGACAAGGTCTGACCTCCGTTCGCGACTGAGTATCTGTCCTTGTCATTACGTAAGATAATGACATACTCTCTTGACAAGCGAGGCTCTTTGCCTACGCAACAGGCATCCCTACATAATGATTGGTCGAGGAAAAAAACGTAACATTTTTTGATAAAGGATGCGCAGACAAGGACGTAACCAAAAAAATATCATGAATCTAGTCAAAGATGAAAAAAGTTTGACATACTTATCAAAGCAATAATTTAATTGGAATGTTAATGCCTTTGCATGAATATGTATTCTTGTTTGTGAATACTGCACATAATATAAGCAATTTAAATTTGTTACATTATATTCCAATTGGCGAGCTCGAACCTTTAAAGTTTGGTAGTTTATATTAGAACTTTGGATTATACATCACTTTGATCACCCATCTTAATATCCATTCTTCTCTTAACGGGGCAGGGTAATAAAAGAGTAAGTACAATTAAACACATTTTGAAGAGGGGGGGGGGCGGGGGTTCGGCGAACATTTTGAACAATTTTCAAGGAAAGCCGCCCTCCCCCTTTGCATCGCCGACCCTGAATTTCGTAGTAAAACTCTGTTGCCTCTCTATTGCTGTTGTAAAGAAAAAAATTAGAATCGATGCCTACATGGTTTACATCTATATATATAATACGACAAGCTCCATGGGTCCGATTGTGGGCGGTCCGATGACGTATTTCGCGTCGAAACGCGTCGATCTGCGTCACTTAACGAGGGTCCGGGCTCGACGTCGGTAGAGCTAACTCCTCCCGGACGACGGGTCGAGGGGGGACGGGACCCGACCCGGGGGACGAGGAATTCCTTTTTATATGGCAACGGCCGGGTTTTTACCCATGCTGTCCCGCCATCGACCAGGAAATCGTAAAAAAAACGATGTGACACGATCATGAATATTATGCATGACCTGTTGCATGCATGCATGAGCCTCGAACTGTTTCAATCCATCGCCACTAAAAAATTGTTTTTATTCTAATTTGATATCATTCTAACAAAAAATATTCAAAAAATTACGATTATGTTTTTATTCTGTTTATACAGTCAATAACAATTTGATAAAATGGAGATATATAATCACGCAAAAGCAAAGACCTAGCTTAAACTTTTGAGCAGCACCGTCCGACCTCGATCCTATAATATTGTCTGCCAAAATCAGCAATACAAATTTTTGTTTTTGTTTTTTATTTGAAATGTTTAGCAAATACATGATATTTTAATAAAATATTTAGTAATATATTTTAATAAAATATTTAGTAATATATTTTTTTATAATCCTGATTATATTGAATATACGCAAAAGTAACAAAAAAGTTTCAATAGTGTAATTGGCAACCAATATAGCTAGCTAGCTGGGGCTTTTCCCTATCGCCATATCCATATCGTTCCGTCGGGACTTCGGAGATTCATCACATCGACTCACATTTTAAACTCTACTTCATCTATTACGGGCCCTGAGTGTTGATGCAGAATTCGTAAACAGTAAGTTCACACACTCCAAAATCAATTGCATTCTATACAAATTAATAAGTATCGTTGACGTTCTCAACATTTCTTAGACAAATTTAGATGCATGCGCTATAATATGCACGACGCGTTGACGCTGCTGCACTGTGCTGTGTGTGGTGGTTGGTCGTGTTAGCAGGTTAGTAGACTCTGAATAGTAAACATGCATGCACGTACTAGCTCAGCTCACTGGCCTTGGGCTTGGCGTGTTTGTTGTTGGTGGTAGCAGGGTCTATTTCTAAAGTTGAAACATGCATGCATGAGGTTTTGTGTGTTGTTAGTGGCCCTCACATCTTTAATTTACTTTTATCCCTTATAGTTATAGGGACCGCGATATCCGGTAACTTTGTCTCAGATTCTGAAACAAAATCCTGGATTTAGGCTTTAGCTCATGCTGCAATGATAATTATAAACCTTTAGGCTTTAGCCTTAGGTCAGTCAGGCCAGGAACCCCATCCCATGACTTTTACAAGCCGATCGCCTGTCTGATTATCAAGATATTTATGATTGGAAATCAAAACCAAATTTTGCGCTTTCCTACGGTTTTCATAACACTACAGTCTATTTTAGTATTGGGGAAAACGAGTATGGTAAAACCGGTCACTCAAAGATTTTTACTTTTTTGAGGCACTTCTTGATCATTTTGAAGCGTGATTTTTTTAGGGCTTCTATATTACACCATATATCACAGACACTGATAACACGTAGGGCTGGCCTGTGCATCTAAACGATGCCTTTAATGCCTTATGAAGTTATGATTCAATTATGTACTGTACTCTGTAGTTCTGATTTCTGACGGCTGCTGAAATGCTTGGCCGACCCCAGACCGAAAATTTCTGTCTCTTTCGTTCGTTAGCCTCTGATTTTGAATTGGGTAGGGTCATTATATAATTATATCATGTAAACTGAAGAAAAAAATATTGTATGTGCTGTTCATATAGTTCAATAATTTGTGTATTGTTACTTTTCATTCATTTCATTTACAGTCCTCCAAGACTTCAACACCGACAACTAGCAACCCAACATCAAGGGCTATGCCAAGTACTTCAAATTTTTCGCATGACCATATAATTACACAAAAGACCCAGAACCTGCAATGCCAATGCTCCAAACTGACCTTCAGTCAACACCAACTACAAGTCAAGAATCACCTTACTCTGCAAGGAGATATAGTTCAAGTTCTTCATTGGACAAATGCGATTGAGATGACAATTCAATCTTACGACCAGAATGAAATGTGCATTATGCAGCTGCATATAACTATCTTTACTGATGACTTATTAAAAATGTAATTAAATATAGTAAAAACCATCATGATAATGATAATTGTTATTTATTTCTACTTTTAACAATTATTATAATACTCAGCCTATTTCTTGTTTTTCCAAAGTATTGTTTAATGATTTCATATACATGTATGATGTATCATACTGTTTGATAATAACAGGATACAAACATTATTTAATAAACTAAAAAATATACTTCTATGACTGTGTCGTTAAATTTTCATTATACACCTAAATTTATTGTATATACCCTTCATACATAACTCAGCTATCAATAACAAGATGATGTGTATGTGATGATTGATGGTACTTGCTTATGAGTGTCTGAGTGAATTTGTGTCCATCAAATATTTTTTTTTTTTTGCTGAAGCAAAGTAATTATAATTTGCACATAAAATAAGAAAATAGCAATACAAAATAAAAACTAAATTTTCTTTCTTTCTTTTCACCTCTCTCTTTCTCTTTCTATTTATCTCTCTAATGTCGCTCTCTATGTATCACTCTCTAATTCTCACTCTTCCACTTTCTGTACTATTTATTATTCATGTTCATACATATACTTCTTTCCTCCTCTCTCTTTCTTCATTCTTTCTCTCTCTCTCTCTTCCTTCCATTTCTCCCCCTCCCTCGCTTCCATTTCCCCTACCTCTGTCTCTCATCCCCTCTCTGCTATATAGTGTTAAACTGAATATTTGTGGTAAGGTACATGTGTAAACGTCCTATATATGCATGTGTAAAATTGTGTGTTGTTTATGGGGAGGAGGAGGGAAAGTGAAAGGGGGTGTGAGAACCTGTTTGTGTGTATATTTTTCATGTGCATGTTCCTTTTAACAATACCCAAGTGCTGGGGCCGGAAGTGGGGGGCAAAACGCATTTTCGCCCCTGCTAAAATGATATGATTTTCCCGGATTTTTTCTCAACTGCCAGTGTCACAAAATGAAGTATCAAAATATGCTCATCTGACCATAATTAACTGCCTAAAACTCCTGAGCTTACGGGGCTCCGCCCTGGACCACCAAGGGCCCTAAGGAGGGCCCCTGGATGCTCATCTGACCGTAATTAAATACCTAAAACCCCTGAGCTTCCGGGGGCTCTGCCCCCTGGACCCCACCAAAAGCCCTAAGGATGGCCCCTGGAGGCTCATTTGACCGTAATTAAATGCCTAAAACCTCTGAGCTTCATGGGGCGCACGCCACAACGCCTTATCGAGAACTTATTGTATCCTCTAAATGGCAAATAAAGTTGAGTGGGGAACTTATGGTTCCTCTAATTTGCAAATACAGTTCTTGGTGGTTTTAATTTATATACCGGTATCTATTTACACCCACTAGAATCCCGCGGATTTTCCGCGGGTCCTGCTAGTGTCTTCTATAATATAATACGTATAATACGGAAGGGAGCGTAGAGACCGAGTGAGAAGGGTTTCTACAGTTTGAAAAGGTGAAACTTATTTACCTGGGAACTTCGATGGTAAAGTAATGCGTTGTGTGACTCATACTTAATACCAAAAAATAAATAAATACAATAAAACAATTAAAAAATAAAAATAAAGAAAAAATAAATAAATAAAAATCGGTGGTGGGGGGTTGTTACACCCACAAATGTAATAACGCCCACAAATGTAACAACGCCCACAAATGTAATAACACTTTACCCACAAATGTAATAACACCCACAAATGTAATAACACTTTACCCACAAATGTAATAATTTCACCCACAAATGTAATAATTTTGAATCACCCACAAATGTAATAATGACTTTACCCACAAATGTAATAAATTTGAAGGGATATTTTGTCGAATTTGTTCAAAACTAAAACCCTGTAATAAAGCATGGGTATAGCGCGCAGTCTTTACTCCAGACCCGGTTATTTCAAAATTTAAAAATCTTCAAAACTAAGACCCCATAATCCTTTTCCTGTGGAATAACATGACAATCGAGCGTAGTCTTTCCTCCAGACCCGGTCATTTCAAAAATAAAAACAATAAAAACAAAACCAAAAAAATCAAATCTAAGACCCAACAATCCTCCAAACTAAGACCCTGTAATAAAGCATGGGTTTAGAGCGTTGTCTTTACTCCACACCCGGTTATTAAAAAATAAAACAAAACAAAACAAAAACCTTTTAAACTAAGACCCCTCCATCTTCCAAATTAAGACCCGGTAATAAAGCATGGGTTTAGAGCGTAGTCTTTACTCCAGACCCGTTTTTTTTTTTAAATCTTCAAAACTAAGACCCCATCATCTTAGTCATGTGGAATAACATGAGTATTGAACGTAGTCTTTCCTCCAGACCCGGTCATTTCAAAAATAAAAAAACAATAAAAAACAAAACAAAAAATTCAAATCTAAGACCCACCATCTTCCAAACTCCAGAGAATCCAAAACTCTGCTGCCAGGCTTGTAACACACACACGTTCTTGTGAACACATAACTCCTGTACTCCGTAAATTGCATTGGTTGCCGGTGACGTACCGCATTATGTACAAAATATTGGTTTTAACTTTTAAATGCATTCATGAATTGGCACCAATTTATCTGCAAGAACTAATCCATGAATACAAACCCTCACGTAATCTTCGGTCATCTTCTCAATTAAACCTCATGTCTACTTCTGTATCAACACTTTCTTATGGCCATCGCTCTTTTCCAAAGCTTCTGCTGAACTTTGGAACAAGCTACCTTCAAATGTAAAAAACTGTCAAACTATTAACCAATTCAAAACTTCTCTCAAGACACATTTATTGCTTTTAATGATTAACTTACTCTGTTCACATTGATGTGTATTTCATATGTATTGTAATTTGTAGATTTATTTGCACTTTTATGTTTTGTTTAATATGTAATTGTTTATCAGTCTATTCTGTGTGTTATAGCGCTTAGAGACGTCGGTGGTAAGCGCTTTATAAGAGACGTTGTTATTATTATTATTATTATTATAAACTAAGATCCTGTAATAAAGCATGGGTTTAGAGAATAGTTGTTCTTCCAGGCCCGGTCATTTAAAAAATACAATATTTAAATACATTTAAGGTCACTTATTCGATTACTTTTTTTTCTACGAACATTGAATTCCAGGATATTTGTGGGCGTTAGAATTTTTTATATTAACAAATCGTCGACGGTCAACGAACCATCGAATCGGTCCCTCCTCTGTGTGTTATATATATGGACCATTTTGACTGATTTGTCAGTTCGTGTGACCGCCGACCAATCATTTATTTGTGACGTGTTGTATCCACATATGTTATAATGTAATTTATTTTTAAATGAAAAAAAAGAGGAATAAAATGGTGGGACTTAGTTTCGAAGATTTGTTTAAATTTCTTTTTCTTTTGAAATAACCGGGTCTGGAGGAAAGACTACGCTCTATACCCATGTTATTCCACAGGAAAAGGATGGGGAGGTCTTAGTTTGAAGATTTTTAATTTTTTTTTAAATAACCGAGTCTGAAGTAAAGACTACGCTCTAATCCCATACTTTATTACCGGGTCTTAATTTGGAGGATTGTTGGGTCTTAGATTTGAATTTTTTGTTTTGTTTTTTATTGTTTTTATTTTTGAAATGTCCGGGTCTGGAGGAAAGACTACGCTCGATTGTTATGTTATTCCACAGGAAGATGATTATGGGGTCTGTTTTTAAATTTTTGAAATAACCGGGTCTGGAGTAAAGACTGCGCGCTATACCCATGCTTTATTACAGGGTTTTAGTTTTGAACAAATTCGACAAAATATCCCTTCAAATTTATTACATTTGTGGGTAAAGTCATTATTGCATTTGTGGGTGATTCAAAATTATTACATTTGTGGGTAAAGTGGTTATTACATTTGTGGGTGAAATTATTACATTTGTGGGTAAAGTGTTATTACATTTGTGGGTGTTATTACATTTGTGGGTAAAGTGTTATTACATTTGTGGGCGTTGTTACATTTGTGGGCGTTATTACATATTTTGTGGGTGTAACAACCACTTACCAAAATTATTACATTTGTGGGTAAAGTAATTATTACATTTGTGGGTGAAATTATTACATTTGTGGGTAAAGTGTTATTACATTTGTGGGTGTTATTACATTTGTGGGTAAAGTGTTATTACATTTGTGGGCGTTGTTACATTTGTGGGCGTTATTACATTTGTGGGTGTAACAGGTGTGCCGTGTTCCCTGTTTCCCCTCCCAGTTACCGTCCATACTTGCATTACATTATGGTATATTACAGGACTGTCTTCAGTCAGTTGAGAGAAATTTAATGATATTGGAAACATATCGTTTATGAGCCTGTTTTGGATAATGGATGGAAAAAAACAGTCCTATACTTACAAACAAAAGTGTTGAAAAAAATATTTATTTTATTTAGGGGATACTACAGTAAAAATATGTGTTGTGAGACTCGGGATTGGGGAGACCAATGTACCGACATAATGGGTTTCCTTTATATACACTAGATAAAACTTGAATCTCCGTGTATAAGACGCACCTTTTCCGCCGGAAAAAAATTCACAAGTCGGGAATGCGTCTTATAGACCACTCTGCCGGCCGACGCTTAACCGTGCCCGGATGCGTAATTTTTTTCCCACTTGAGTTCCGGACCCCAGTATGAACTCATTTGCATACAGCCAGTCAGAGCTCATCTTGTCAATAACAAGCTTTACGCGTGCTAAAGATTTAACGGATGCTAAACGGTTAACGGTGCGAAGTTCTTACACACAATCACACAGACAGCGCTATATGGCTTGTAAATGTTTCATTTGTGCTCTAGCATGTCTACCTTTAGCAAATGTATTATAGATCTACACCTCTAATAATATCAGCTTATGAAATTGCTGTGAAAAATTATTACTTAATTAGCACCAAATTGAAATTACTCTATAGCTATCAAAGATAGGCCTTATCGTCTGTGAAGCCACTATATAGAATGGAATAGAATAGAATAGAATTTATTGACTCTCAATTAAGTTCGATCCCCTTCTGGTGTATGAGAGTACAACCTATTTACATGTCATGATAATGATACATAATAAAGAATATGAAACATAGCTCAGGGAGTAAACTCACAACTCCCTGCATAGCTTAATAATACAAAGAATATACAGAATACAACAAAACAACAACACAAATGTATAACGATAAATGGGAATGATCTAACCTAGGATATGGTAAACATAAATACAATATTACGTACAATATGGCAAGCATAGCCTACATGAAAAGTGGAGAATACCACATGAACAAAATAAATACAAACAAAAAACTACATAATTGTTCTAACTATCTAACAAATTATAAGTTACATTTGTTTTACATAGGGACTAATTTCTAAAGATTTTACGGTTGAGAAATTTATTATAGATCTACACCTCTAAAACTAAAAGGCTAAACATCAGCTTATGAAATTGCTGTGATCTATATTCATAGTTCTCAGGTAAGAATTCCTGCAATAAAAGAAGTAAAACATGATGATTAGTGCTAAGTCATAATTTTTCACAGCTCATAAGCTGATATTCAGAGGTGTAGATCTATAATACATTTGCTAAAGGTAGACATGCTAGAGCACAAATTAAACATTTGCAAGCCTATGCCATGGTTATGCAGTATGCACCACCATGCGCTGTCTGTGTGTAGAGAGCTTCGCATCGTTTATCTTTCGCATCCGTAAAATCTTTAGCACACGTAATTAATAAAGCTTGTTATTGACAAGATGAGCTCTGATTGGCTGTATGCAAATGAGTTCATACTGGGGTCCGGAACTTAAGTGGGAGAAAAAATTACGCTGCCCGGATGTGCAACGGCATGGTCCCCTCTCACTCACACACGGGATATCGACTCACCATTCAGAAACTAGAACCAAACTAGCCTTTGTCCGAATATCTGTTTGGACTCGGAGGAAAATTTGTCAGTCATCTTTAGTATTAAAAACGACATTGTTACTATTAATTGTGACAAGTTCAAAAGCACTTACTGCGCCTAGTAATAAAATAAAGGTATTCCATGCATGGGTTTCCGAATGCTGAAATAAGACGCGATCTGGCTTGCTGCCTACGGAGTCGGCAAAAAAGCAAAAGCAAAAGTATATATATATATATATATATATATATATATATATTTTTTTTTTTTTTGGGGGGGAGGTGTTAAAAATAGGGGCGCGTATTATACACACGTACGTCTTATACACGGATATTTACGATTTTTTTTCTTTCTTCCTTCTTCTTCTTTCTGGGCGGGGAGGGGCATCACCCACAAAGGCCCGTAGCAGTACGCACATTTTCAGGGAGATTACACAACTCAAACCACTTACATGTTTTCAACGCTTATCAAACACATAAAGTACATTGTTGGATTCGGTGTTTTATTCAAACCAAATCACAACGCTCCTCGGGATGAGAGGTAAGTAAACTGAACTATTACATTTCACGCGAGATAGCGCCCGGCAAAGGCCGGCATCTGTCGTCAGCGTAGATTCAAGGATGTTATGGTCCAACACGTTTAGTATGACTAGTTCATATATTTTTGTTAACTGGTTTCACACTACTGAACCTTTACATAAACTGCATTGTCAGACAAAGACCAATTATTAATCTAATTGTATTTATAACCCCCTAAATGATCAACCGTTAGAATAATATGAATTTGATTTTGTTTTTGTTAACTCTCTAGCTACACACAAACAAAGACACACACATATTAATAAAAGTGATGTTGAAAGGATGCTAAAAAACTGAGAAGAAAATGAAACGATGAGAAGAAGAGAAATACAAATACAACTCGTATTACAAAAACATACATGTTGACCGGCATCCCACGGGAAACCGACGAGCATGAGTAGATTGGTAAAATGAATCCTTAGGTAAAAGTTAAGGGAACTCCTATAAAACTGACATGTCGTTTTCTGGAGCTGTCTATTAATAGGCCTTCGGAATCACATAATAATTTTAGTTGTTGCTTAACAGTTATTGCATACTTCTGTAGCTTGAGATATACTTAAACAGCAAGGATTCGTCGGATGCCACAAGCCAGGTGAAATTATGGTTAAGTCATGAATAAATGAAATACGATTGTCAAGAGTTTAAAATATATTCATCTAGTCTTAAATGAAAAGTTCATTACAAATATGTATTTGATATGACTTAATTTAGAGACTTGATTTCTTCTCACAAGTAAAACTGAATATTTACTACACAGTCAATATAACACTAAAAAACAAAAGGGTGGATTTACAATTAACAGCGTCCCCACCGGGAAATTGCGGCAGGTAAATTTCAGCTCCCGAGTCGACATCTTTAACTAGTAAAGCGCAACAAAACGGTAGCCAGTGTTTGAAACGACCAATGTGGTCCGATATAGTTAAGATCCTTCAAAGAGATCCATTGTTCTGACTTAAGCGACATTTTACATTGAGTTTGGGTGTCTAAACACACCCATCATTTGATTTTGGATAGATAAAAAAACAAGTAAAAATTGTCATTTTGGGCCAAAACGTGACAGTAGTGACCTTATTGTCGTTGATTAGGGTCGATTTGACCACTTTTCCTAGCATCAAGGCACATTCTTAAATTGATTAATTAAATATCCTCTGTTAACAATTTGGTTTAAACAAAATTTTACGCCTGACCGAAACCAAGACAAATGTGTCCCAAATGGCCAAAACAGTTTGAGCAGGGTCAATGATTAGAATGAGCGCAAAATAATATCCCGGAAGGGGCTTTAAACAAAACAAAAATGGTGGAAGGCATTATGAGAAGTAAAAGGGGCAATTTTCCTTTGAAAAAGGGGCAGTTATCAGGATGTTCAAACGGGAAAATATACAGAAAAAAAGGAAATTTATCTGAAGTAAAATGGGCCTCTTTAGGATTACTTGAAAAAGTGTGTTGACGCACTGTCCCCTAACCACCTGTGCCCCCGCCGGGGATCGCCGCCTCTGGACATTAGAAAAGGGTTCGACAAGTGCAACGGTTACTTTACAGAAACCGCCATAAGTTTTATGTCGTGGATATCCCATCAAAACTTGAGTTGATTTCGTAATACATGTTTCTATGATATGTCAAACACATTATGCTTTCTGGAAAAAAAGTGTGTTAATTTCTTGAGGGGGAAAATGCGACAAAATGTTCGCTTCAATTTCAGTTGCAGTTACGACACTGTCATCGGGATTGAAGGGGGTAATCGCGCACTTGCCACTGTAAACACTTATCGGATGTAGCCTGATAAAGAGTTTTTGTTTTGTTTAAAAGAGATGTTGCAAGTTTAAATTAACATCCATTTAAGGAAGTATGTCTCATTTGCAGGCCCCCAAAAAATAAAGGTTAAATTCCAACGTCATTTGAAAGATAATACTACTTTAGAACTTCCCTTAAAAAAAAGGGGCTTGAAAATGTCTTTAAGTGGGAAAATAACGACTATTAGTTGTCGAATCGACTTAAGTGCTACCAAGTCAGTAAGTAATAGTCTAATTTTCAGACCATTGTACTGAATGGTCGTACGTTTTGTGCTGCGCAAACATCCAATCAGTTTAATTTTGGCCATTACAAGAAGTGGGTTATTGATGTAGACAAATGCTCATGTACCCTTTACAGCTCATTTTATGTATGTTATTACCAAAGAAGAACAAAAGCCAGTCAGTCACCCAATAGTGTCTGACAGTGAAGTCTAGCAAGTAAACGGGTTTCCTTGCATAATTTGAATATTAGGACACTGCTAACATTTAAATTTCACAGATAGGACATACATGTCATAGTCATAATTCCTGCAAAGTTCTACATAATTGTATGTTGGCTGCAAAAGGGACATAGTACCTTTAAAGGCATCGTTATCAATGTTAGATCTGTGATGAATGGCACTACGTGTTATCAGTGTCTGTGATATGGTGTAATATTGAAGCCCTAAAAAAATGCGCTTCAAAATGAGGATGAAATGCCTCAAAAAAGTAAAAATCTTTGAGTGACCGGTTTTACTATACTCATTTTCCCCAATAGACTGTAGTGTTATAAAAACCGTTAGGAAAACGAAAAATGAAATTCCGATTTCCAATCATAAATATTTTGATAATCAGACAGGCAATCTGCTTGTAAAAGTCATGGGATTCCTGACTGACCTAAAAGTTTATAATTTTGATTGCAGCATGAGCTAAATCCAGGATTTTGTTTCAGAATCTGAGACAATGTTACCGAGTCACTTTAGACTGAAGAAGAGACAGAGAAGTGCTGGGCGTTTTGATGACGATCTTGATAACAGGGTGTTCATGAATAGGATGGTTTTGATCTCACATATGATATTATATTAACCTGTATTATGTGTATACCAGTGATTGGGCTACGTATTACGTATTACGTGAAGCCGGCGAGCATCTCTCTTGAACATGGATCTAAGAAAATCAACTGATGGGATTTCGTTATAGATATCAACACGTAGAGTATTACTTTACAATAAGTTGTAAAGCTATTTCATACTACTGAAGCTGCATTTATTCTTCATTGTCAAGCAAATACCAAGGAATCGTCGGATGCCAAAAAACCAGGTGAGATGTTGGATAACATGAACAAATAAAAATTAATTATTTAACCACAAAATCATGTATGATAATTTACCATGCGAAACAACCGACTTTCACCTTGGACCACTTGCATTTGTAAATGCATCATACATATAAAGAGTTTGATTTCCAAAGAAGCAAAATCCATTTTTTATTGAAATTGAGTTTTTACTATAATCATTTTCTACATGGGAACAAAATATACTATATCACATTCTAAAATTTCACCAGGAAGTATGACAATTTTTAGGTACAATATCATGTTTCATTTCAAAAGGAGCTAAATCCAAATCGGTTCCATTCCAAAAGGAGCTAAATCCAATTGACCTATCAGAGCGCAGTATAGAACACACATGACACACCTCTATGCTGGCATGGCATTGTTTCCATGCATAATGTCTACAAACGCACATGTGCGCGCACACACAAGAGTACACACACATGGCTTTCTGCTTCAAAGATTTCACAGTTCTGCTTGTGATCGTCATTGCTGCGAAAATAATACAGAACCTAAGATAATATTGTGTAACAAAAATGAATCCCTGAAATATTAACCTCAAAAGCATCATTATGTGCTTCATAAAAGCAAGAAACATCTAACTAACCAGAAATGAGAGACTGTTTTCCCCTATAAACTGCAGGGTTTTACTAAAGTGTACCCCATTATAGTTTTAAAACAGTTTAAACAGTGGTCTTTAGTCATAGATATCTTGTTAACGTCATATATTTCGAAACCGTTATAATCATGGCTGTTAATTTATCCTTCTGATCATCATCAAACACAGATATACAAATTTAACAATTTGTTCAATCAAGTTTCCACAAATTTACAAAATCTCTTAACGCTATTTATATTCTAATGTTATTTATTTTAATTGCTTATTGAGCTTTGGTGATTTTGACTCGTGCTGTATACCCTGTAACTGAAATCGACTGTCTTGACCTCATATTCACGATGGATTTCCTTACTTGATTGTAGAAAAAAGGATCGATAGTATCCAATACTTCAGGTGCATAAGCAATATCAGTCAATTCATAATGACAAGTAACTAGGTTTCATTGACTTTGTATCTACGTGCTGTACTAAGGGATTTGGTAATATATTGTTCAGATGAGAGAAAATGGTTCTAAGGTAGTGACTTCAATGCTAGATGTTAAATTAAAGATAATCTGAAATTTTGAGTGAAAACAGACCATTATTAAAGGAGGGTGGGGAAGAAAAACAATGTTGTCAAATTTGGATAAATTTTGCATGTATATAAAGAAGAGAGTCTTATAAATGAAAAAAAGTAAGTATGAAAGCCAAACATTTTCATGCAGCCAAGAAATCTTCGTTTGAAGTGACCAATTTGCAACTCTAAATTTTGTCCGCTGTGCAACTCTGTTTTACCATCCGGTACTTGTGTGACGTAAGAGGGAAGACCCGCCGCTAATAAGCCATTTCATAGTTGCAGTCTGAGCATGAGCATATAAACGTCACTTCAGACCAAATTGTAAAATACACGGAGACAAATTACTGGATACGTGCTCATGAAAGTTATGTAATTATTATTCATTTATGCAAAAGCAGAGCACTCCATGACACAGGTGGAAGTATTCTTAGAAAAGGACAAACAAAGGCTATTTGTGTAGCACCTCCATCGCTGCAGAACAGTAGTAGTAGTATTAGTAGTAGTAGTGGTTATTTTACCTGACTGCTAAGAAAACAATATTATGATGGCATCGTGTCTTCCCTCTTACGTCACAGCGAAAACGATCGCCTTCACATTTTCGCTTCGAGTCGCTAGTGGAGGCTTGTTTAAATGATTTTTTTTGTGTGTGTCAGTGGTGTTTTCAAATCATTAATTGAATTGAATCTAGTTTATGAAGTGTTAAACTGGCATACTATTCTAAATTTGTTGAATTTCATTGATTGTAATATTTTTCTTCTCCACCCTCCTTTAAAGGGACTTGGTAACATTGTTCAGATGAGAGAAAATGGTGCTAAGGTAATGACTTCAATGCTAGATGTACAATTAAAGATAATCTGAAAATTTGAGTGAAAACAGACCATTATTAATGATACAAATTGGGAAAAACTGATCTGATCGATTCCTTAATTTTCCCAACTATATTATTACAATTTAATTACATTTTAGGTGAATGTAAATCGCCACAAAGCAATACATTGGCTCTATATACCATTTCAGACATTTAAGTGTTGACAGATTTTGAATAGCTTGTTTTATGTCTTTTTTCATAGAAAAACGGTTGGGAAAATTCAAAAATGGTTGGGAGAATTTACTGTTAATCACTGTTAGAGGGTGTTGACCAGTGACGCCTTCAAAGAAAACCATAGATATCTTTGTGGTTTGAGATTTTTTTCAGATTTGTTTGCATGACAGAGGGTTAGTACAGTAGAAGGAATATAATAAGTAACATTTTATACAAAAATTATGCAATTTTTTTCATCAACCTTCAACAATGTTACCGAGTCACTTTAACGATAAAAATTGGGAAAAACTGATCTGATCGATTCCTCAATTCTCCCAACTATATTATAACAATTTAATTACATTTTAGGTGAATGTAAATCGTAACAAAGCTATGAATTGGCTTTACATATCATTCCGGACATTTAAGTGTTGAACGATTTTTTAAATACTGTCTTATGTCTTATTTTCATGGAAAAACGGTTGGGAAAATTTTAAAATGATTGGGAGAATCTACTGTTAGAAGGTGTTAACCAGTGACGCCTTCAAAGAAACCCATAAATATCTTTGTGATTTGAAAACAAAATTCAGGATTTGTTTGTGCATGCTAGAGGGTTAGTACAGTAGAAGGAATATAATAAGTAACATTTCATACACAATATTACGCAGTTTTTTCATCAACCTTCAACAATGTTACCGAGTCACTTTAAGTACCCATTGTGTTGTTTTATATTGAATTTTAATTTCAGTTCATTTTTATCTGAAGTTTACCGGAACCAGTTTAACCACCCCTGTAACTAGATTTGTAAAATGACTACATGAAATATTTCCGTGTATTGTGACATGAAGTATGATATGACTTTGAATTGCAATTATGAACTTGAAGGTTTCAAGCTCATAATTACAGCGTAAGATAGGGTTGCAACATTGATTGTATAGGAAACGTTATGTATATTTAGTTTAATACCTGCCTGGTGCAACTTAAATTAATTTATCCATTTTAGAAGAAGAGAAAAGAGATGACTGTATATCCACTCTGAAAGCAGTTTTGATCTTGTTTAAACTTTGATAGTGTTTTTTACTCTTTGAGTCATGATGATACTTGCTTCTAAAATTGAAGCTCTTATTGTTACATTGATTTAAGGACTGCACGAAGTGTTCTTTGTGGTAAAAAAGGGTAAGAGAGAATATTCATAAAAGCTAACAGGTTGCGTGATAGGTGATGTGTGTAAAATAATTTGTTTTTCTTCAATAAAATCATTGATTTTTTTTGTTCTTCAAATTAAGTAGCAAACCTTTCCTTTTTAATAATAATAATTAAATCACAATTAAATAAAACCTTGTGAAAAAATAACAAAAAACATAACATAACACAATTTCATTCCAAAAGGAGCTAAATCTGTTTTATTCCAAAAGAAGCAAAATCAATGTGTCATTCCAAAAGGAGCTAAATCCACGAAAACCCAAAAGAAAAAAAATAGTAAAAATAGCTGGTAGGTTTTTTCTTATCATATATTAGTTGTCCAGGGTGACACCTTTAACATATTTAACAACATGAAGGTACATGGCTAAAGGAAAATTGGAGTAATAAAAAAGGCGATTTACTCAGAAGTACTCAAAGTAGATTTAGCTCCTTTTGGAGTGAAACTCTTCATATTGTAATAACTTATTTTGTCATGAATTGTCTCAGACAATGCGTGGACGTATTTAAATGCTTCCATTAATAGTATACCACTTAAATCATTAATTTGTGAATTTGCACGTACATGCCTATTAAAAGTTGATTATGTTCTCTTTGTATTATTAACTCTGTTATAATATGACATATCTATCTAGATCGCGTATATAGTCCCATATACATCTTTCTGTGTACAGTGCTTGTAACTATCAAGACTGGGCCAAATTTCTTATCATTTTGATGATTCCAGAACCTTGCAGTACACACCCATACTTATTTGCTAGATGATCAACCTTTTCTGATCGATTCCACAACGTTTCTCTCACAATGCAATCGCATGACCAGAACTGGTCTATACCTTTAAACAATACTAATTATGATCCCCCCCCCCCACAACAAAAACATAACAAGTCTCGCTTGGCCCCTCGCAATTCATTAAATGTTCGGTTTCTTGTACTTACAAACCATCTACCGCAATACACTAGAAAGCGCAGGATGGAGGCGGGTGTTATACTCCACGCAAACAGGGAACATTTCCCCGACCCCTCGCACGAAAACATGATGATAAATATCATCAATAATTTTGTAGTACAACCCGTGAAACGTTTTATGGTGCTTTAAAATGCAGGGTTTTCACATTCTAAAACCGATGTCTTTTTGTGTGTATCATTCGGGAACTTTAAAGCTCCCTCGCATATTAACAGAAGCAACGTTTTTGGAAACCGTCCTCTAGAAATGCTCTTCGCCAAAGATTGTAGTTTGCTTGTAGAGCTTACCTCTATAAAAAACAAGCACGGCCCGCAAGACAACAACACAATTGTATTAAATAACTTTGCAGTACTAATACGCTTTGTAGTGCTAAAAGATATTCATTTAAAATTTCAAAAAGTGCTATTCCCCTGCTCGTTGGGAACACTCCCTGGCATTTTGATAGATACACTATTTTTAACTATTGGACAAACCATATTTGCCAGAAGGCGCTTCTTTCTATTGAACACTTTTTTCAAACCCTCTCTAAAGATAAAATATATATCTGTGTCACGGCCCAGTGGTTTCCTGTGCTTGAATATAAGACAAGAAGATATTAAAAGTATAATGTTAAACAAAGTTTATTAACTGAGATACAATAACAACTGATGCCATCGGCATTCAAATGCATGTAAACAGGGGTAAATATGGTTGATGCAAAAATATAGAATCATTGGCGAAATTAAATTAAATTACTCAATTAAATGCTGCAAATTATAGCAGAGTAAACCTTAAAGAGAATGTTGAGTTCTGGGGAGAGGTGAAAACTCATTTGTGAGCGTTTTCGGCCTTTGCCCCCACCCCCAGCCATCCAGTGGATAAATTCCAACATTATTTGTTTACGTAAACTCAGGGGGAGGGGGGCTCGCGTATCGACCTTCATTCCTTCCTTTGTCTATGTCTTTGGTTAGTAGGCAACATATTCTGCAGGAGTTTACAATTACCAACCCATCATAATATTCATTTTATTTGTGGCTGTTTTTATCTCTTGAAATAAAGGCTCATCGTGATTCAGATATTTAACAACTATTTATAAAATAATTATGATTTTTGAAAATCTTACCCAAACTCGTATTTCTCATTAGCAAACAACATTTTGTTCGGCTAATTACAAACAATGACTGGCGTGACAGCTTACACTGTAAGTGCAAGCATTCATCGGTGACTAGTCATAGCCCACGAGCTGTTAAGATAACCGCGCTCGTGCGATCTTTATAATTTGCATAACTCATGAATATTCACTTGCAAAAAAGGCAATCACAGAAACTGACTCATGAAAATGCTATTGTGTAGAAAATTAAAAGGTAAAAGGTAGGTCATATCAAAGTGTGTCAGGTAGGTCAGAAAGAAGTGGTACAGGAAAAGGAAACACCCTTATAAAAAAAAACGTTGACCTCTAACGCTTACATCGCATTTCAGGCATTAACACTTTTAAGATACGTTGATTTCAAGACCAGCATATTGTGAATTATATAAATAATAATATAATAATCTTTTATAGTCCACTCCAAATTTTATTAAACCGAAAATGGAAATTCTTTGTGCCCAATTGATCGTGAGCCCGGCAGCCACTGAGCAGCACCAGATCGACATTGCTCTATCCCCTTATTGTTGAACGCCAAACGAGGTAGCAGCGACTCCCATCTTTTAACGTCTTTTGGTATGACGCGGCCGGGGTTCGAACCCACGACCTCCCGGTTGTGAGGCGGACGCTCTATGTATTTTTTAAAAATATTTCCAACACATTTGCTCGGTGAGACATTTCAACAGAAGTTGGTTTTCAAAACAAAAACAGTATACGCCTGCTTATGTCAAATTTAAAAGAAGAAGTAATATTTCCTCTTTGCAATGTAAATCAAGAAGGGTAGACCTAAACACGTTCATGTAAAACTTACGTAAAAAAACACGATACGGGAATAGTGATAGATAGTATTTGTAAATAGATCCTTTAACTCATGTCCTGCCACAAGGCTGCATGCACGCTACCGTTATAGTGCTTTGTACATGCGAGCGAGCTATTGCTTCGCTGCTTTGTGCATGATTGCACGCGTTCGTAATAGCAGTTATTGTTCATGCTCATTGTACTGTGCTGCGTGTTTCGCACGCGCTATTTATAGAATCATCGCGTCAATCAGATTATCTTAAAATTAACTTGACACGGGGGGCTTGGAACAATGGGTTATAAGAGTGATATAAGAGTTATAAGAGTGATAAGAGTACACATCCATTTGGGATAGATTTGTCTAATTGAACATCTGAATTTTAGTTCATCTCGCTGGAAAAAACAAAATGTGAAAAGTGGTACTGTAAAAATACTATTTCAAGTAAAAAATATTTCAGGAAATTAACACAGTCATATATATAAAAACTCGATTGTGGCTACATAATGAAAGTTTTAGGAATGTGATCAAGTGCTCACTTATTAAACTGAAGTTTGCATGTACGTTATTTTCTCTTCTCCAACGATCGACCAATGTAAAATGACCAGGGTTACCTTAGATCAGTGTCATGTCAAAAGGCTGAAAACGGAATATCAGGGCAAGAAATGCCATTCTTTACAAGCTGAGTACATCAAAGTGATTAGCGAATCATACAACTATCAACTCAACAGCCATGGTTCTCTTTTTCTCTATTGTGGAGCATACATGCCTGTGCATTGTGGTTATGTTCAGTGTATAGAAATAAATTGAACACACTCTGTCGCGGTTCCATTACATCAAGTGAAACTGATCACCTTAATATCTACTCTCTGGTATTCCTCCGCCTGAGAAAAGACAGAAAGTATCAAACCAAAGATATACCACACAATTGCCGTCCTTTGACACCTCATCGCTTTAAATCGCGAAGACGTTTTTCTTCTCCACGGACCTGTATTTCCCGTAGAGGCCAGACAGATATCTAGACGTCTCGATCTCTGGATAAAGAGGCTGGACAAACTTTGAGAGCCTGAACAGTAGGGATTTCGTACATATAGGTGGGAAAGCAAGGCAAATGTGCGCAAGCGGGGTTACCGTTGACACAACAACAGATTATTAGTGTATTAGTATTAGCGTATTGATGTCGCACGCTACATGACGAGTGCACAGAGAGAGGCCTTGCCGAGGGCAACGACATGTTTTTTCTTTGAATGGGAAAACAATAGTGTAATAAATCGAATAAGATGAGTTTTATGAGTTAAACATTTCAATCTGGAGCATTCCCCCTCCCCCATTTTATATGTACTATACTACAAAACATCATTTTCTATGATATAGATGAAGGAGTATATTTTCTTTCCATTCCGGGGTTAAAAAGAAACATAATCTATTGACGATTTTTTTTTCTTTCTTTTTGATCGCAACTTCAAAAACTCACAACAATTGCTCAAAATATCATTGACCCGTTCCTCTCATTTTGTTGAAACTTAATATAATTTTGGACTTTCCCTTATACCCCGTTCACAGAGACGAGAGATGATCTCCATGAGCGTATTTTGAACATGCACAAAATAAGCGTAGCCGGTCGTGGCCAATAAAATGCGGGGCAACGAACGTAGTGGGAGCTCCATTATCTTACAGGCAGCGTGGTAGAATTCTGGTGGAATAAAGTGGCCTTAATACAAATGATGCACCGTCGGCAACTGTTTCGGGCATCAGGTCCGTTTATCTTCCAAGTTGGGAAAGAACTGAAGAAATGCTTAAACACCCCAGATTTGTATAGACATCGCCATAAATCGTACAAGAATCGTACTAGAAGCGTGATATGGTAAGCACCAGCGTAGCGACAAAGTCCTTCAGTATTATATGTATGTGTAATGCGTAGCGGCAACGTAGCGGAAACAACCGCTTGGTCGGCATTGATCTAGGTGTAATCGTAGTGACGGCGAGACAACAGCGTTTTTAACGTAGAAACATCACAGTAGTGATGTAGTCTTTAATTTGCCAAATTGATTGATTTTTACGGCAATACCCCAATTTGATATTTTGTTCGGATCAGATTGATCGGCATGGTCTTAGTAAGGTTGCATGGCTGTGTGAACGGGGTATAAAGCTTAACAGATTCTAGTTTGAGTAAACTGTATCAGTATTGGGGTTCGGATTGGTTTACGTACAACGTGAAGCCGGAGAGCTTTGATCATCAGCTTGGATTCTAAAAGTTTAACTGGTTGGATCTCTTTGAATTTAGCAGCTCATACAGTATAATTACGGAATAAGTTGTTGTCTACTATCGTAAACTTCCAAAGCTGCACGTATACTACATTGTCAGAAAATATGAAGTAATCTTCAGATGCCACAAACAAGGTGAGATGTTTGAACGAGGTAACTCAATGCATATTAGGGTTTCTAAACCATTACACTTAAGGTGAACATGTGTTAACGTGGACCTCTCTTGCGTTTACTTCAGGTGCCGTGTCGAATAGATGAGGTGATCAATTTAAGTTGGTGGGAAATGCTGAAATATGCTAGCTTAAAAAAAATATGCAATCTTGTTCTAAATTTAAAGTAGATCATAATTATTAACAGCTAATTTCAATCGGGGACATGATTAAAACAAAGGTTATTTTAGCTGAAAAAGTGTTACATAGATAAGACTGAATAACTATTATTGGGGTGATTGGGCTACGTATAACGTGAAGCTGATGAGCATTTATCGTCAGCTTGGATTTGGGGAGCTCAACTGATGGAATGTCGTAATATGGCCCAATACGTTCAGTATGATTTCATAGATCAGTACTGTTGTTGTTAAGTAGTTTCATAGTATCGAAGCTGCACGTATACTACATTGTCAGACAAATATCAAGCAATCGTCGGATGCCACAAACAAGGTGAGATGTTTCGATCAGGTTAATAAAGACATATTAGTGTTTTATAATTTTGAAGGCCTCTGCACACCAAACACGACAAGCCGAAGTCGCGCACGGCGTTTCAGCCATTTCGAAACATCGCTCAATGAACATTTTCTTCCTGTACAACTTGAGTTCATTTTTGGCATTCAACCAATCAGCGGCGAGGATTACCGATGATAATCATATTTCTATACATTTGTCCATGGGTGGCAGAAACTTGTCCATTTCTCTAGCTCATATCTATATGGCATTTCAATTGTAATATATATACATCGCTCCCCAACAAATACAACTGAGCCGGTCAAACAGAGAATACAGCTTATCGTCGAGTCCAGCCGAAAACTGTTTGATATGATAGTCCCTGACTTTGGTTTGAAAAGTTCATGCATATTCCTGTAACAGTATACGGTGAGTAAAAATATATAATTACGAACTTTAAGAGGTCTAGACAAATTGTAATAGTTAGATTATGGTCTATACAAATACAAACTTGCATGTAGACCTACTTTGTGACATAAATACTAGACTCTAATTGATAATTTATTCGTGTCTATAATTTTGTGACTCTGCTTTTCACAAGCAATAACAGGCGATAAAATAAATCAAAATAGAAAGAAAAAATACATAAATATTGCAGACATCATCTCTTCGCAGAAAAAGGGATGTAAGTCTACATAGTCTACTCTCGAATATAACTCATCTTATTTCCTAATTTTCTTGTTCTATTCGTAATAATTCACATCATGCTCATTCAGTGAAGTTATATTTCATTTACGTTTTATTTCCTTTACTGCTCTTGCATGCATTTGTTTTCAATATGTGTATGTTATTCAAATTCATAAGTGGTTCATATACAAACAAATCATGTTCTTTTTTAACTAAAACAATGGTGTGTACGAACTCTAGCCCATGTATATTATTATGGTTTATACTACCTATTTACGATATTGTTGAACGTGTGTTTGAATGTGGTACAAATAATTGCCGGATCTGTGTTCGGTTGGTGCGTGGACAATGCAGTCTAAAACCAGAACGATGGAAATAATACTGCTTATCAAGTCGATGAAATTGATCCGTCATGATTTTTTCTAGTTTACACAGTTCAAATAATCAGGTAATACAAGACACATTATTTAATATTATTCGCTTTGCCACTCGTCTCACGCGATCTAATCGATCTCGGTTTTTGCTTCGTCCAATTCCCATAGTAACAAACCAGGTTAAAGTTCAGAATGCTTTGTAGCAGAGCCTGATCAAACATATCCAGAATGTTTATAAATGTATTGCTTCCTGGGATATATAAAGAATTTTTTTCTGACTTGTTTTTTAATACAGATCGATCAATCGATCTTATTTACTGGGTGTAAGCCACAAATATTTTTAAATAATTGAACTTTCTCCCAGGAAGCATTACATTTATAGAATTTATTGTCCTATGGCGGACTAATGAATATTAATGAGTCAGAATGAATCAGGAGAGCTTGGGTATTTGATTCTACTTCATCGTGACTGTGCCATGGACCAGTAATGGCCTGGTGGTAGACTCGCTGCCCGGCAAGGAGTAGATGCAGGTTCATGTCCCGCTGGTTCCAAGATTTTTTTCTGGCTTGTTTTTCAATACAGATCGATCAATCGATCTTATATACTCACTGTAAGCCACAAATATGTTTAAATATCTAGAATTATTTTGTCTACGTGAAGATTATTCATCATTTTTAGTATTATCTTGGATTTTACTTTTAGAAGAGTGCTTGAATGCTTTTGTCCAGTGTAGTGTGTCGGTTAACATGCACATTTTTTCCTTGCTATAGATAAATCATATCGGTTGGGAGAAGAGGATTTTAACAAAAGAGAACATATTATATTTGTAACGTGAAATATATATATATATATATATATATATCTACTTTGTCAGGTCAAATCCATGAGTTAGTATAACAAATTAGTTCTAGTTAAAATCAGGATTTATTTATTGGTCCGTCTTTTTGTTCTTTACCTATATGCTCTATGTA
The DNA here is from genome assembly GCA_037976565.1 of Mesocentrotus franciscanus. Classification (NCBI taxonomy): domain Eukaryota; kingdom Metazoa; phylum Echinodermata; class Echinoidea; order Camarodonta; family Strongylocentrotidae; genus Mesocentrotus; species Mesocentrotus franciscanus. The sequence goes on along the minus strand of CP137681.1, from coordinate 7,167,862 downwards.
ATAATAACGCCTGTAGCGTCTTATAGTAAAACAAAACTTGTTAATTTCAGTCAGGTTCTAGATTATGGTCGTAGTCTAGTCTCTGGACAGATTCTAATATGTTTGAATGTGTCTATTTTTTTTTAGACTAGATATCCAGGGTCTTGAGACTACAGTAAAAATAAGATTCAATAAAGAAGATACATTACTTTAAGATCTCGCCATTAGTATCTATTGAACGTTATAGTGTAGAGCCGATGTCTACTATAACCAACACTCCAGGAAGCAGGAGTTCACTGTCATAACTATGTCTAGTTGAATAGAAATATATCTAACTTAGACATCAAGTGTCGGTTAGAAATGTATGTTCATCGAGTGTCTATGTTATAGACCAATGGCAAGTCTAGTCTAGTGTATTTAAAGATGCACAAGCTAGGATATATAGAAAGTAGCACACGGACGTGCGATACATATACCATCTTGCGAACTGTTTACGCACGGGAGCGTAGTACCCGTGGGCTCAGTAATATGTAGTGATCACCAACTTGCCTGCTTCGCGAATGGCCGAGTCTAGTCGTGCCGCGCCCGATTTATCCCGAGTTTCGACTGACTGTTTGTAGCTTAGTTTTAAGATATCAACTTTGTTGATATGTGATTAATTAAATATGTCTAATAATACACTTTTATTATAGTTATGTAAAACATATTTATTTACAATTCAATCTTGCAAGCTTTATTTGATATTTGATGGGAATGTGTTTGCCCTATAGCTACATTGCAAATATTCATGCAGACTTCCTATGTCTGTATTATGTACGATTATTATGGTATTACGCGCGTTACTCCGAAACCAGTCCGATGTACACAATGGCCCGAATTCAACAAGGAAGTTTGTCGACAAACCTAGGTTTATGTTCGTCATATGACGCGTTTCGATGCGTTTCAGACCAAGATTCAGACAAACCTTGGTCTGAAACGCGTCGAAACGCGTCATGTGACGCACATAAACCTAGGTTTGTCGACAAACCTCCTTTGTGAATTCGGGCCAGTATGAGTTTCCTTCGGGAGATTAATGGCGATGTCTGTGCGCTGGCCTCTTTATACCCGAAGATTGAGCATTTTTAAAGTACAAATAGCTGGAATTAGAGTCTAGTATCATTTCACTTAGAACAAGCATTATTCTGGTGATTTTTTCTTTTCTTTAATGATTTGATCTTTTACTCCCTTCTTGTGTTTGTATTGTATTGACAAAAGCATTTGTTGCCAAGTATCTGTTAGAATTATTTTAAATTTCAAGTTGCAAAGACGATGTAAATTCCTTTCCCTAAATTCCCAGGAGACAGTGCTGAATATAGATAGGCCAACATTCCAGACTCATCGAAGAAGTACTAGAATCTGAGGAAGGAGGGAGGAACTGGAGTCTTTCACACATTAAAGAATTGCTGACATTTTGACATTCTTTATTTGAAATCTACATGAATGAGAAAGTGCGTTCATGTATTTTGTCATCTGGTATGAATCCGTGGTTTTCCCTTGTAATAATTCAAAGACATTATAATTTTATTTTGTCATTGTAAGTAGTGTCAGTTATTTGTGCTAGTTAAAGGGATAGTTGAGTTTTTGTTTAAGACCGCAAATGCCTTCAAAGTGCATGTGTTTTGCTCTTATTCTTATTCATGACATTTTTAGTGCCCTTTTAGATCCTAAAATTGCTATGAAGGCAATTTTAGACCCGAAAATGAGTGAATTTAGATTGAATACAATCATACCAATTCAGCTCTACTTTCCCCAAAATCCGGTGACCGTTAATTAATTAATTGATTAATAATAACAATACAGGGGCCGGTGTGGTGTCCGTACTACAACCAATACGAAAAAACAACCAAAAGCCAATATTCGCATTGGCTGAAACAAAACGAATAAGGCGCTATCTCGTTTTCAACGGCTGGTTCACAATAACCATACAGTTGTGGACCACCACATATTTTCGAAATGGTTATATTTATGGATATTTCAGCCACCTCTGAACCAATTTTGATTAAAAAAGATGATCTTGTCATTTAAATGGTATATTCTTTCAAATTTGACACTACGTTTTTCATTATCCCACGCCAAAACAAAATGTGTTGTGTAGCGCCCTCTGCAATACAACTCAACTATCCCTTTAACGAAAGAACCATTAAGAAGCCTACATTCTTGACGTTAACAAAATGATACATTGTTTATATTTCTTAAATGAGTGGACACTACCGATTCATACAAATTGAGGCCTTCATCCTGCATGCACGATTTTAAATCTCTTGCTATATTGGGTTCCCTTTTCTGGTTTGTTCACGTTAATAAATGTTTAATTACTGTTAATTGTTAAATAATTAATAGTATAACTTAACTACAACGTATCTATTGCATATTTTATTAGAGATTGTAAGATAATTGTTTCTTAACCGTTCCTTAACAGCTGAGCACGTCAACTGTTTTTTTTTTCTCTTTCGTTTGAGCTCTGTAATTGATATGCACTGATTGCTAGGAATATATATATATATATATATATTTATATATTTATATATCAATCAGTGCTTCAAAAGTGTGTATCTTGTATGGACATGTACACATTTTGACCCGGGGGGGGGGAAGGGTGATGCACTAACTGGGAACGATATCGTTCCTAAGAGCAATTTTGGGGGACTTTGGGGATTGATTTCAATCCCAGCTTAAAATCGATTCTACCTGACTAGTTCACTAAATCGTTTTCAGGTTGGGATCAATCCCAGTGTGAATAATCATGCGGCACATGAATATTCATGTACGTGATCAATCCAACCAATCAACAGACTCAAATTGTGGTCACTGGGCATTATGAGGTCATCAATCGGCCGACATAATTTGCCGCTTAATTTGTCAATGACGTTCATTTCTATGTTGATTTAGTTCAAACAATATAGAACACTGAGTGAAATTTCGCATAAGAAAGAAAACAATCATTACTGACTGTTTCATGTAGCAGTGTGAGGATTAATACGATTTTCTGTGGGTATAGTTTGTCTTTCTTTATGCTTGTTTCGAGTAAAATGGCGGATTTAACGTAATGTACGTAAATTAGACCGGCGCTAGTGTACTTTCGTATCCATTTTTGACCCGTCACTCCGGCGTGGAAATACCCTACTAAAACATAACAAAAATCAACTAAATCTTTATCAGTTGTTAAAAAAATGGTTATGATTTAAAATTCGTTATGTTTCTTACCTGTTTCGTGTCAATTTTTTAATCTATTTTGGAGTATTTTTCCTAAAAACAAAAACATTATAATATACACTTTCTCACAGGTTTCACGGCAAACCGCAGCGCAATTACAATGCATTTCCATATACCGTACCGACGAAGGGAAGCGGGCGCGGTTTTGCGTTAGCGACCGTAATAGGATCATCATCGTCTTAATGTGAATTACTTAGATGAATTTGATGAGGATCTCAGATTACAGTGGCTAACTTCATGCACGCGCGTGCCCGCACCCCACCCTAAAAGTGATCGCGATCGCTTTTAAGCTTAAAATTGATTTTAAGGTTAAATCAATCCCAAATGCCTTAGTGAATCAATTCCTAAGAGCGATATTGCTCTTAGGAGTGATATTGAGCCTAAGAGCGATTTTTATTTGGGATCGATTTTAGCTGTTAGTTAATCACTGATTTGCTGATGCAAAAAAAAAAAAAAAAAAAAAAAAACATATGCAGGATGGAGGTGATAGAAATACGCGTATACTCAACAATCATAAATATCAATGTTTCTTCTACGGGGAGTTTCAAGGTCAATATCAGTGATAGTGTTTTAAAGTCTAAAGTACAAGACGTTGGAGTTTGATAATAACAGATAATAAAGATAACTACCTGTTAGTTATCAAACACGACCTAGTCAAACACAATACACAAACTTTTATCAAATATCGTGTATGGCATTAACGTCTGGTAGACGTCTAGTATATTGTGTTGTTGTGTCGTTTTGTCGTTTGCCATGTTTGGCGTGCAGAGACCTTTAAATACAAGGTCAACTATTTTTTTTCCAGGCCTTCTAGTCGATTATCCATGCATTTATTTCAGTTGCGGTGGTCGATATAATTATTTTTGGAATATCCCTTGTGAAATCAGTCAGCTTAATAAGATTTGCTAACATGTTTTAAATCTAAAGTGGGTCACCTTTTTTCTTCATTAATTTCATTCAGGGACTGATTAGAATAAAGGTTTTTTAGCTGGTAAAGTGTTATATGGAGTAGACTGAACTACTATTATTGGGATGATTGGGCTACGTATAACGTGAAGCTGGCGAGCATTTATCGTCAGCTTGGATTGAGAAGCTCAACTGATGGAATGTCATCATATGGCACAGCACGTATAGTATAATTTCATATATCAGTAATGGCCCAACACGTATAGTATAGTTTTATAGATCAGTACTGCTACTGTTGAGTAGTTTCATACTATCGAAGTTGCACGTTTACTACACTGTCAGACAAATATGAAGCAATCGTCGGATGCTACAAACAAGGTGAGATTTTGGAATCAGGTAAATCAACAAACATTAGGGTTTAAAAACATTACATTTAAGGTGCACGATTACTGGGTTATAGTGGACTTGTTTGCGTTTACTTCGCGTGTCAGGTCGAATATCAAAGGTGATCAATCCAAGTAGGTAGGAACTCATGAAATCTGCCATGTAAATAATGTTTGCAATCATGTTCTTAATTCGAAGTGGATCATAATTTTCTTCTTCTTCATTTTAATCGGGGACCTGATTAAAACGAAGGTAAATTTAGCTGACGAGCTAGGTGTTATATAGAGTAGACTGAAGTACTATTATTGGGGTGATTGCGATACGTATAACGTGAATCAGGAACTGAACTGATGGGACTTCACGTGGTATACCAGCATGTTTAATATGACTGTTAAAGGGATAAGTTGTTAATTTATTAGTATGGTCCTTCTGAATCTGCACGTATTACTCAAGGTCAGACGATAATCAAACATGTGCCGAATGCAAGAAACCAGATGAGATGGACGAATTATAGCTTAAATTAAAACAGGTAAGATGTCAATTCTCGGCACATGCAATTTATTGGTCTGTGCGACACAGTTTAAGTGACGATTTCGTCTTACCTTTAATTTAGTCCATACATATTGCTAAGATTTCATAATAAATGCTGAACTAAACGAATTGAAATGAACGTACAAAGCGAATACAACTTTGAGGTTTTATTTTTAGAAGCATTATCCAATTCAATTCAATTCAATTTATTTATGTTTCCAACAAAAACATTACAAATCAATTATAAAGATTTACAACAATTTAGGACTACATATTGGAAACGGTGGGGTCCACTAAAAAGCGATGCTTGTTCAAGGGTGGACACCTTAAATAATACCTAGGAATAATGAGTAATTAAATTAACAAGTTTTTAACTGCAAAATGAATTGCAAACAATTAGGGGGATGCCAGCAGAGAAGAGAACAGGGCGAGACAGTACTTTACATGACAAAGATAGGAGAACACGGTCAAAATACAAAGAATAGACAATGCCAAAAAGAAGTAAGAGATCGGGGGTTCAGAAAATAATACAAATGACGAGCTGCACGTGGGGCTGAGAAAAGGGTGAGGAAAGAGAAATGCGCATTACAAGGGAGATAAGTATGAGAAGGCACAATATAATATATATAATTATATTTGAGTCAGCGAGTACAGAATGATCTTGTATTCAACACTAACAACAGCAACAACATTATAATTCAATGAGATTTATATAATTGTAATGAAAACAAATTATTTGTTATGTTTTAAGTGTTAATCGATGGAGCATTTTATATTTCACTACTTTCATACCTTCATAGATAAATGTTTTTTTGAGCTAAGAGGGTCCGCAAGAGAGGTAACTGAAAATCGTGATATATTATGATAACTTGCAATGTTTTACAGTACCGCAGTATGTGGGTACTATGTGGAAGTTAAAATTACAATTGAATATTGTCAAAAATATGTCATAAGTCGGACGTATCTGCCAAAAGGCTACCTTCAACTTCAAATGTTTTTGTTCACCGTGACAGGCTAAAACGTATGTGAAAATTATTATGAATTTAATTTTCTGTTTAGACGATCCCTCTCCTAACACACCTTCCACCTACCCTCCCATTAAATCGCCAATTTGAAAGTAAAAGCTAGGAAGTGGTTTAATTTGTTTCGATGATAAGTACCCTTGGCGAAAACCTGTCGGTAATGTTCTTCTATATTTCATTTTAATATATATTATACATTCCCATCCGATTCGATTAGTATTATTCTTAATTGAAAGAACTTGTCAATCTTTTGTGCAATAAGAAATCCATACAATGCGAAATTGTTTGAAAGGGAAATGTTGATTCCTTCCTCTCACGCAAATAGCAAAGTGTAGACAGTGCACTAAACTATCTGTGTTAGGAACTAAAGGCAGTGTGTGATCATTAATGCACGTCTTGCTTTTATGTTACTTTAAATTCAGCTCAGCTATTGAATCATAGTTTTTCTTCAGAAAATGTCCTTTCAATGATATTAATGGAAAATTAATTGGATGCGGTCGTCATGAAACTGTTATTGCAGGTACCAGTTAAACATTCAATTAAAAAAAAAGGACATGGGGAAGGTACATGTTTTTTTTTCTTCTTCCGAATCTAGCATCTTAACTGAACAGTTGATACATAAAAGAATCGACATTTTCGGTGAAATATCTTAAGAAGTCAGGGGTTAGATCATCGACTGAGAAACGATATAAACGTGATATGCACAGTTGACGAGTCATCTGATGTGCATGTATGTGTGGATGTGGATGTGTGTGTCTCTGCTTTTATATTTCATATATCTGGAAAAGAGTTAGTTGAATTCATATTATCATCTTTAGTTTTCAAATGGATGATGCGTTTCCCAGCTAGAAGGTGGTACATTACCCCACCAAAACTATATACTGTGTTGGTAGAAATATTCCATATAAGGGCACTGTTTGCAAAAATTGTACTAAGAACCATGTAAGAAAGTTTAAATTAGCTTGGATTGGGTAGCTCGTTTTATGGGATATCGTTTGGGGCACCACGCGTAGCATGACAAATATGGATAGATAGATAGATACACGAGTTTTTATTTTTCTCTCAGTTAAGAGGAGCTTAGAGTCCTCTAGTGTTTGCAGCTTCGTGACGGAATGAACATCATGAATGTATATGCATTGATGTCATATTTGACACGAATCTCAATTTGGTGATAACTATGATCATGTACGCAATAAATATTGCGCAGCAGCATTATGAATTACTGGCTCTGTAAAATCAGGTACTTCTTAACCGACAACGGTACAGAATACGCTATCGTTCATCCCTTCGTATCATTCCACCTTGACTTATTGGAATAGTTTAAAACAAGGATGCAAGACTGATATACCCCTGCCCCCTTCAGCGGATTCAGAACATCGCTGATAGGTTAGTATACTGTACCAGAAAACAAAATCACATTACCTCTGTTTCTAAACGTACATTTGTTTAAGTCTAGATAATAATGTGGTAAACTAAACATGGTCATGCTGCTTCTTACATCATCGATCACATATTCCTCAATACTCCTACATGTTTTACGAGATTTCGCCCCTCTTCCAATTCCTGTTTATTATTTCATTCAGTGCCTACAAGTCGTACAATGTTCGGTGACCTGCCTATCCCGTATGAATCGAGGAGCGGAATGCTCCTTCTATTTATGTCTTTAGGTCTACACCAAAGACATTCCTTTTTAATTTGCCCATGAAATTAACGTATAGATATCGTTTAGTTTATATGAATCATATATTGTTAACTTCCCTATATTTGTATTTCATTCTATTTTGTCTTCAAAATATAATTTTACGGTGTTTTTCAAAGTTGATATTCTTCTTTTTGTACTCTCATTGTGGTTTGTTTAATATTTTGTAACTACTTCCTTTGTAAAATTAGCTAAAAATTGGTAAATGTTAAACTACTTTTTATTGTTTTGATAAACTGACCTGAAGGCCTTTTACTGTTTATATTAATCGCTATAACAAGCAATATTCACTATTATCATTATTTGTATGAAACTAAAATTGTATTAAAAGTACACAAATTGAATATATTAAAACATGTTTTCTGGACAGTTGACATGGTTTATGATAAACGGGTCTTTATTGATACACAATCAGAATATGACTCGAGCCTCCGATATGTATTCACGTGCTATTCTTCGTTCATATTTTGCTGTCCCATACTAAAAATATTATTCATTAACAATTGTTTCGATGTGGCGAAATTATCGCTTCCATAAAGGATTTAAGTTATTTGTGATTATATTTCAGTGGGCGGGGAACAAAATTGAATTGAATAAATAAATTATAACGATAGCTTTACTTTCATGGAGATGCATATATTGGTATTTCAACAGAGCTTACACCAAACTTTGGAAAACAAAATAATTTTTCTATTTATTTATCCATTGATTTATGCATATTCGCAATTTCAAAATGTATTAGAGTCAACATTACATGAACCCGATTATAATGATGTAATTTTACAATCCATTTGAATTGACATCACATAAAACAAGAATTTTACAATGTTTTATCAAAGACAAGTTGCACTAGTGTACAGTTTAAAGAATGAACACACAAAGATACATAAGCAAAGAGCTTGAATCGTTAAAACACCTTTCAAATATATAATATATGACAAATAAAATTCAAAAAGGGTTGTGAAATATTTACACTATACTTTTCCCGATGGACGGGAAAGGGGAACCTTCTTTGGGAACTTGATGATCTGAACGGGTGTGGGGGGTCGAAATACTTTAGGGAAAGTGAGGGTAAAATAAGAACGAATATATGTAGACGAAAGACATTCATGGTTTAATAAGAAAACGAAAAGGCCTACCCCCCCTATTCTTTTGGCTTATCATTTTATTTCCCTGTATATAGAGTGAGCAAAGAGCGGCAATTAAAGAGAAAACGTCCATTAAGTATCGTAATTTCTAGAATTTAAATTCCAAATCCGTCTTTAGACTTTAAATATTTTAAGTATTTAAAGTTTCATTTAATCAGATATACGATTAAAAGTTTTAACGAAAGTTAATTCTGCAAATGTGCTCAATCTGAGCATACGTGTAGGCTGTCCTCTTCTCTTGGCTTTTGTTATGATAAGGCCAAAGTTACTTTAAACTTATTATTGTTATTCACTCCTCTTGGTAAATGTAACCATTTTTACGAATTTTAGTGACTTGACCTTAAGGAGACCTTTGCATTTGTAAATATTTTTGTCTTGTCTTTGCTGTGTGGCCTTTTATTCAATTGTCACTCATTTCTTTAGTGACACCTATTACATTATTAGAGTGCCACACATACTTTCTCTGGCAAGCACATTCCCCACCCTTTTCGTTGGGATGTGCAACCACCCAAGGTATTGCTAAAGCATGCATAACACTTGATTGCCACACCTATATTTTCCACTTCTCCTGAGCTGTTCATTTAGAGCACACGTATTCTGGAGAGTCTTAGTCGATCTGCGATCTTGTTTTGGCCTCCGAAAATTGAAAAAGATTTTAAACCATCACCCCTGAGCGTCAGGGGAGGAGGGGGCCCATCTTCTTCTTTTTTTTACAAAAAAAGGTGTTTTTACCTGTTTTTTCTAGGGGAGGGGGCCCGGCCCCCCCCCCCTGGATCCGCCACTGGAGATACATGGACACAGCAACAGATTATGAGTGTCGGCAGTCCTCCAGACAAGGGACCATCTGCCTGTCTACTGATCTGTGACACGCTACATGACGCATGCATGAGAGGGACGTAGCAGAGGGCAACGACATGGCTTTTACTTTTCCTAAGAATTGGGGAACAACACTGTTAGAACTCGTAACAGATGAGTGATAGAAGTTACACCTTTCAATATGGAGCCCCCCACCGCCTCCCATTTGCTATAAACTAAACAGGAATACATAATTTTCTTCAATATTGATGAAGGATTTTTTTCTTTTCTTTCTATACGGGGGTTGAAAAGAAACATAATATATTGACATTAATTATATTTAAAATGCATGTATGATAGAAAATTTTCTTGAGGGAAAAAAAGAAGAAGATATATTTTGTTTTTAGTACAAGGCAAAGAGGAGATGAGCTCGCAAGATATGTAATTACGTTGCCAATTAGTGTTTCATTGATCGCAACTTCAAAAATTAATAACTTTCCTATTTCGAATCAGAATTTGCTTAAAATTTCACTCACCTGTCCCTCTCATTTTCTGTTTTTTATCAAAACCAACTTAATATCAGGTTTGACTTTCCCTTAAGCTTAACAAATTCTAGTTTGAGTAAACTGTTTCAGAACATTGGTTCTTGGTCTACGTACAATGTGAAGCCGGAGAGCAATTATCGTCATTTTGGATTTGGAAAGTTTAACTGGATGTATATCATTAAATTTAACAGCACATACAGTATGATTACTGGACAAGAAGTTGTTTAGTATTTTCATACTACCGAAGCTGCACGTATACTACATTGCCAGAAAAAATATGAAGCAATCGTCAGATGCCAGAAACAAGGTGAGATGTTTGAATCAGATAAATCAACGTATATTATGGTTTCTAAACCATTACATCCAAGGTGCAACATTTTATAGTTGACTTGTATTGCGTATACTTCAGGTGTCGGGTCGTATAGTTCGGGTGATCAATACAAGTAGGTGGGAAAGCATGAGATGTGCCAGCTCAATAATATTCCAATCATGTTCTAAAATCAAAGTGGATCACATTTGTTAACAATTCATTTCAATCGGGGACCTCATTAAAACAAGTTTGTTTAGCTGATAAATTGCTGCATTGATAAAACTGAACTACTAATCAAACAATCGTCGGATGCCACAAACAAGGTGAGATGTTTGAATCAGGTATATCAACACATATTCGGGTTCCAAAACCATTACATTTAAGGTGCACGATTTTACAGTGGGTTATAGTGGACTTTTCTTGCGTTTACTTTAGGTATCGGGTCAAATAGCGAGGGCGATCAAACCAAGTATGTAGGAAATCATGAAATGTGCCATCTAAATAATATTTGCAATCATGCTCTAAATTGGAAGTGGATCATATTTTTTAAAACTTAATATCATTCGGGGACCTGATTAAAACGAAGATGATTTTAGCTAACAAAGTGTTACATAAAGTAGACTGAACTACTATTATTTGAATGATTGGGCTACGTATAACATGAAGCTGGCGAGCATTTATCGTCAGCTTGGATTCGAGGAGCTCAACTGTAGGGACATCACTTGGTATACCAGCATGTCCATTATGACAATTAAATGGATTAGTTGTTAATTATTAATATGGTCCTTCTGAATATACACGTATTTTTCAAGGTCAGACAATTATCAAGCATTTTTCGAATGCCTCAAACCAAATGAGATGTACGAATATAGCTGAAATTAAAACGGGTCAGATGTTAATTCACGGTAAGTGCGTTGTATTGGTCTGTGCGACACATTTAGAATATAAGTGACGATTTCGTGCGACCTTAGTCCATAAATATTGCAAGGGTTTCATGTTCTTACCTAACTCTTGCTAAACGAACTGAACTGAAAGTACCAAGCGAAAACAACCTTGGGGTTTTATTTTTACAAGTATTATCATGATATATTGCAATGTTTTACAGTACTGCAATATTTGGGTACTATGTGGAAGCAAAAATTACAATGGAATATTGTCCAAAAAATATGTCATAATTCGGACGTATCTAACAAAAGCCTACCACCAACTTGATATGCTTATGTTCACTGTGACAGGCTAAAACGTATGTGAACATTATCATGAATGTAATGTTCTGTTAAGAAAATCCCTCTCCTAGCACACCTTCTACCTACCCTTTATTACCTCATCCACTTTGAAAATAAATGCTAGGAAGTGGTTTATTTTCTTTCGTTGAGAATAACACATGACAAAAACCTGTCGGTAATGTTCCCTTAGATGTTATTTCTATATATTTAACTTCCCCTCCGATTCGATTAGTACTATTCTTAATTGAAATAAATTGTCAATGTTTTGTGCGACGAGAAAGCCATAAAATGGGAAATGTTGATTTCTTCCCCTCACGCAGAGAGTAAAATGTAGACAGTGCATGCACTGAACTATCCGTGTTAGGAACTAAAGCCAGTCTGTGATCATTCATGCACGTCTTGTTTTTCTGTTATTTTGAGACCAGCGAAGCTATTAAATCATTGTTTTACGTAAGAAAATGCACTTAAATTGATATTAAAATAAATAAATAATTGGCAGGGGTCGTCATGAAATTGTTATTGCAAGTGCAAGACAGACACTCAATGCATTAGGGACATCGGGAAGGTACATCTATGTCCAAATTCAGCACCTCAATCGAAAATGTGGTACATAAAAGACTCGACATTTCCGATGAAATATCTTGAGAAGTCTAGGGTTAGATCATCCACTGAGGAGCGATATAGAAGTGTTGTGCGTAGTTGACGAGTCCTCCGATGCGAAGGTATGGGTGTTGGTGCGTTTGTCTGTATTCGTATATTTAATATATTGGAAAAGAGTTAGTTAATATTATAATCTTTAGTTTTCAAATGAATGAAGGTGGTACATAACCCCACCAAAAATAAATACTGTGTCGGTAGAAATATTCGATATGAGGGCACTGTTTGCAAAAATTGTACTAGGAACCATGTAAGAAAGTTTATATTAACTTGGATTGTGTAGTTCGTTTTATGGGATATCGTTTGGGGCACCACGCGTAGCATGACAAATATGGCAATTTGCATTTATTCAACTTACCATCATAAGTGCGTATTTTCTTCAGTGTCACACTATTACGAAACAACCGTCGGATGCCACAAATTAGGTGAGACGTGTGTGTATACAAGCATGAATAGAGAACATCAGTTTAAATTTCTAAAAGACACGAGTTTCTATTTTCTCTCAGTTAATAGGAGTTTATAGTCCTCTAATGAATGAAAGTCATGAGTGTATATGCATTGACGTCATATTTGATCATATACGCATTATCGCGCAGCAGCATTATAAATGTACTGGCTATGTTCTTAACCGACAATGGTACAGAATACGATATCGTTCATCCCTTCGTATCATTCCACCTTGACTATTGGAATAGTTTAAAACAAGGATGCAAGACTGATATGACACCCCTCCCCCCTCGTTCAGCAGATTCAAAACATCGCTGCTAGGTTAGTATACTGTACCAGAAAACAAAATCACATTACCTCTGTTTCTAAACGTACATTTGTTTACGTCTAGATAGTAATGTGGTAAACTAAACATGGTCATGCTGCTTCTTACATCATCGATCACATATTCCTCAATACTCCTATATATTTTACGAGATTTCGCCCCTTTTCCAATTCCTGTTTATTATTTCATTCAGTGCCTACAAGTCGTACAATGTTCGGTGACCTGTCTATCCCGTATGAATCGAGGAGCGGAATGCTCCTTCTATTGATGTCTTTAGGTCTACACCAAAGACATTCCTTTTTAATTTGCCAATGAAATTAACGTATATATATATATCGTTTAGTTTATATGAATTATATATTGTTAACTTCCCTATATTTGTATTTCATTCTATTTTGTCTTCAAAGTATAATTTTACGGTGTTTTTCAAAGTTGATATTCTTCTTTTTGTACTCTCATTGTGGTTTGTTTAATATTTTGTAACTACTTCATTTGTAAAATTAGCTAAACATTGGTAAATGTTAAGATACTTTTTATTGTTTTGATAAACTGACGTGAAGGCCTTTTTAATGTTTATATCAAGCGCTATAACAATCAATAGTCACTATTATCATTTTTTGTATGAAACTAAAATTGTATTAAAAGTACACAGATTGAATATATTAAAACATCTTTTCTGGACAGTTGACATGGTTTATGATAAACGGGCCTTTATTGATACACAATCAGAATATGACTCGAGCCTCCGATATGTGTTCACGTGCTCTTCTTTGTTCATATTTTGCTGTCCCATACTAAAAATATTATTCATTAACAATTGTTTCGATGTGGCGAAATTATCGCTTCCATAAAGGATTTAAGTTATTTTGTGATTATATTTCAGTGGGCGGGGAACCAAATTTAATTGAATAAAGCAATTATAACGAAAACTTTACTTTCATGAAGATGCGTATATTGGTATTTCAACAGAGCTTACACCTAACTTTGGAAAACAAAATAATTTTTCTATTTATTTTCTATTGATTTATGCATATTCGCAATTTCAAAATGTATTGGAGTTAACATTACATGAACAAGATTATAATAATGTAACGTTATAATCCATTTGACTTCACATAAAAAAAGAATTTTACAACGTTTTATCAAAGACAAGTTGCACTATTGTACAGTTTAAAGAATGAACACACAAAGGTGAAGAAACGTAAGCAAAGAGCTTGAATCGTTAAAACACCTTTCAAATATATAATACATGACAAATAAAATTCAAAAAGTGTTGTGAACTATTTACCCTATATTTTTCCCGAAGGACGTGAAAGGGGAACCTTGTTTGGAAACTTGATGGTCTGAACGGGTGTGTGTGTGGGGGTGTTACACCCACTAATGTAATAACGCCCACAAATGTAATAACACTTTACCCACAAATGTAATAACACCCACAAATGTAATAACACTTTACCCACAAATGTAATAAATTTCACCCACAAATGCAATAACCACTTTACCCACAAATGTAATAATTTTGAATCACCCACAAATGTAATAATGACTTTACCCACAAATGTAATAAATTTGAAGGGATATTTTGTCGAATTTGTTCAAAACTAAAACCCTGTAATAAAGCATGGGTATAGCGCGCAGTCTTTACTCCAGACCCGGTTATTTCAAAAATTTTAAAAATCTTCAAAACTAAGACCCCATAATCCCATTCCTGTGGAATAACATGAGAATCGAGTGTAGTCTTTCCTCCAGACCTGGTCATTTCAAAAATAAAAACAAAAAAAACAAAACAAAAAATTCAAATCTAAGACCCAACAATCCTCCAAACTAAGACCCTGTAATAAAGCATGGGTTTAGAGCGTTGTCTTTACTCCACACCCGGTTATTTCAAAAATAAAATAAAACAAAACAAAACAAAACAAAACATTAACTTTAAAACTAAGGCTCCACCATCTTCCAAACTATAAGACCCTGTGATAAAGCATGGGTTTAGAGCATAGTCTTTACTCCAGACCCGTTTAATTTGATCAGTCATACTTCATTCCAACTCCGTCTACTCTTGAAGCATCTGAAAAGTATTACTGAAAAACTTTTGGAGTTGTACGTGTTAAGTAGTTTTATATGGACGAATACTAAGTTACAGAAAGCCAGGTACATTTAGTATTTCGGCATCTTGTTCTCTTGTTTTTCCTAGCTTAGAAGAATTGTCACGTGTTAGGTTGTTTGCGTTTTATATCAAGTTCAGTTGATGTTATCAGGTTCAATATTGCCCAAATTATAACCTTGTTTGCTTGTAAAAGACATGTGAGTTACTCCACCTTTTTATACGTAATAATTATTTTGGTTCTGTTACCGTCTGTATATTAATAAAACAACCTCTTCATTCGTTTGGAATAAAATACTTTCTATCTTACAAAATGTATGTATCCATCATTGCATCACTATAAAACCATAACCTCTGCAATTTACTCACATTGATTGAGAGAGTATATAGATATTTTATCAGTCAAAGGGTTCTGCAATCATTCATTCAAAACATGCAAATATGTTTCGCGTGATCTCGTTATACAGCTATTTATGATTTATTATATGAAAGTATGCGTTGTTATTTGCTTGTTAACCGATTATCATTTCAGACTTGTTCTTGTTTATATAACTGCTTGAGTGTTTCAGAAGTAGGGAAAACTGTAATATAAATGTGTTTTGTTTGTATTTGCCTTTGAATAAATTTCGTTCTCATGAATTCACACCGTGTACCGCGTACCAATTGGTAGTCTTCAGTATAAGTAATTGATACGTTCATCACATGAAGAAAGGTAATTCATTCACGCACTCATGAAAATATAACATCGCAATCCAACGTTTCAATGTCACTAATAGCCTACATATATATATATATTATATATGTTACATATCGTGATCATATTTCATAATCACATGCATAAAACAATCAGCGTCAATATTTAAATACATTTAAGGTCACTTATTCGATTACTTTTTTTTCTACGAACATTGAATTCCAGGATATTTGTGGGCGTTAGAATATTTACATGATTAAAAATCGTCGCCGGTCAACGAACCATCGAATCGGTCCCTCCTCTGTGTGTTATATATATGGACCATTTTGACTGATTCGTCAGTTCGTGTGACCGCCGACCAATCATTTATTTGTGACGTGTTGTATCCACATATGTAATAATGTAATTTATTTTTAAATGAAAAAAAAGAGGAATAAGATGGTGGGTCTTAGTTTCGAAGATTTGTTTAAATTTCTATTTCTTTTGAAATAACCGGGTCTGGAGGAAAGACTACGCCCTATACCCATGTTATTCCACAGGAATGAGATGGTGAGGTCTTAGTTTGAAGATTTTCATTTTTTCTAAATAACCGAGTCTGAAGTAAAGACTTCGCTCTAATCCCATGCTTTATTACCGGGTCTTAATTTGGAAGATGGAGGGGTTTTAGTTTAAAAGGTTTTTGTTTTGTTTTGTTTTGTTTTGTTTTTTTTAACTTTTGAATAACCGGGTCTGGAGGAAAGACTACGCTCAATATTCAATTAAGGAAAGGTATGTCACTTTACTAACTACACCTTGCACAAAGCCCAGAATGTCTGCATAATTTGAGATTTTAAAACTTGATTTTCAGTTTAAATCATATAATGCAATCCATTTCTTCTTCTTTTTCTTTTTGTTTTGTCTTATTTCCCGGAAAGGAGACAATCCCACCGACAGGCATCGCATAGTCATGGTTGGTATTGGAGGGGCCTAGGCTGCGCATACGCATACATGCAAGCCGAGAAGCCTGTTCAATGTACCGAACCGTGCTGGCCAGAAGATACAAACATAATAGTCAACGATTTATGCTGACAGCCTGTCTGGGATCTCCAAAATTGCGAAAAATTGAGCAGCGTAGATTTGTTTTTCTTTCTTTCTCCTGCTCCCTCTTAAATTTAATTAATGTGATTTGAATTCGGCGTAAATATTCATAATTGAATGAAACACGCCAATAAAACAAAAACAATAACAACAACGTTCTTCCACAGGAATAACATGATGGGGTCTTAATTTTGAAGATTTTTAAACAGTTTAGAAATAACCGGGTCTGGAAGAAAAACTACGCTCTAAATCCATGCTTTATTACCGGGTCTCAGTTTGGAAGATGGTGGGGTCTTAGTTTAAAAGTTTTTTTTTTTAACTTTTGAATAACCGGGTCTGGAGGAAAGACTACGCTCAATACTCATGTTATTCCACAGGAATAAGATGATGGGGTCTTAGTTTTGAAGATTTTTTTTTTTAAATTAAACGGGACTGGAGTAAAGACTTCCCTCTAAACCCATGCTTTATCACAGGGTCTTATAGTTTGGAAGATGGTGGGGCCTTAGTTTTAAAGTTAAAGTTTTGTTTTGTTTTGTTTTGTTTTATTTTTGAAATAACCGGGTGTGGAGTAAAGACAACACTCTAAACCCATGCTTTATTACAGGGTCTTAGTTTGGAGGATTGTTGGGTCTTAGATTTGAATTTTCTGTTTTGTTTTTATTGTTTTTTATTTTTGAAATAACCGGGTCTGGAAGAACAACTATGCTCTAAACCCATGCTTTATTACAGGATCTTAGTTTGGAAGATGGTGGGTCTTAATTTTTAAGTTTTTGTTTTTGTTTTTGTTTTGTTTTGTTTTTTGAAATAACCGAGTCTAGAGGAAAGACTACGTTCAATACTCATGTTATTCCACATGAATAAGATGATGGGGTCTTAGTTTTGAAGATTTTTTTAAAATTAAACGGGTCTGGAGTAAAGACTACGCTCTAAACCCATGCTTTATCACAGGGTCTTATAGTTTGGAAGATGGTGGAGCCTTAGTTTTAAAGTTAATGTTTTGTTTTGTTTTGTTTTATTTTATTTTTGAAATAACCGGGTGTGGAGTAAAGACAACGCTCTAAACCCATGCTTTATTACAGGGTCTTAGTTTGGAGGATTGTTGGGTCTTAGATTTGAATTTTTGTTTTGTTTTTTATTGTTTTTATTTTTGAAATGACCGGGTCTGGAGGAAAGACTACGCTCGATTCTCATGTTATTCCACAGGAAAAGGATTATGGGGTCTTAGTTTTGAAGATTTTTAATTTTTGAAATAACCGGGTCTGGAGTAAAGACTGCGCGCTATACCCATGCTTTATTACAGGGTTTTAGTTTTGAACAAATTCGACAAAATATCCCTTCAAATTTATTACATTTGTGGGTAAAGTCATTATTACATTTGTGGGTGATTCAAAATTATTACATTTGTGGGTAAAGTGGTTATTACATTTGTGGGTGAAATTTATTACATTTGTGGGTAAAGTGTTATTACATTTGTGGGTGTTATTACATTTGTGGGTAAAGTGTTATTACATTTGTGGGCGTTATTACATTTGTGGGCGTTATTACATTTGTGGGTGTAACAGGGGGTCGAAATATTTTATGGAAAGGGAGGGTAAAATAAGAACGAATATATGTGGACGAAAGACATTCATGGTTTAATAAGAAAACGAAAAGGCCTACCCCCCAAATTCTTTTGGCTTATCATATTATTTCCCTGTATAGAGAGTGAGCAAAGAGCGGCAATTAAAGAGAAAACGTCCGTTTAGTCTCGTAATTTCTAGAATTGAAATTCCAAATCCGTCTTTAGACTTAAAATATTTTAAGTATTTAAAGTTTCATTTAATCAGATATACGATTAAAAGTTTTAACGAAAGTAACTTCTGCAAATGTGCTCAATCTGAGCATCCGTGTAGTTTGTCCTCCTCTCTTGGCTTTTGTTATGATAAGGCCAAAGTTACATTAAACTTATAATTGTTATTCACTCCTCTTTGGTAAATGTAACCATTTTTACGAATCATCTCCCCAACTAGCCGAGCTGTCACGGTGCCACCATGTAGAGTGTAGTCACATTCAAGGCCCAAACGATCCAGCTCAATTACAATCCTAACAAACTTTCTGTACGAACCTGACCAATTGTAACATGACCAATTCATAATTAGATTAAAGGTACTATGTCCCATTTGCAGGCCAAAAAAATGAAAAGGTTAAATTCCAACGGCATTTGAAAGACAATACTAATTTAGAACTTCCCTAAAAAAGGGGGCTTGAAAATGTCTTTAAGTGGGAAAATAACGACTATTAGTTGTCGAATCGACTTAGGAGCTATAGAGCCAGTAAGTAATAGTCTAATTTTTCAGACCATTGTACCAAATGGTTGTATGTTTTATGCTGCGCAAAGATTCAATCAGTTTAATTTTGGCCATTACAAGAAGTGGGTTATTGATGTAGACAAATGCTCATGTACCCTTTACAGCTCATTTTATGTATGTTATTACCAAAGATGAAAAAAAATTCAGTCAGTCACTCAATAGTGTCTGACAGTGAAGTCTAGCAAGTAAACGGGTGTCCTTGCATAATTTGAATATTGGACAGGTAGGACATACATGACATATTCCTAATTCCTGCAAAGTTGTACAGAATTTGATGTTGGCTGCAAAAGGGACATAGTATCTTTAAAGGAGGCTACACTGTATGCATATATTATGAAAAGGTTATACAGAACGTGTAATTAAAATAATAATAATAATGATTATAAGAATGGTTATGAGTGAAATTGAAAGTAATTTTCACTAGCGAACAATTTAATTGGCGTAGCCGTAGACGCCGTAGTTTGCATTTAGCTCTTCGTGATGACCTCGACTCCATAATTAACTGCGCAACGGCCAAATCAATTAGGTCTGGGTTCTCATATTGTGGTGGGCAAACTCGTACACGCCAAATCTTGATAGGGTTTACATCATGTAGTATATGTATTGTAGATACCAACTAGTAGTAAGACTTTGCTTATCACAATCACACTACAAACACCCTACATAAAGCACTTAATCTAAATTAAATCAGGACGTTATTCAGCATTTTGGTCTAACGCAACAGGCCTTTGTAGAAATATAATTGCCCACGTTTCTAATTCAGTTTAACAACACACAGAGAGTCAGCTAGAACTCAGTTACCATCACAGTCAGTGTCACGGACTCATTGGCTTGCATCGATATGACTGAGTGGTTCATAAAATAATACAACTTCAAATCAACTAAACTTAAAACAGAAAACTAATCAAAAGAAAGATGAACTGTGACTCTTTATCGTAAGGATCATATACTAGTCGTGTGCAATATCATAGATCGTGTATTTCGATGTTTAAATAGTTTATGAAAATGGATCAATAAATCATAAAAGCGTAAGCTTACGTTAGTTGGGGACGCCATTGCACCACCATGAACTATGGTTTCTCGGAACAGTAGCAGACGGTCGACCAAACAAATACAAATCCCGGTCGTCGATCTGCGCATGCGTCTGCTTGTTTCGATCGATTCAACTACGTTTCAATTATAGGAACTTTAATACTACTCTTTTTATGCAATGGGCATTACCATATATAGTAGCTTACCATTGATTCGCCAGCCAATTATGGTAGCTACTATAGGTTTAATTGTGGTTTTAAAAAAGTTTTATGCAACAGTGATGATCTATAAGATGAGTTAATTATGTATCATTGGCAAAACAATATTCCTATAACCACTTGTCTCCATGGTTCTCTATTACGATGGCCTACGAGACAGAAGGTAACATGTATGTCTCGTGAGCTGTCGGTCTTCATGGACATTATGCATACTCAATATAAGACTTACCTAAAAATGATTGTCAATCTGTCACACTTCAAATACTGTAATCGTGCTAGATTTTTAGCCCCCCCCCCCTATCATGAGAAATAATGTAGATTTGATTTACATATTCAGTTTCCTTCTTTTGCATTCTTATCTGCCCGACTTGACACTCGAGGCGCTTTCGATTATTACCCTGGCTTTATCACGGCTGCCATTACGGTGCTCTAGCATTTCAAGGAAATAATTCCTGCCAGGTACCCATTTACATCACCTGGGTTGAGTGTGGCAAATGTAGATCAATGTATTGCCAAAGTACGTTAGTGCCGCGGCGGGACTCGAACCGCGGAACTTGTGATCGACAGTCCGGTGACGTATCCACCCGACCACGACACCTCTACACGGTACTAATAATCGTTGAGGCCTGGTAGAGGTCAAGCTTGTAGATGGCAATTGGAGTAAACTAAATTACGAGTTTTGGTACGATTGGTCTGTACATTATATGAAGTAGTAAAATCTTCGTTATTTGTCATCGGTATTACAATTGTGGAAGCTAAAATAGTTTGATTCAAGACTGGTTAGCCCCTGTATAGAAATAGGAAGGGGGTTATTTAATATTGTCGACCATCAAACATGCATCTATAATTCAGTGTCACGCCAATATGAAGGATTTGTCGGATGCAACAAACCAGGTGAGAAATATGTTTTACTTGAATTTTCATTCAAAGAATATCCACTAGAGAATATTATACGAAATCGTAAACAATATGAGTGGGCAGAATTGTTGGAAACCGCCAGAGAGATCAATCATCATCGGCACAACTGAAAAGTATGACGTAGATTTGTATTTCTTTGTACGAGATGCCTTCCAGAAGGTTTGAGACGTTTTTCAAGATAGGAATTCACTTATATCAAACATGTATAACGCTCATATATCCTTTAAGATATGACTATCTGACTTTAATGCACTTGACAGTCCTCAAAGATGAACATATCCAGGACCTTCTTTACAGGCTCTTTCGTTGTTTCTTTGTCTTAAAAGCGACTGTCCCTGATGTGCGTATTCAGCTTTGGGAACAACTAAAAGTAATAGGGAGCAAGGTCTGGACTGAATGGAGGGCTCGATACAGGTGGCACCTAGTTTGCAGACACAAACCCTTGTCAGTCGTTGTGCGTAGTGTCTGCACCATGACAGTACAATAGGCTCGGCACATGCCAACAACCGACATAATTATCTAGGCTCTGCTCAATGCTCTAGGAATTGCGGTTACGTGTCAACTTAGAGTTTCTGCATGGAGACCAGGTGCCACCGACCCGATCGAAAGAGTTCTGGCATTGTGTACTTAATTGCTTTCCTAAAATGGGAACTTCCACTTCTTGTTGACTTTCTGTCCAGAGGAAAACCATTCGATGTACTTGTTACCCTTGCTACCGAAATACGGGATCATCATGATACGTCCTTATGCATGTACATTATAATACAAATTACTGGAAAAGCTACACCTTCCCCTTCTGTTTGAGTCTGTGGTGTATGTTTTCGTCTCATGTTGGGACCTAAAAATTATGAGGCTTTGTATATGGTAAATCTGAAATATAAGTTGGATTTAGGCGCCTTGGATCAATTCGAGTGGCCGTAAACACGCGTGCTTCACGCACCGCAGCCTTGTTTGCGTGAAGCACGCGATCGCCTAATCCCTCTATTCAAAAGACGCATGCGGGAAGCCCGCATAAAGAACGCTTCCGTGCGATTTTCCTATAACGCTTTTAACTGATACAAGTTGAGCGCCCTCTGTTGTCAATATGTACAAAGAAAGTGCGCAGAATTCAGATTCCCTACCCCTAAAGGGAGAACTAATCAAGAAAATGTATATATCACACATTTTATACAAGTCATACATTCATACCCTTCTTCCTTTAATATGTTTCGCTTTGTTCTAGCTTCATTTGTCACATTTTCGTTCCCAAACTTTATTGTTTTTGTGGGGTTATCTTAAACAATATTTTACATCTGGAACACTCATAAACGTATGGGCAAAACGTTTATGACTAACCATGAACAGATTATTATTTATAAATGAATGGCGCAAATTATAAACTGTTTCTATGACAGCGCCGTAAAAACCAAACAATAACAACATCAAAACAACAACAACAACAACAGCAGCCATCAGCCTTCGTTTTTATCTTATCCTCAAGGTTTTTATTTCCATAATTTCAATACATATTTAAATTAATTACTCATTTATTGAGTGAAACATAACATAGGCTAGAAATTTAAAAAATGTTCCACAATTCTTCCAGCTTAGTATTATTTAATTGCTAACACATTAATTACTTTAAAAAAAAACCTCAGCAACGACTTGAATTAAAGAAACAAAGCATGTGGGTTAATCATAAATATTATATTAAGAGTTCAGAAATAAACAATTATGAAATGAAACAATAGGAGTGATCGAGAGGGAGGAAAAGAGAGAGGATGGCATCTTTGACATTCATTTTCAATGTTGCCTTTGCCTAAGCCCGCCGGCCCATATGGTCGTGTTAAACAGCAGTTTATTGAATTGATATGTCATGAACAATACACGGATATATGCTTCCTCTTTGTTCTTCGACCCCTTCCCCCAACCCACACCTTCTCTCTCTATTAACCAGTTCCTTCCGACATTATTCAGCACAATGATGCGTGGGCGTTCAATCCTGGCCAGTATCTTAGACGAGCAGGAACCTAGCGCATGCGCAAATCATTTGGCAATATGAAAGCTTAGTTACGTAAGAGGAACAATGAACCCGTCCGAGGGTAGGTCGTTGTCATGGTTATTAACTCCGACAATAGGAGAGCGGAAGCGAGGTAAGGGTATAGATCACTGACCTGTTAAGGTCAGTGGTAAAGATTGATTCAATATGAACTGACGTACAGCATTGATGGTACTTGTATACTACATGTATATCGGGTTCATATAACCCTGTTTATTCGGGGGTCTTGTTGTTTTGCAGTTGTCGTTACTGTTTTTAAAGAATTTTAATGGGATCATGTTCCGACGTACTCCAAAATAAAAATTGTTATTAAAAATATAATGTAGAAGTAGAACCAGATTTTACCCTATCTGAAATAATCATTCAAAGATATAACAATCATGCAAGATAAGGGAATGAAAAAGAAGATGTGATGAAGCCAAATGTCACAGATGATTATGAGAAATTATTGTTTTTCTCTCTCTCTTTTCCTCTCTCCCTATCTCTCTCTCTCTCTCTCTTTCTCTCTCGCTCGCTTTCTCAGCGCCAGTTTCCATCTTAATCTCTTGTACTGTTTTCTGTTCCGCTATTTGCTTTTATTCCGAAAGTATTCCTTTCGATCCTGAGATAAATTATATATTATACCATAACCTCGATATGGAGAAGGAAACACGGAACGAGCGCCTGATGATATCGAAATGAGAAGAATATTACTGTACAATAATTATAAAAATTAAATCTTTTGAATGTAAATCATGGTTAAAAACAACAACAAAGAGGAATCCACAGCGGGTGGGGGGATGACGAAGAGACAAATAGCATAATAATAATTAACAATATGTCCAACTTTCTTTCTTTCCCTCTCTCGCTCGTTTTCTCAAAGTCATTTTCCATCTTCATCTCTCATAGTGTTTTCTGTTCCGCAATTGTTAATGAGATCGCATTTCGACGTACTCCTAAATAAAAATAGCTGATCATAATTATCATACGTAGAACAAGATTTGACCCTATCTGAAATATTTATTTAAATATATAACAATCATGGAAAGATAAAGGAATAATAAAAACGTGATTTAGTAACAATGTTACATACGAAAAGATGGCATAAGAAATTATTGTTCTCTCTCTGTATGTCTCTCTCTCTCTCTGTTTGCTCGCTTTCTCCTCGCCATTTTCCATCTTCAGCATCTTTGGTACTGTTTTCCATTCCGCTATTTGCTGTTATTCTGAAAGTATTCCTTACGATCTTGAGATAAACTATTATACCATAACCTCGATAGAAGGAGAAGGAAAACACAAAACGAGTGCCTGCATGATTTCGAAATGAGAAGAATATTACTGTACAATAATTATAAAAAGGACAACTTTTCAATGTAAATCTCTGTTGCATCAAAATGATATGAACAAAGAGTTTATTGTACTGGTATACGTCGGACATTATACTTTAGCGAAAAGATATACACAAACAAAAACGAAAGAAACTAATGACAAAATTCAGAGCTGGGGGTTATCGGAGAGACAAATTGATGACAATAATGATACAGTACAGACTACGTCCAACTTTCTATCTCTCCCGCCCCCTCTCGATCTCTGCCTGTCTGTATATCTGTCTTTCTCTCTCTGTCTTTTGTCAATGTTGTTTTCTATTCCGCCATTTGCTTGGTTGCCGGCATCATTCCTTCCTTGAGATAAATAGCATATCCCTGATGATGTACACATTATACCTTATATTTATAATAGGGAACGAAAATGGAGAACGTGCGGCTGGTAATTTCGAAATGAGAATAATATTACTGTACACAAATTATATTTGATTTGGACTCCCATAACCCGTGTGTCACTGATTGACACCTCCCGGTTACCCACCCGATAAAAATCTCCTTAAAAAAATCATTCGGTTAAACACAGAGAAAACGTTGTTTAAAATTCTAAGAGTTTATTACAATGAACTAGACAGCTGGTTGTTCATATAATATTGTAAACAACTGGTTGCATTTTTACACAGGTCGTATTTTTTGTAAACAACCCTTTTAATGAGATCGTGATTCGACATACTCTTAAATAAAAATAGTGTTTCTCTCTCTGTATGTCTCCTCTCTCTCTCTCTCTCTTGCTTGCTTTCTCAGCGCCATTTTCCATCTTCATATTTGGTACTGTTTTCCGTTCCACTATTTGCTTTGATTCCGAAAGTATTCCTTTCGATCTTGAGCTAAACTATTATACCATAACCTCGATAGAAGGAGAAGGAAAACAAAGAACGAGCGCCTGATGATTTCGAAATGAGAAGAATATTACTGTACAATAATTATAAAAAGTAAAGCTTTAATGTAAATCTCTGTTGCATCAAAATGATATGAAAAAAGTTTATTATGCTATATTGACGGTACTGATATGCGTCGAACATTATACTTTAGTAAAAGATATACAAATATAATAATAATAATAAAATAAAGACAAAATACAGAGCTGGAGGGGTTCGATTGGAGAAAAATATGACAATAATGATAAATACAGTCAGACTACGTCCAACTTTTATCTCTCGATCCCGCCCCTCTCCCTGTCTGTCTGTATGTCTGTGTTTCTCTCTCTGTCTTTTGTCAATGTCGTTTTCCATCGTCATCTTTCATGTTGTTTTAATTCCGCCATTTGCTTATTTGCCGGCATCATTCCTTTCTTGAGATAAATTATTATAACATATTCATGACATTTTTTATTACAAGGAACGAAAATAGAGAATGATCGGCTGATAATGTCGAAATGAGAAGAATATTACTATACACAAATTAGAGAAAGTACAAGTTTTGATTTTGCATGTTAATCTCTGTTGCATCAAAATAAAGTTATACGTTCATTACATGTTATTAACAGAAATAATATACATCGGACATTATACTTTAGCACAAAAGGGTTATCTATAGAAGAAGGTGGACAACATTTATATAAGAGAAAGAATAACCCTTTCCTTTTTATTTATACAAAAATTAATAGCATAAATACCCCTAAAAAAACAGAAGAAATCTTGAAGAGAGAGAGACAAGAACAAATATGAAAAGGACACAACAAATAAAATTAATTTTAAAAAATTCTAGAGCGGAACATGATAGGGAAAACTTGATAGTTTGGTAGTATTGGCAAGTTTTGACAATTATAGTTTGTAAGTATATTGACAAAGTATATACAAACAAAAAGGACACAAAAATATTTGAAAGCATTTTAGACATACCGGTATGATTATACGAAAAGAGTTATGTCTTAGGGCTATCTACATCTATGTTACGTATAAGAGGAACAATGAACGTGGCCAAGGGTAAAGTTCGTTGTCATGATTATAAACTCGAACAATAGAAGGGCGGATTATGATGTATTAGGGTGCTTGCCGTCATAAGCTTCTCCAAGGCGAGCGCGGATTACGCTGCTCCTAATGAAGTACCAGCTGTATCAGTATTCTGTGTATGGAATGGTCTCAGCGTAGGTCTATTTCTGTGGGACAGACATCGCGGACCTGTAATACGCTACTCTACGAATTTCATTGAGAGAAAATGGACATGCTTATGAAAAAACCCGATTATAACGAATAATATAAAAGTACAAAAACAGGAGCAATTGATAATGTTAGTTTATACTTTGCACGATTGGAGAAATAAAGTATCCGTGAATCTTAATCTTGAATCTTGTGGAAGTACTGTATTGATTTATTTTAATAAGATTTTGTTAATGGTGTGAGCAAAATTAACGCAAATTTCTAAACGAATGTCAATGATTTGTTACCTTCCTTCCATTACCCCACCGAACCAACAACAACAAAAAGCCGGAAACATAGTAGTATACCTGGGGGAGGGAAAGAAAAAGAATGTATAATGAGTGCAATTTTCACATTTTAATGAGATTTATTGAATGGAAGAGTAAAATCAACCCAAATTTCTAAACGATTATAAACGATTTTTAAAAAATAATTTATTGCTTTACTTTCATTATTCATCACCCTCCCCATCTGAATAATAATAATAATAATAATAACAATATGATGATTATAATAATAATACGCCGGAGAAACACTAGCGTACGGGGGCACAGGGCAGCTAGAATGCGGATAGGGAGGCAGACTGCACGTACCCTAATGGGTGGCCAGTGCCGAAGAAACAAAAGAGAGAGAGGGGAGAGAAGAGAGAGAAAGAGATGAAAAGGAGAAAGAGAAAATATTTTCTTTGGAGAGGGCTTTATACCAAGTTCAAAGAAACAAATAATATTAAAACCTTCTGTAAAATGCGTTTTGCCTCTATAAGTTAAATGACATGGAATAGCAAAGTCTCCAAACAAGAATTCATGAATCAACACATTTATGGCCAGCAGGCAGCACGTAATTGTCTATACCGGCGAGAGAGAAAAAATCCCACGAGCCATTATTTCCATTAATTGCTGGAGAATTAAATTTAAATGGGGCTCCCATAACCCGTGTGTCCCAGATTGACACCTCCAAGTTACCTCCCGAAAAAAATCATTCGGTTATATATACACAGAGAAAACGTTGTTTAAAATGCTAACAGTTCATTACAATATGAACTAGACAGCTGGTTGAATTTTTAACAGGTCGTATCATTTTTAAACAACCCTTTTAAACGGTGTTTTGATTGTGTATGATCCATTCCTAACATACAGAGTACAATGCAAATTAGACACGAAATCAAGCTACGCTAAAATAACTTAATTTAGCCGCAGAGGGAGCTAAACAAGTATGCCGAATCTTTCAATGGGTTGAATTTTCCGGCATGAAAAAGACGTCACCGTCTTTCAGACACACACAATGCGGCTTTTCGTGGGCAAATCCCGCATCCGGGATTACCGCAATGCAGCTTTCCCGCATGCGTTCTTAGGTTAAAAAGCCGCGGCTTCTCGTGCATGAGAATTAATCCAAGGCGCCTTATCTGTACTATTGGTACTACTCTTCGTCCGAATGGTCTACTCGTTTGAATCCGTTGATGATCTGTCGTCAGCTTGTATTCGGAGAGCTTAATTGATAAGATATTTTTAACTGGGGCAGCTCGTTCAGTATGACATACGCTACAAATTTGATAATACATGATTTTGTTTTCATCATCGAAGCTGTATTTATTTACTTTGTCATCCCTTGACTAAATTGAAATTGAATGCAACAAACTTGGTGAGACGTTATAGGGTGTATTATACAAATGAAATACACGAATACGAGCATTTAAGTTACAATTATCAAAATTAGTTAACTTTGGAACAAACAGGTAATATCTAATTCCGACGTAAATTATTACGTTGGAATTTGATATAACTTGATCTTTATTATCGAATCTGCATTTATTCCACAATGTCAGTGCATCACCGAATAATAGTTGAATGTAACCAACCTAGTGAAACTTTTTAATAGTACGGAGCACACATGCAAACGATCAAATAAAATCAAATATGACATATATAACAGGTGTCATTTTTGAAGGCGAATATATTCAAAATTAACGTACTGCTAATGACAATATATTGTCTGGAGAAGCAACATCTATGCTAAGAACTAGATAGCATTACCTTAGTGAAGTTCAACAGTAGCATCTGCCACAGATGATGTTATATACAAGGCAGGCCTTCAAATTTGAATTCACACGGAAAACAGAGTCCTGGTACTGAAAGATTTGTTTGCAGCAATAGAATGTGAAACACAACGAATGAAATAATCAATCGTTTAACACTCTATTAAGTTGTATGGAGCAGAAACATGGATATTTATCAACACTGGGGAATTGCTAGTCACATCATAATTACACGTTAACGCATATAAAAATGATCGGAATATCGGGGAAACTAAGTTTTAACTATTGCAGGATTCGACAAAACATATTAATTTTGATAGCACTGGCTGAAGAAAGAAGGGCAAAATAATATGGCAAATTGTTAAACGGTATGTTAAACGGTTAGGTAGAAGCAAGGGCATAACGCCCCAGGAACATAGTCCCGGATCGCCAGCCGGTCGCATCCCGGACCCCCTGAGAAGTCTAGCAACGGAAGATCCCCGAGTCTTTAATTGATCCATATCAATTCATTTCCGGTCACTTGTGTTAAGTCAGAAACGGCATTACGACGGCAGAATGCCGGTCAAAAATAAATAATTTATAAGGTAATCTAACATTGAGTTTTTGTTGTACAAACGTCCACACCCTTATATGATATTCTTGCCGGGGGCTCCTACCCTAATATCGTTCAGTAGGTCCTAAGGAAGCCCTGTAGCAAAATGGCATTTTGTTCTTCTTCTTCTTTTTTGTTTAAATAATCTTTTAGAGTCCACTCCAAATTTGATTAAATACCGAAAATGGAAATTCTTTTTGCCCAATTGATCGTGAGCCCGGCGGCCACTGAGCAGCGCCAGATCGACATTGCTATATGTACAACAACAGGTCAATGTTATATTACCTTCTAAATTATTTGGGGGCTACGAGGCGACGCCCCCGCCCGACACCCTTATACGATATTCTTGCCGGGGGCTCCTGCCGTAATATCGTTCAGTAGGTCCTAAGGAAGCCCTGTACCAAAAATGGTGCTTTTATCCGGCAAGTAACGATAATCTATAACTTTTAAAGTCACCTGACTATAATGAAGTGCAGAGACCCCCTAATTTTTTAATATTTGGATAGAATATATGTCAGAAAAATATGATTTCAGGTCTCATTTGGCCATCATATATATTTTGACATTTTCATAATGGCCTTGGAACTCAAAACACGCATCGCATATGATGACGTCAGAAAATGTATTAAAAATTGATTGTATCTCTGTAAATATTGATCGATTTTCTTCCAGAGTTTGATTTGTTGTAGCTGTGACAATTGTCAACAAGCTCAGATTAATAACAGACCACCTCATTCGTTTCAATGACGAATTAAATTTCTCGTTTTATATTTAATATCATAATATCGTGTTTTTATTCCAGAATATCATTTACACCATATAAGAAATGTAATTTGTGTTTTCAATTCAAATGTTTATATGTATTGGTACAAAAGGAAATTCGTTGCGTTTACATGCATTATTCACAGAGAAAAATAAATACCAACTGTTCATGTGACATTTCACATGATACATATAACATAAAACGAGTATATAGATAGAATAAACATGTAGCACTTTAACATTCACATTATATATATATATTTTCTCTGAATTTACATTATATTCAATGTTTCTTCATATACCCAGAGTAATTTCCTACACATTATAATATTATATAAATTATCATTATTATTCCATATTAACGGTACTATGTCCCTTTTGCAGACAACCTCAACTTTTGTAGAACTTTGCAGGAATTATGAATATGTCATGTATGTCCTATCTGTGAAATTTAAACGTTAGCAGTGTTCTAATATTCAAATTATGCAAGGAAACCTGTTTACTTGCTAGACTTCACTGTCAGACACTATTGAGTGACTGACTGGCTTTTTTCTTTGGTAATAACATACATAAAATGAGCTGTAAAGGGTACATGAGCATTTGTCTACATCAATAACCCACTTCTTGTGATGGCCAAAATTAAACTGATTGAATCTTTGCGCAGCATAAAACGTATGACCATTCGGTACAATGGTCTGAAAATCAGACTATTACTTACTGGCTCTATAGCTCCTAAGTCGATTTGACAACTAATAGTCGTTATTTTCCCACTTAAAGACATTTTCAAGCCCCCCTTTTTAGGGAAGTTCTAAATTAGTATTATCTTTCAAATGCCGTTGGAATTTAACCTTTTTATTTTTTTGGCCTGTAAATGGGACATAGTACCTTTAATATTATTGTTAGTTTGGTTCATTATATTATTATAATAAAATATTGTTTTTAGGCAAACAATAAACGACAAACAGTTTAACAATAAAAACAAATTTATCATAATAATTTTATATAGGGTGGGAAAATAACCATGTATATATCATAGTAAGTTACAACTAATGTTAGTATCTTCTGGGGAAATGCAATACCCTATTCTAATAGATCCACATCAACTATTGTGCCTATAAATGAAACCTAAATGTGAGTGCAGTATGTATGCAATATGAATACATATTGACGGCAGGATGAAATAATTAACAATAAACGTTCAATATATTATGACATGTTAGTATAAATACAAAACATACTTTTGTATGTATGGCTGTCAAGGTGTCAGGGGTTTCAAGTCACCCCATAAATGAAAATTATGTTAGGCTAAGTTCGATAAGTTCGAGATTTTGCTCGTTCTTCTCGAACACTTAGAACAAAAAAATGCCCATGCGTTTTTTCTTGGCACATGACGAGTGCCAGAGTGATGGACAATTAGAATTATGTGATCATTTTTTGATAAGGTGTCGCGAATTGTTTAAATTCTAAAAAACGGTTCCGTGACTCATAAAAGGTTAACAAACGACGGTAGTACAACCGCCTTACAGCCGATTGCATCCCTGCAAGATCATTTACGCTTTCCTTGCGATCGTGAGCAGAAATAAATTCCACGGAATTGGTACGGATGATTTTAGGGTCTTGCAAAGGTAGGATTAAAGCGGGACTGCACTACTTGTAGGTACTTGCGCCCTCTATATAGCAAACAATCCCTAAGCGGTACCCGTTGATTCCCCGTGATCCCCTTTTTTATGTTAAAGATAAAGTTGAGTTCTGGTCATGCGATTGCATTATGAAAGAAAAGGTGTGGAATCGATCAGAAAAGGTTGATCATGTAGCATGTAAGTATTGGTGTGTACTGCAAGGTTCTGGAGTCATCAAAATCATAATAAATTTGGCCCAGTCTTGGTAAAGTAACAAGCACTGTACACAGAAAGATGTATATGGGACTACACAAATGGTATCGGGCCTACTTACCTTGATTTCCTTATCTTTCTATGCTCATTACTCAGCCGGTATACATTTTCTACCAAAATTGTTTGGCAAATGACATTTATTTGTAATCTTGAACATTCAGTTTAAGTTTCGTTTGATTCTGTGAGAATTCATTTTCCTTTTTTACCAGAACTCAAGTTTATCTTTAAGTAGGAGCTGATTTGACGAGATAACCACCTGTCAGTGACCATGCATGGAGGTATAATCCATCCTGGCCAAACTAGTGCAGACAGGTTTTAAGGTAACCGTAATTCAATCCTATGACGACCAGTGGGCTCATCTGCATTCACAACAACGGATATTCGTTGGATATCCATACAACACCATGGATGGACCCTGAGAAGTACGAGGGATGAATGGAGTTGGTCGAGGCAAGTGCCGCACAACTTTAGCACCGTCAAGTGGAGTTTAGCGGGGGATGCCAAGGATGTCCTTCAAGGTGGCCTAATATTTACGGATGAAAGGACGGATGTAGCCGGACCGTGCGTGATAATACCCTAAACCCTTCATCCTAGCAGGGAGGTGAAAGAAAGGAGGTGAAACTCATGTAATTTATTCAAACGCATTCGTGAGTTCTAAAGCGTAACAATGGGATGTGTAACATTCCACTTGGCTTTGAAGTTCCATGCTCCGAACCGCGCTTCCACTGCGGGGACTTTCGGAAGCCAGGCACCAGTTTTACATTTATTACAAAATATTAAATTACCGGCAAAATTTCAGTGTAAATCAAAAACTTTATTTGGGGATTGTAATGGGAATAGTGCATCAAACAAATTTTCAATTTTAGTACTCCGTCCTTCCTATAATTTGTGTGCCAGAGTTGGTAAAAGAAAAATTACATCCTGACAAAAACTCAATATTTTAGGATAATGCGCTAATTTGTGCATGTTTTAATATCCCGTTATTTAATCCATGATTTACAATCTCTAATAACATTAAGTTTGCTAATGCGTGTTTTCGCGTGTTTTTTATATTTTTGAAGTTAAGCAAAGGATGAAATTACACAAGTTTGTGTTCGCTTGTTCTACTCTTTACACATTCAACAATGGATGAGAAATCATTGAAAGGGACAGCGAACAGTTGCTGTGATACCATTTTCTGATGTAGGAATTTTAAATCCTGAAATTTCATGCGCTCTTTTATCTCACCACCTGGTCAACAGTTGCGGATTAGCGCATAACTTTTCGGCGGCGTGGAGCATGGGTTCAAAGGAGAGCGGCTTGATTCCAGTCCTTCTCTATCACGTCCCTGATCCTAGGTTATCCGTAAGGTGATCCGGGACTGTAGGGGCATTTACACTGTCATCCAAACACGCCAAACAATGCCAAACCGGAGCCTGACCGCGATGTTTCAGTGATGTTACCAAGGCAACTACGCTTTACCGGCAAAAATGCCAAGTCCGAAACATTCCAAACCGAAGTGTGACCTTTTGGCGTGTTTTGGCGTGTTTCGCAAGTATAAACGCTCGCAGCTGAAACATCGCGAGGTTTGTCACGTGACTTTAGGAGCGTGGCTAGCTTTCGTCCTTGAAGCCTTATTTGCATAAAGTAAACAACTTGTTTACGCTGAACCGCTACGAAAGAGTCTCAGCTAAACTGTAAAATCTCGCTTTAGAAACCACCAAATAAAATGATTGAAATGTCAAATGGAAGAAGAAGAGTCGTTCTAACTCATAAATATTGCAAATAGTTGTCAAACCCTGTTTTAATATGCGAAAACTGAGCGAAACAAAGCGCAATCCTTTTTGTATTATTTTATCTGAAAATATTTCAGTATTTTTTCATATTTTCGTCATTACACCAGATCGATACTTTCGTACGTGATAAATCAGAGTTTATATCAGCTCTCTTCCAAATATCTTTTCATAATTCTATGTCCCACGGTTGTTTCGGGAATAAATCGAAGGCAATGTCATCAACGAACCCATGGCCAAACATTCACGGAAGCGTAAATGTAGTCCCATCTATAGGGGTACGTGAGGTAACATGTAGTCCATGTAGTCACACGTACCGTTATACGTGCATGAATCTTTGTGCTGGACTCGGTGTGTATGATCGAGCATTTTGCATTGGGAAGACCGCGCATGCGCAGTACCAACCAAAACACGGCACAAGTGTAAACGGGTGCACGAAACATCGCGATTTTTCAAAATGAGGTTTTTGACAGTATAAATGCGCCTTGTGTGACGAAGGTCTAACCACGGTATGCGTAAGTTGACCAACCGGAAAGGAAACAAATAAGACCTGGAGTTGCATAACACTGCGGGAGTGCACTGAAAATGCCAAGGAGAGAGGATTGTATTTGCCGAAAGATGTTATAATCAATGATAGATACACCGATATGCAGTGACGTATGTAGAGAATGAAGCCAAACACGACAAACTAAATAATTGTGCCCCTAACATTATAATACGTTTTAAATTATCATGATAGATACGAATTTATTATATAAGTACAGCTCCGAACTGATATTTTCGGTTCGGTTATAATTTCACGTCATATAACATCGTCATCATTGACAAAAGATCGTGGAACTTAACTAGTTAGATGTAGTCTGAACCAGAGAAGATCTTCCCTAGCTTTGAGCCCCGAAGTGTGCTGTTGTCTCATCCGCAGACCTTATTGATATTTTGCTTTGTAGTACATTGCAATATTTGGTAGTTCGAATAACCTGCTCTACTATTACTGGACTTCTTTTAAATGGTCTACTTTGTTGAATCCGTTGATTTTGTGTCGTCAGCTTGGATTCGGGGAACTTA
This sequence comes from Mesocentrotus franciscanus, assembly GCA_037976565.1. NCBI lineage: Eukaryota > Metazoa > Echinodermata > Echinoidea > Camarodonta > Strongylocentrotidae > Mesocentrotus > Mesocentrotus franciscanus. The sequence goes on along the minus strand of CP137681.1, from coordinate 7,132,596 downwards.
ATTGGTGAGATATATTTGACTGGGGTAGCTCGGTCAGTATAAAATATGTTAATTTGTATATTACCTGGCTTTTATCATCGAACCTTCATTTATTTGACATTGTCATCCTATGACTAAATAATCATTGAATGCAACAAACCAGGTGAGGTGAGTATTAGCTAATTTTATACCTTTCATATTCTATTATAACAAGTATGATAAATGCCAACAACAGGGTTTACTTTCTCGGAAGGAGTTTTCAATATTTGGAGCCGGGTCCTTTTGACGGTAAATTGATTAAATGGGAGTCTTTTATATTTAACGGCAGAAATATTACAATAATAAAGACACGGCCCTGTGTGTATGTCTTTTATGAAAGCTAAATTAACCAATATATTTGTAAGTACACGCACACACAATCCGCACACACTAATTGAATTTTGTATGCTCTGCAATTCATAATTATATGACCAGACATTCTGAAATTTGGCGCGAACAAACTTACATTTGATTGTTATTTGTGTGAAAAACATGATTATGATCATGAAAATACTGTTTTCAAAAAGCGTATGAAATTTAAATATGCATTGAAGTTTATTCAGAAGGTGGAGAAGTACATTTTCGACTCAATGACGGACCTACTTGTTATGAAGGTAATACAACAGTTAGATATAATATTAAATTATTCTTGGTTAAGGTGGCGAGCCATACTTTGAGTACTTGCCCTTTAATGGATGCATTAAATGTCCACTATAATCATGTGGTTATCTTGTGTTCAGGGATGTAACAATGCTAGAAATATGCTTTTCGGAAAGCTTGCAAAATGTAGCAATCACAAGCAGATCACTTTGACGTTGTCATTCTGGCAATCTGATGTGGATTTGAAAAAAAGGTACATGCTTTTCAACAATATCTTAAACAAAAAATATTAAATTATTCTTGGTAATGCTATATAATTCATTATAGCGGGACTGCACGACTCATATCTAATCGCGCCATCTATATAGCCAACAATGCCTAAGCAGTATCCGTTGGTCCCCCGTGGTACACTTTTTCTTATGTTAAAGGTACTATGTCCCATTTGCAGGCCCAAAAAATGAAAAGGTTAAATTCCAACGGCATTTGAAAGACAATACTAATTTAGAACTTCCCTAAAAAAAAGGGGCTTGAAAATGTCTTTAAGTGGGAAAATAACGACTATTAGTTGTCGAATCGACTTAGGAGCTATAGAGCCAGTAAGTAATAGTCTGATTTTCAGACCATTGTACCGAATGGTCGTACGTTTTATGCTGCGCAAAGATTCAATCAGTTTAATTTTGGCCATTACAAGAAGTGGGTTATTGATGTAGACAAATGCTCATGTACCCTTTACAGCTCATTTTATGTATGTTATTACCAAAGATGAAAAAGGCCAGTCAGTCACTCAATAGTGTCTGACAGTGAAGTCTAGCAAGTAAACGGGTTTCCTTGCATAATTTGAATATTAGGACACTGCTAACGTTTAAATTTCACAGATAGGACATACATGACATATTCATAATTCCTGCAAAGTTCTACAGAATTTGATGTTGGCTGCAAAAGGGGCATAGTATCTTTAATTGAGAGCTAATTTGATGAGATAACCACCTGCCTGTGACCACACAAGGATGCCTAATCCCTACTGGCCAGACTATTGCAGATAGGCTTTAAATCGTTAATATGCTTTGTCCATAGTATGGAATTTAATCACAAACCATTAACTTCATGTCGTATTAAACGATGGAACTATTCCTATTATATGCACGCACACGAACACGAACACACATGCACATAAAATTACTTACAGAACATAATAATAAACCCGCTGTGTATACGACTCGCTTGGGGACCTACTAAGGCAAGCTAGGCTTCAAGCTTGGTATATAGTTGTTGGATTAGTCTGTACTACTATCCTTGGTGAACTTTGTCTCATTGGTCTACTCATTTGAAATTCATTCTATATTCTAACATGAAAGAAACAAATTAATGCCCAAAACATGGTTTATTTCAAGGATATAATTTTCATTTATTTGCACCAATCATTTTGAAGGTAAATGATTGAAAAGGGTATCGTCAATATTTAATGTGAATATTATAAAGACAATGACCGAATGTGTATGTCTTCTTTGGAAGCTAAATTAACCAATCAATTGGTATATACGCGCACACACACAAAAGCACACAGCGTGAACAAAATTATGCTTTAATATTATTTGTATGAAGGGTTTTGCACCTACCAGAAAAGTCAATTTACCTTAAGCTTTCCACACAAGTACCAAGATCACCATGCAATACTGAAACCATATATCATTGTTTTGGAAAATGGTATCCGTTTGATTGTGCATATTCTTCCATATGTGAGGAATTGGGTGCGGAAACGCGAAATTGGGTGCGAAATCCCTTGAAAATTCCTTGGGTTAGGATACACAAGTTGTGCTCTCTGTGTTTATTGACACAGTTAATTTTAAAAACCTCAAAATATAATGGCTATGATGAGCTACTAGATATAATACACTAAATAATAATTATAATAAACGGCATTTGTTTCGTGTGATACACGGGTACGTCACACTCGCTTTGATGGTATTTCAATCGTCCTGCTCCTCAGCTAGTGGTGTATACCCTTGTATTCCACTCAAGGCCATTCAATATCATATACTTATAGAACAATATGGATGTTGGGAGCTCAGACTTGCTTCGTCTTATAGTCTCGAGTAATTTCTCATGACATCATTCAGATTGCATTCAGTGTCTGATGTGTTGTTATAAATAATTCCATTTGTTTATTAATCTGATGCCACACCAACCCAGCCATTCCCTCACAATACGGTTTAAATAAGATCAGAAATTAGGTGTATAAATTATAATCTTTATATAAAATCCATGGTTGTGCTCTATTAATCATAACACCATCGACTGTATTAATGCCGGTGGGGCCCACAGTTCGCCGGGATGCCAGGGACGTCCTTCAATGTAGCCGGAACGTGTAAGACACTACCGTATACACCTCATATGTGGTCATCCATGGTGGAGCCTAACCATGGTAGAATGTACTATACCAACTGGAAAGGGAACAAATTAGACCCGGGGTGGCTTTACACTGCGAGAATGGGCTAAAATTGCAACAACAAAAAAAAAAACATATATTTTTATCCGTGGAAAGATGTTTCTATCAATGATACATAGACGGACATGCAGTGGCGTATGTACAGATTGAAGCCAACCACGGCGAAAACATAATTATGCCACTAACATTATAGAACCTGTTAAATGATCATCACGATTACGAATTGTATTAGCGTTTGTCTTTCGTTATGATTGTACGAAGGCCTCGTAGAGGAACAGCTCCCATATCGCAGTACAAGCATTGGTACACTTGTTTTGGTAATAATATGATTCAATACGAACAAATATCCGTAAAATCAATTTACAGCTAGATGTAAATTAAACCAGGACATCTGCCTTACACTGTGAACATGACGGACAAAGAAAGAGGACCAAATTTACGGTTCCGATTCTACCCTCAACAATTGCTGTGGTGGACAAAGGGACATCCCTTCACTGCTTTTATGTAAAAATGTGTAGAACAGGTGTCACATGCATATTCACCTGTTCTACTTATTTTACACGATAGCAGTGAAGGGATGTTCCTTTATCTACCACAGCAATTGTTGAGGGTAGAATAGGAACTTTATATTTTGTCCTCTTTCTTTGTCCGTCATGTTCACAGTGTTAGCTTTGGGCATCCAAAGTAGCATTTTGATTTGTAGTAAATTTCAATTCATTGTAGTTGAAATAAACTGCACTACAATTACTGGACTTCGTTTCAATGGTCTACTCTTTTGAATCCGCTGATCAATTGTCGTCAGCTTGGATTCGAGGAGATTAACTGGTAAGATGTCTTTGACTGGGGCAGCTCGATCAGTATGACATATGCTACACTCTGATATTACCTGAGTTTTACACAGAAGCTGCACTAATTCTACATTGTCATCCTATGCCTAAATAATTATCGAATTCAACAAACCAAGTGAGACGATCTTTATTAGTTCCTTTTTTGTTTACATTTCATAGCCAATCATAGAAAGAATGATCAATGCCATCAACATGGTTTTCTTTCTTGGAAGTAATAATCATTTAGTGGCACCAGTCCTTTTGACGGTAAATGATTTAAATGGGATTCTTCGATATGTATAGCAGAAATATGACAATTATAAAGAAAAAGGCCTGATTTGTATGTATTCTATGGAAACATAAAAATAACAATACATTTGTATATACACGTACACACATAAACCACACACTATTTGAATATTTCTTGCTCTGCAATTCATAATCTCATGACGAGACATTTTGAAAATTGGCGCGAACAAAATTATGTTTCATTGCTATTTGTATTAATAAATTATCATGATCACGATAATCATGCTGTTTGCAAAAAAACATATTAAATATGAATATGCGTGTAAGGTTATTCCGAAAGTATATAACTAGGTTTTGGACTCATTGACGGACCATTCCATTATGAAGGTTATATAACAGTCAAGTTAACACGTTGTACTTGGAGTACTTGTCCCATAATGAATGCCTGATGCCGTCTACTATGCTAATGTGGTCAGTATGTGTTTAGGGATTTAACAATGCTAGAAATATGCTCTTCGGACCGCTTGCAATATGTAGCAATGCAAATCATGTCACTCTGACTGTCACTCTAACAACCTGATGTGAATTTGTAGACAAACAAATGTTGTTTTTTTCATCAGTACCATAACCTGTACATATTAACTATTTGTGTAATGCCATATAATTTGTTAAATCATGGATGTGCTTTGTCTATAATATGGAATTTTATGACAAACCATTAACAGCATGTCATATTAAACGATGGAACTGGAGGTAATATACCCACACACACACACACATCCTTACACACACACACACACACACACACAATCATGCACATATAGTCACTCACCCAGAGCATAATAATAAACCAGCTATATAAATACGACTCGCTTGGGGACCTACCGAGGCAAGCTAGACTTCAAGCTCGGTAAATAGTTGTTGGATTGGTCTATACTACTATCCTTGATGGACTCCGTCTCATTGTTCCATTCATTTGAAACCGTTGATCATCTGTCGTTAGCTTGGATTCGGGGAGCTTAATTGGTAAGATATATTTGACTTGGGCAGCCGTTTCAGTATGGTATACGCTACAATTTGATATTACCTGATTCATCATCAAAACTGCATCTATTGCAGATGACTACATTGTCATCCGAAGACTAAAACATAATTGAAAGCAACAAACCAGGTGAGACGTTACGTTAGCAATTGTAATTCATTTCATATTCTAACATGAAAGAAAGAAAGAAATGCCAAAGACATGTTTTTCTTTCTCGGATATAATTTTCATTAATTTTCACATATCATTTTGAAGGTAAATGATTGAAAAAGGAGTCGCCAATATTTGATGTGAATATTATAAAGACAATGGCCGAATTTGTATGTCTTCTTCCAAAACTAAATTAACCAATTCTGAATTTGGCGTGAACAAAATAATGCTTCAATGTTATGTGTATGAAGGGTTTTGCACCGACCAGAACAAAAATCAATTTACCTTAATAAGCTTTCCACACAAGTACCATGATCACCATGCAATACTGAAACCATATATCATTATTTTGGAAAATGGTACCCGTTTGATCGTGCATATTCTTCGAGATGTGAGGTATTGGGTGCGGAAACGCGTTTAAACAGTGGTAAATACGAAAAGGCTAAAACAATGAATGCGTGTGCCCGAATCCCTTGAAAATTGTTTGGGTAAGGATACACAAGTTGTGCTCTCTGTGTTTATCGACACAGTTAATTTTAAAAACCTCAAAATATAATGGCTATGATGAGCTACTAGATATCATACACTAAATAATAATTTTAATAAACGGCATTTGTTTCGTGTGATACACGGGTACATCACTTGCTTTGAGGATATTTAAATGGTATTGCCAACTCGTGAAATATGCTCATCAGCTTGTGGTATATACCCTTCTGTTCCACTCAAGGCCATTCGATATTATATAACTATAGAGCAATATGCATGTTGTGAGGGCAGACTTGCTTCGTCTTATAGTCTCGAGTGATTTCTCATGACATCATTAAGATTGCCTTCGGTGTCTGATGTGTTGTTAGATTCACGTCTATCCTTAGTATCCGACACAAATCCGATCCATGGCCTTGGTTATCAACCCCCTGGAGTTAAGCACTAGAAATGTACCATAAAGTCAGTCCGGTATAAAGTAAAAGTGTTATCTGCGTCGTCAGTTTAAAGTTATGATCAAACATGATTACAATAGTGTTTTTTCGGACAGCGTACAAAATGCAATAATGAAAAACAGATAATTTTAACGTATTATTGTATACAAGAAGACATGCATGTTTTACAACAGTATTCTGTAAAATAAATTGTAATTATTCTTTGTAATGCGATAAAACTTGTTGAATCTTTCGTTTGTCTTTCCTTTCCATACTATGTAATATGATCACAAACTATAACCTACATGAGATGCTAAACAATGGAAATTCTCTTATTTTGCACACACAGACGATCACACATACACGATAGATTGTGAAACATGCACATACAATCACTTTGCAGAGCATAATTATAAACTCGCTATGTATACAACTCTATGGCGGACCTACTGAGGCAAGGTAGACGTCAAGCTTGGTAAAGAGTTGTTGGATTAGTCTGTAATACTATCCTTGATGGACTTCTTCTGATTGTTCTAGTCTATTGAAGCCATCGAATATCTGTCGTCAGTTTTGATTCGGGGAGCTCAATATGCGTAATAGTTCCGTTACTACCTCTGGACAATAAGACAATTGGCAATTAGACATTGCCTACAATGACCATGAAACTTTTTGTTTTTGTAACAAAACAATACCAATCAAATATCAGATGCCACAAACCAGGTGAGATGAAATTAAATTGAAGGGTATTACATAATTCTAATAGAACATTGGACAGTGTGAGTAAAACAATTAATGTGGTAAAAAGGTAAAGACACAATTTTTTTAATTCGTTATTATATAAAAAAATTCAGTCATTAAAAAATGGTACAAAATTCATTAATTGTTGAATATATATATATAAATGGAAATTGAAATTAAGTACAATTAAGAAGAAGAAGAAGGACAAAAAAAAGGATTTTATTTCTGTTTTGAAGAATTGAAAGTTAAAATCACGGAAATATCATCTTTATATTTTCCAAAAAGAGAAAACAAACTATGAAATCAGCGAAACAAGCAGAGCCAACAACTTTTTAAATAAATATATACATCCATGTATATGTGTTAAGTGCACAAAGTTACATGGCAATTGGCAAGGTCAATAAAACAACTATATCTTTAAGTTCCTTGTACACCTAAACTTGCGTAATGGTACTCGTAAACAAATCATTGGTTCCAACGTGGATAAACACAATTTGTATATCTTCAGTAGTTACAACATTTCCTCTGATATATGATTTCACGGACTAAATGGTACAGCCAGGAACAACAACAAAAATCTCTCTGCTGTTTCAAATTGATCTGAGGGCCACGAAGAATTAAATCGCGATCCACATGCACTTTCCCCAAAAGTGAAGACGGGTGTTGGGGGTACATGTAATGTCATGATATAAAATAGAAAGAAAATTAGAAATATGTAAAAATAAAATCTAGGTATTTTTGGGTACAGATTTGTCCATGGTTGAGTAAATACAAGTTTTATCAATACGCTAGAACAGTGCAGGTTAGGGCAAAATTACAAAGTATAAATGAAGATGTAAGTAATCTAACTTGAGACCAAGTCTAAGACAAAGTCACTCAAGAAAATACATTTTTGCTATTAAAAAAAATCGTAGCGAAAAGATATGAACATTTTGTTTGTTTATGCTTGAAAAATGCATTGAAAGCTGGCCCGACCCAACATTGATAGAAATATACTTTTCGCACAGCTTGCAATAAGTAATAATGAAAAGGAGGTAATTCTGACATAATGCGGATTACCACAAAACTTCCTTGTTTTTTCACCAGTATCTTGAACATAAATACTCATTATTTTGTGTAATGCTACAAAAAAATCTTTGATGTGCTTTGTTCATAATATGGAATTTGATCACAAATCATTAGCTACATAACGTGTTAAACGATGTAATGGAACTGCACTTATTATATGCACAAACACACATACATATATACACACGGTCAAACATGCACATACAGTGACTGTTACTCACATAGTATAATTATAAACTCGCCATGAATACGACTCAATGGCGGACCTACTGATGCAAGATAGCGGTCTAGCTTGGTAAAGAGTTGTTGGATTGGTCTGTTCTATCACCCTTCGTGGACTTCGTCTCATTGGTCTAGTCGATTGAAGCCATCGAACATCTGTCGTCAGTTTGGATACGGGGAGCACACGATTTGGAATATTTCCCTTGCTGCCTCTGGACAATATAACAATTATCAATAACTACAATGACCATGAAACATTATAACTTTTTCTTCAGGAACATACTATCACCAATCAAATGTCAGATGCCACAAACCAGGTGAAATTAAATGATAGTGAACGAGTAATCGATAGTTCCAATAGAACACGAGACAGTGTGAGAAAAACAATTAATGTGGTTAACAGGTTAAGACACAACTTTTAAATTTGGTTAATACATGTACCAATTTTAAGTCATTCAAAATGATACAGAATTCAGAAATTGTTAAATGCTTCTGAGCGGAAATCGAAACCAAGTACTATTTGAATATAAAATCGTATTTTTTTCATATTATCATTATCATATTCGTGTATACTTCATTGTATCTCACTTCCAAATTCAAATTCAAAGCAAATTTACAGTGTACTGATCACCTTCGAAAAATTATTTCGATGGGCTAAGTGTCAAGGAGTATGAAGAAACTAAAGAACCAGTGATTATACTTGTAACTTGTATAAGTATAGCTGGTAGGCAATAATCTCAAAGAGTATAGTATGTGCAATTGTATCAAATGTCATGACGTCATAACCTAATCAACTTTTGTCGTTGTACAACATTAATTACAAACAGAGAGGAATATTATAAAACATTATAAAATATGTGTTTTCAGAAACCTCTTGAAAATTGTGAGAATGGGCAATTCTTTAGTACAGGGGGTAAGGAGGTTTCATGGGTCATAACTAAAAAAAGCTGTTTCACCTATCTGTTTACTGGTTCGAGGGACGGTCATTATATTACTACTGGTTGATCGTGTATTGTACATGGATGTGTGAAAATGGAGTATATAACCCGTTAAGCTTGGGCTTGATTTTTGAGACACCTGTAAGTAAGAGTTAAGGTCTGATGTATGGTACAATTATTAACGCGATCCCAATGAAGGTCAGTGTTGAGAGAGAAATTATTCCGAGGAACATTTATTAAAATAGTAGCCGGATGAAATTCTTTCCCAAATTACATTATCCTCTTCTCGTAGCCATGTTTCAGTTAGACGGAGAAAAAATATTCGATGTCATTCTCAATAGCATAGTTACACATAATATTAAGAGATTTTTTTCTGATTGATCTAGCACTCAAGCTACATATGCACAGCATACCATCCGATTTCTTAATCAAGCCACTTTTAATGGAGGACCTTTAGCTTCGTCGAGTGCAATGACCTGCACGCCGACCTCTCCGGAGAAGGACATTTTCTTTCATCACATCATGTAAATCCGTTGGGACTTTAACATTGGAAGATACAATTATTTGACAGACAAGGTCAGAATCTGATGTGTTGTACTGAATCATTGTGTTTCCATTCATCACGATGAGCCGCACGTTATCTGCCTTGATACAAAGAACAGCATTAGGCTCAATAATCATTACTCTTTTAAGAACCAAAGTGAAGCAATTCAATTGGTGATTCAATTGAGAGTCAAAGTCTATTCAAAACAAGTTAAATGGTAGATTCCAAGTGACGATCGTTGAAGCGTGAAGCCGTACACTCAACATAAACATAAATGCTAAAAATACATATCCATGCACGAAATTCATCTTGAAAATACACCTTTAAAGGTAGTGCATCCCTTTTGCAGCCAACGCCAAATTATGTAGAACTTTGCATGAATCATGAGTATATCACCTATGCCCTATCCGTGAAATGTAAACTTTAGAAGTAAACTTATCGAGTCTTTCACCAGCACAAAACGTACGAATATGCGGTAGAAGGGTTTGGAAACTGGACTGACTTCTAGGCCTACTTTTGGCAACGCGTTTTGAAAATTCCTAACGGGCGATACAACTCCGCATAGAAGCGATCACCACTTGTTATCTGTAAAGAGGAGTTTTTAGTCGGTAATATCTCTCTTTTACCATTGGATTTACATAATTTTATATTTTCAGCCTGCAAAAGGAACAGACTACCTTTAATGCAATGTCATATTCCAATCAAACTTGCCCAGGTGGACAGCCTATTGACATATGTCACTGTTGTAATATGTTGTAATGAGTAGGAAATCAGACAAAATACATCAAAAGAGCAAAGTCCATGAATGCACAGCTATGTAGCATATTAATTTGTATTCCATGGAATAGTTAATTAAGCAACTCGCGATTAGCGGTAATGGAATGTATGACTTATTTGTACTTCACCAAATTTACAATTATTCCATTGTCTATATGAAAAAAGGTGAATTTTACTTCCCGTGCAGCGAAAACTCTCCGCTTTATCATATAAACATTTTGTAAACAATCTAGTAGAAATGATCGAGGCATCATAAGTTAAAAATATAAAATCTACAATATGATGACGTCATAACCTCTGTAATAAGTAAAGAAAAAAAAACACACGCGAATTAGCAGGCGATGTGGATAGACTGATGAAAAATCTCAACTACACTTTAAATCATGTAAGAATATGCAAAAGAAAATGGTGTTCATTCTGAGGACTTATGGCAGATTCAAATTTGTCCCATATTATCTTTGCCATTCCTTATCAAAGTTTGAGATTTTACGTGCGCGTATTGGAAATGCATGGTGAAAAAGGTCTAGCAATGCGTTGTCAAGAATAAGAAAAAGAACCCGTATAATGTGCACAAAATGTATTTTTTACTTTTCGTAAGGCCGGCGCAAGGAAGAAGGGCGCGTATTGAAAAAATTTCACACCAAAAAAAGGCCTGAATCATAAGCAAACTAAATTCAAGACGATTTTGATCATTTTTAATTTTGCCCGCGCTATTACTCTGACTTACGCTTTCGCGCGCTTGATACGATGATTTACTGCTCAATGAGTTAAAGAGCTATGATATAAAATATTATCCTTTATGACATCACATCATGCAAAATACCTTAGAAAGGTTTTGTGTGTCCAGTCTGCAATAGGGTCTATCATTGTTTAATTTTTGAAGGAAAATGCATGAAACGGTGCGTACACACCCAAGTCGGACTTGAGTTCCACGAGCGCCATAGAATGAGCTACAAAAATGTGATTTATACATTCAATGTCCATTTAACAATACGAAAATCAAGTGACCATTGGCCCATTCCTGTGTTAATCTGTACACTGGGATTGAAATCTGCCATTTCTTACTGAAAAGTGATGGGATTGGTATAAACAGACCAGCGCGCAAAGTATGACCTACGTAAGGAGTTGTACAACGGAATTAGGCTTCAATGATGGTACACAATTACATTGTCATATCATCACCAAGTATTCTCCGGATGCCACAAACTAGGTGAGATGCTTGAAAGAAAACATAAATTGTCATAACAACCATAATGAATTGTGAAGCATGTAATACTAACTGTTCGTTGATAATGAAAGGCGGGGGATGTTATAGCACTGCAGTAAAGTTATAGAGAAACGGTTGGATAGCCCATTTCAGGACCATTTTCAAAATGGGGTCCAAAAGCAAAAATCATATTAATTTACATACAATATCAATGTTTAATCATAGTAATTTACCAAAGCAATATCCCCCTCGCCTCACCACCGCCTCCCGCCACCATCTCGATACCGCCAACCCCTCCAGCTACCCCCTCCAAAGTCCTCCAGGGTATATTACAAAGAACAATTAACAAGTTTTATTTACAATCCTAAATTGGTATTAATATTATCTAAAAACATATTTTTTGGTCAAACTAAACTTTTTATTTCTTTATTAAATATAGCCAAGCTTCTTGATTGTCGAGTGTGCACAGATAACCCGTTATATAATTTACTTCCGCGATACAAAAACGTACGCTTACAATTCTGTGTTTTTTTTTTGTTTAGGCAAAACTAAATTAGTACTTCTAAGGTCATAGTTTGTAGTCTTAAATTTCTCAATTTTTGCAACTTTCGCGTCCTTTTCGATCTCGAGTGAAAGAATTTTCGCTTCATTCCGCTCAACCTGCTCCGTCAGTCTCGTGATCGACTCATTTTCTTCTTTCAACTTCTCTCTCATTGTAGATCTGACTGCATCCTTGATTAATTGAGTAAACTGATCACTCTCCAGTATTTCTTTAATAGTCAATGATTGCTCAGATACCGACTCAGAGTCGATTGATGAAGTCTGTTTTTGATTTCTTGTTGACATGGTTTGTTTGCTTCGGGTCGCCGTTTATAACTATAACTAAACTGTGTTTAATGTTCACTTGTGTTTACAAATAGAGTAGTCAAGCATATACACTAGTTCAATAACTCACCTAGTTTGTGTCTTTAACATTCTTCAGATTCACCCAGTCGGATATCAATGGGCGAGTAAGCCGAGTATACGGGCGATGAATACACCAACCTGTATTTAATGTTCACTTGTGTTCATAACATACAGTAGTCAAGCAAATACACGAGTTCAATAACTCACCTAGTTTGTGCCTTTAACATTCTTCAGAGTCACCCAGTCGGATATCAATGGGCGAGTATACGAGCGATGAATACACCAGCTTTCCCGCCAATCGCGACCCGGGGGTGAAAGCACCGAAAAATATCATGACCTCCGTAATATATGCAGGCAATTTTCTTCTTTAAATTCACGAGTTGTAATCAAGTCCTCATTGTCCAAATTGTCCAGGGAAGCCCTACTGTCGTAATATTACGTTAAATCTTACATTCTAGTGCCGAAATGACTTCAAAATCAGCAGAAAGTCCAAATTTAAAGCGATATGTGAGGAGCGTTCTCGGATGTACGCCTGTACCGCACCGCGTCTAGTCTAGTTCGAGAGCAAATATCGTCATACTGAGTTCTGAAGGGTTCTGTAATCGAGCCTTCGCTGTTCACGTTCAATTCTAGTCCTGGCGGTTACATTATTTTGACTCATTGCGTATAGTTACACATGTATGGTGATGATGAGGGCGATGCATTTGCCGTTTGATCAAACTGATCCTGTTGCAATGGACAAAACTCTGGGCAAACTCGGTCATTATATTACTGACAACCGGCACTGGATGGCAGCACATACCGAAGCTCAGTGGTGGTAACACATTATTATTTATTTCCGGATAGTCGAAGTACCTATCGTCCCGTCTAATAAAGGATTGAAGATTGGTATCTAATGGGAAATCATTCCAGCAATGTATAAAACAACAAATCTAAGGGCTATAATGATATCCAAAACGCTGTTGCAAGGTTATAGTGTTCACTGCATGTCGATACATCGCAATTATTTGTAATTTACTTCACACACTTATGTTTCTATAAATACTAGTTTCTTTTCACTCCTGTTCGACTGTCCTGGATATTAAATGTCTTACTATATTTTGCTTGGGAATTTATGTTTTGCCATTGTTCTTTGTCGTTTGTTTATATATATATATTGTATTGTTTTACTGTACTATTTTTGATCCCCATGAAAGACCAGCGGCGTCTTAACGATACCGCTGAAGATGGTCTATCCAGCCGTTTATTTTATTTTGTAATTCATAATTCTATTCGTTATTGTTTTACTGAATGCATGTTGTCTTTATGGTTACTGCAAACAATAAAACTAACAAGCTGCTGCACTTCGAACTCACACACTACATATCCAACTCCACCTGCATTGGATGCCTGTGCGACATAAAATAGCTTTTAAGTGTCTCCTGCTAGTCTATAAGCCTTTTAACCATTGATGCCCAGAGTGCATAAATTATAGCCTGTATCGTCGTCCTCAGGTCAGTCAAACATGCTCTTCGTTGTCTTTCTGGATAACTCACCGTCTCTCTTACTAACATTCGGGCGACATATATTTGCTATTGTTTTTAGTTGTGGAACCAGCTACCTACTATGGTGAATACTCTTTATATTATCTGTTGATAATTCAAGAAATTTATAAATAGCCCATTTTTTTCATAGAGGATTTTGTATTATATAAACTCACTTAGTATTCTTTTAAGTGATATGGCACTGTTTCAAGTGGCCAGAACGCGTGCAGCAGAGTGTGCATCTATAACTAGAAGGAAAAAAAAAACCTACATCAAATACATTTTGGCTTATATGGTATTCCCCCAACATCCATAAATGGGACCTATCACTTTTATAATAATAATGGTAATGGTATTCAGTTCTTGTATAGCGCATATCACGTTATAACGTCCCTATGCGCTTCAAAAGAACATGGAAATGATTACCCTAGATTTAAGCTCCGGCAGTCGTTATCAACGAACTGTGCATTTCAAACAATAATCCTACCAGGTACCCGTTTACTTCACCTGGGTCGAGTGTTGCAAATGTAGATTAATGTTTTGACAAATGGCATTAGTGCCGCGGCGGGATTCGAACCGCGGACCTTGTGATCAAAAGTCCGTTGACATATCCACTTGACCACGACACTTCTACTTTATAGGTGATGTGTTATTTGTCACCAATGGCACAATGCGTCGAAGTGATGTGAACAAATGTCACTACCATGATATAACATGTGCACACTACAGCTGAAACTGCTCCCTTTTTATGCAATATGACTAATCCTGAGCTCATATGCACTTTCTTTCATTAAGGGGTAGGCCCACATCAGGTTATATGTTACATCACTGTACTTGCTCTCGCATTAACACTCCAGGCAACAATTCTTTAACAATCTGAATGGAGTCCGGATAATTTTACTCTGGTTTATATGCATTTTGTTGTACGACAAGTGGAAACAAAATATAGCTTTATTAAAAAAAAAAATAATAATAATACTGCGGCATATCTTGACTATCGTTTGATGCTTATTTTAGCGTATTATGTGAATGTTAACTTTCAAGTTTATAAGCTTACATGCATATCAACATCTGAATGCATATCATCTTCATAGTCTTAATATCAATAATGTGCCCTTCGTGCTTATTGAAACTGAGAATATATAGTGCGTAAAATTCGATAACATTTTTTGTAAGATGGCGCCAATTACAATGTGAGATAATGCTAATACTGTTGAATGCGGCGCTGGTAAATGAACACAAACACCAATATTTAACATAATTTAACGAATGACGGAAATTCAAATAATCAGCCACTTTCCACAAACTACCAGTTACATTGAAAGCAAATATATTCAGACATGAAAGCAATTTAGAGAAATTAAAAACATTTAAGGAGGTAGTAACCGTGCCAATAATGTATTAGCCTCTATCCTCATAACCAAACCATAGGGCAGGTAGTTAGGGGAAGTATATCTCCCTACCTCTGTATCCTTCTGTGTGGGCTGATGGAAGGACCTGATAAATATATAATAAATATAGAGGGTATTGTAGAATGGACTTTCTCAGATGCTAGCTAGAGTAATACGTATTTTATGATTACTGGTCTGCGTCGAATTGGGCTACATACGGCTTTGTACTTAAATCCGTTAAGTTATCAACTTGGATTCGGGAAAATTAACTAATGGGAAGAATATGTCGATCCCAGCTCGATCAGTTTGACGGAAGTGTCGAGTTGTGCTTACGGGATTGCGGACCACTGAAGCTGCATGTTTTCTTCAGAATCATGGACATGGCAAGTATTCGTCGGATGTTACAAACCAGGTGAGACGTTTTGAGAATAAAATGCAAGCCGTATATTAGTGCAAAAATTAAAAGTAAGTCTATATCAGGCAAAGAGTTGCGCTATCCATAATATCCATAATCATGCAATTTTACTTTGACAAGTGCTCCTTTTACTTTGTAAAAGTGCCCCTTCCACTTTTCACCTTTGATAAGTGCCCCTTTTACTTTGTCACGTGCCCATTTTCCTTCGACAAGTATCCATTTTCCATTCTCATAAGTGCCCTTTTTAAACTCTAGTAAGTGTCCATTTTCAGGATAATTGCCCTGCTCTCATCTGAGAGATGCCCCATTTTACTTTGACAAATTCCCCTTTTCTTTTGTAAGAAGTGCCCCTTCTCCTTATGAGATATGCTCCCATAAAAAGGAGCTCCTTCCCCTTCTCATAAATGCCTCTTTTCACCTTTAAAAAGTGTCCCTTTGCATTCCCGTAGGTGCCCCTTTTCATTTCTGGTAAATGACCCTTTTCAGGTACGAGAAGTAACTCCTTTTCACTGCAGATAACAAGGGAACTAACCACTTTTCATGAATGCCCATTTTCACCTCTTAACGCCCCTATCAAAATATGATGGGTGCCCCTTTTCCGTCGACACATGCCCATATCCCATTCACATAAGAGCCTTTTTCATCCCTTGTAAGTGCCTCTTTTCAGGTGTAAGAAGGGCCCCATTTTCATCTATAATAATTACCTTTTGTACTTTGACACATTCTCCTTTTCTTTTCTAATAAGTGTCTTAAAACTCTTTTCCCTTTCGATAAGTGTCCCCTTTTCCTCTCATCATTAAACATGCCCCTAATTTAAAGATACCAAGAGCAATTTCCCCCAAAGCTCAATCGCTACGCTCGCTCGCATTTATAGATGATATAATTATGTTACTTGTCAAAGGCCTTTTCAGTCGTCCGTTATGAGAATGTGCTTATAACCCCATCAGGATTGCTTTTCCCCCTCTTTATAAGATGTAATTTTTCGCACTGCGACCTCACAAATCTTAAAATTTATCCTCGCTCGCTTCGCTCGCTCGCAAATAAATATTCAGACCATCACACCAAACTGCAAAATATGATGTCATTACAATGTAGGGGTATGCACCAATGTCATGTATATTTTCGCTTTGAGATTTCCCTTTGTAGGTGCCCTTTTTCTCCAGAAAGTGCCCTTTTTGTTGCCCCCCCCCCCATTTTGGGAGTCACTCCACCGCCCCTGCCTCGAGTGGATTTTTTACGACCGATCGGCCTTATTATTTGGCACCCTTCCTCTCACTTCAAAGGAACGAACGTTATACAAAATTATCATAAATAGCGAATCGGGAAAGTGACCGAGAATGTCCGAGTTTTTAATGGGATGTCGAATTTGGCTGCTGCTCCGTGTCAAGCCTTCATATATAACAACTTTTCATTCCCGAAACCAGTTTAAGGAAACCGTTTAAATAAAATATGATGCAGTGTACATACAACCAGGAATTAGGGGAGGTGGTAGGTAGTGTATTGGAAGCTTTCACCACCATTTGCCGCCTCTCGACTAAGCTTAGGTTATTATCTACGTTCTTTTGTATTAGTAGCTACATTGTAGACAAATATACAATGACACTTGATGATCTATCTAAAAATACTCGCATCGAAGGAACATGATATAGTACTATTGGTCTTCCTGAGTGCAAATATTTTTAGCCTGTTCCGATAATATGTCATTGTATATTTGTTTTATGTCCCTTCCACCTGTATCATTCATTGGACACTTCTGTAATAACATGTACCGTACTCACATTCACATCACATTAACAAACAAACAATAATAATAATAACTAGAAATTTAATTCGTCATGAGGACGAATTAGGTGGTCTGTCTTCAATTATTATGATCATGCTCATATTCAATTCAATGATCCAATATAATGATGTTAATGTAAAATGATGTATTAAGATATAAATTGATGAATGAAGTACTGATGAACTGATGAACTGATAGATTGAACTGATGTGAAATGAAATGAATTGAGCTAAACTGATGAACTGATGAATGATCTGATGAACTGATAGATTGAACTGTGACCTGAACTGAAGTGGTACCTTAACTGATGAACAAAATATTGAGAAATGATTATAATCAAAATCATGATCATAATGAAATTTAATGAAAATATAGATATAGAGAAGGAGAGAGGGAGACGGGTTATAGTCATGTAAATATACATGAGCTGGACCGAGGGATGAAAGAGGAATCAGATTGCATGCACTTGGAAGGAGAGATGGTAGTATAGTATACCAAAGGCGGGAAAGGGAGAGGGTGAGAGAGTATACAATGAGAGGCAGAGACAGAGAGGGGCAGAGCAAGAGAGGGAAACAGAGATAGGGAGAGAGTGAAAGAGTAGAGAGAGAGATACAAAGACAGATCAAGAGAAGGATAGGGGCAGAACAAGAGAGGGGGAGGGAAACAGAGCAAGAGAGAGGAGAGAGAGCAAGAGATAGAATTGAATATTTACTATATTATAGAGAAAGAGAGAAGTTATAGACATGTAAACAGTTCTATGTCCGATGGGAGAGACGTAAACATTGCACATACCTGGGCTGAATAACTGGAAAGGAAAAGCGTCTGGAAAGGAGACTATCAAGGTGATTTGATTGTAGCAGAGTTGGGAGATAAACCCTATATTATGTTTAATACACGACAAGGAACCAGATTTCCCATAGGGTTGTACTCAAACGATTGACATTCTTCTCCCATAGATATAACACGCAAAATTAGGCATTTTATTACATTGTTTGTGATTGTATATGATAATATGTTATAATAGTCGAAGAAGATCATAACATCAAAATTAAAACGACGGCCAAAAAAAATAAAAATAAATGACCCACCAGGAATCGAACGTGGGTCGCCGGAATGGGAGGCAAGTGCTATGATCACTATACCAAAATAATCCACAGGCGTCAACGGAAAATGGAATTCTCAAATCCCACTTTGCAAGTGAAATATGAGCATGATCCCGGCATCTGATCGAAAAAAGGGCACACTTGTGATAGCTTATTGTCTCAGCTACAACATACTCGAAGCTCAGCGAAAACAAAGCTAAAACGACGGAGATATTGCTCGCGAAAGACGGGAATGTAGAATCCAGTTTTGAGAAAAAGTCATGTCCCATAGAGAATACACGCAAAATGAATAAATTTGACATGCCTCCTTAAATCGCAAAAATACGCCATGATGCCTTTGTCAAAATGGAAAATCGTTAAGACTGCATTTGTAGAGAATTGTCTCAGCTAGAACATATCAAAATTTAGAAGAAAATCGATCAATATCTACAGAGATACAATGAGTGATTTCAAGTTCGGTGTTGAAAGCTGGTGTTGGTGTTGTGAGAACACCAACACCAGCTACAACACCGAACTTGAAATCATGCTGGTGTTAAGGTTGACCTTGAAAAATATGACGCATTTCCGGTAGTCTGTGTTGAGGGCTGGTGTTGAATGTCGTCTGCTGAACCGAGTATCGCGGTTGGTGTTGACGATTTACGTGTAATTTTCCCATTCACCAACACCAGCCCCTAGGGATTGGGAAATTCATGATTTCAAGTTTGGTGTTGGTGTTGGTGTTTAGCAGTATACCGCAGGTAACTATGCGTGCATCTGTCAAGAAACTCACGATCAAGCCAAGGTAAAATCCATTTTCCCGTCAAAGCAACTGTGAATCATGGGAGCTATATACGTTTCTCAAGAGAAATGATATTTTCTCTATTCTTTTTTAATATGACTTTACATTTGATATGCGATATGATGTAATTCATTGGAATTTCTGAAAGGATTATGCTTTTATCGCAAGACTTTTCGCCTGTAGAGTGACGTCACTCGGCGTTGAGGCAGATGTTGAGCTATCGATAACATGATCGGTATCGTCCTTCTAAACTGACCGTCGGTGTTGGAGCTCTGTTTAGCAGCCTTTCCACGCTCTCCACACCAACACCAACACCGAACACCGTACTTGAAATCACTCAATCAATTTTCGAAAAATATGCTGACGTCATAATATGCAAATTGAAATTTTGAGTTCGGAAGCCATTATGATGACGTCATGAGTTAATTGAGGGTCAAATGAGACATGAAATCATATCTCCGACTCATAATCTATCCAAATATGAAAAAAAAATTGGGGGTATCCATCCATTCTGAAGAGTTACAATGAGTTTTGTATAGGCATGTTTTTGCCCATATATGCTATGTATTACAAGAGATCGCGCGCACGGGCATGTTTCTTGAACGGACGCTCATTGCGCTATTACTGGTTAGAAAAAGATGAACAAGGTATGAAAATGCTTGGAAAATTTGGTGATTCGATGTTGCAAAATGCCAGTACGCGCGAAAACGCGCGCGCATAAGTGCTCGCGCGCAAATTTTGAAAATGCTTAAAATGGCCTGGAACGTATGCAAAATGAATTTGAGACCATTTGGAGCATTTTGAAATTTTGCGCGCGCGTTGACGCGCGGACGTACGCATGCGCGCGCGTTTTTGACCTGAAATTGACCGGACGGATATTGACCTTGATCATGATAAATATCAATAAGAAATGCCTTTCCGTTATGAAGATATGATCATGAGTTGAAAGTACCAAAAAAAACACAAAATGGCGCCTGGATGACGTCATGAAGACTTGATGACTTTGAAAATGTTCCTGTCACGTCTCATGACAATGACCTATGACTGTGCCAAAATTGAACGAAATTGACTGAACTGATCTTGAGTTATCCTCTGAACAAAAAAGTGCGGAGAAATAAAAATAAATAAATAAAACATAACTAGACATTTAATTCGTCATGAGGACGATTTAGGTGGTCTGTCTTCAATTCTTATGATCATGCTCATCTTCAATTCAATTCTCCAATATAATGATCTTAATGTAAAATGATGTATTAAGATATGAATTGATGAATGAAGTACTGATGAACTGATATATTGAACTGATGTGAAATGAACTGAATTGATGAGCTAAACTGATGAACTGATGAATGAACTGATGAACTTATTTTGAACTGTGACCTGAACTGAAGTAATAACTCAACTGATGAACAAAATATTGAGAAATGATTATGATCAAGATCATGATCATAATGAAATTTGATGAAAATATAGAGATAGAGAAGGAGAGAGGGAGACGGGTGAGAGTCATGTAAAAATACATGAGCTGGACCAAGGGATGAAAGAGGAATCAGAATGCATACACTTGGAAGGAGAGAGGAAAGTATAAGGAAAAATGTAGGGGTGAAATAAGAATACAAAGGGCACAGGAAAGAGCTAGAGGAAATTAAGGGACATCCTATAAGACATAAAATAGGGAGAGCGGGAGCCAAAGGCGGGAAAAGGAGAGGGTGAGAGAGTAGAGAAAGAGAGAGGCAGAGACAGCTAGGGAGACATCAGAGCAGAAGAAGAGGGAGGCAGAGCAAGAGAGGGAGAGGGAGACAGGGAGAGGGTGAAAGAGAAGAGAGAGAGAGAGAGAGAGAGCGAGAGAGATAGTAGTCGAAGAAGATGATAAAATCAAATAAGAAACGAAAGTTAAAAAAATAAAAAAAATTACCCACCAGGAATCGAACCTGGGTCACCGGAATGGAAGTCGAGAGCTTTAACCAATATACCAAAATATGTCCTATAGACAATACATGCAAAGCTGACAAACGGCCTTGACATATTCGCTATTTCATCTTTCAATTGAAAATTTCTACATGATTCCAACATCTGATCAAAAAACGGAAGGCGCACTTTCGATAGCTCATAGTATCAGCTTTAACATACTTAAATGGGGGAGAATAGAGCAAAAATAAGCGAGATACTACTCAAAGAACAATGTCATGTAGATTCATGATGTGAACGAAATTCGACTTCCGTAGACGTAACACGCACATTAAGAAAATTCTGACATGTCACCTTTAATTGAAATTTTCACTATGATGACGTCATCAAAACGAAAAGTGAGGATGACTTATCTTGTAGAGAATTGTCTTAGCTACAACATATCAAAATTTGGGAGAAAAAAAAGCACAAATAAGCTAGATAGAGCTCAAAGATTAATGTTATGTAGATTCGATGATGTGAACGAAATTCGACTCCCATAGACATAACACGCACATTAAGAAAATTCTGACATGTCACCTTTGATTGAAATTTTCACTATGATTACGTCATCAAAACGAAAAGTGAGGATGACTTATCTTGTAGAGAATTGTCTTAGCTACAACATATCTGAATTTGGAAGAAAAACAATCAATATTTACAGAGATACAATCAATTTTCCATAAATATGCTGACGTCATAATATGCAAATTCGTATTTTGGGTTCCAAGGCCTTCATGATGACGTCACAATATTTGTACTGGCAAAATGAGACATGAAATCACATCTCCAATTCATACTCTATCCAAATATGAAAAAAATTGAGAGGAATCCAGGCATTCTGACGAGCTATGGCGGATTTTTTATAGACATGTTTTTACCACTTTTTACATTATATTGCCCATTGACGCGCGCACGAATTTTAAAGTTTGACGCACGCGTGTGGCATTATAGAAAGTTGAGAATGACTCGAAAAAGTTGGAAATTGTCAAAAATAGTGTCAGAAATACAAACAATGCGAACAAACGGCGTTTTTACGATGTGTACGTGCTGCGCGCCCGCATAACGTGCGCGCGGACGCGCACAGACGGAAACTTTTAAAATGCTTAAAGATAAACTTGAGTTCTGGTAATGGTGAAAAAAACATTGAAACAGTTCCTCTTCAAATTCACACTGATTGTTAAGTATTACAAATAAATGACTCTTGCTAAAGGAATTTGAACGAAATTGTGTAATTGCAGAGAAATGAGCAAAATAAACGTTGAATATTTCATCGGTCGGGTGAGTCCCAAACCGAATTCAAAATTACAGATATGTCTGTTTAGCTCCCTCTTTCGGCAAGAACCCGATATCCTCCTCTCGGTGGGCGATTCATTCAAGCCAAACCCACTACACAAGGAAGCGAAAACGCTCTACTGAAAACTTCAGCATTACCATCAGCTGGTTGGTTGTGTTTAGTTACATTTCTTCAGCTAGCGCATCGCAGGTCCACAAATACATGTTTATATAATTATGCGAAAGGACGGACAAATTCAGGGTTTGTCTTATACTCATTCTCATGTTTATTCTAAATCGCTGTGTCCGGGTTTCAAAGTTGCAGCTTCCTATTTATAAGAAAGTAATACTAATAGGGCTCGATATATCCCCCTTTCTTCTACTTCTGTTGGTAAGACAGGAACGGTATACACGGCATTATTTAGGCAAATTAGAAGTAACTTTTTTATTTTTATAACGGAACATGAATTTGAATCGTCTGTTTGTCTAGTCTAAGAATATTTTCCAATAGCCATCGACAATTTTTGTTATTGTTATATTGTTCTATTTTTGCAACTATTAGACATACTATTTTTTTTGGGGGGGGGATGAGAATGGGCTATAGGAAAAGTGAATCATAAATGTTTTATTTCTTGTACAAATTATAATTTGGACTCTCGGTAGAACAGTTGCGCTGTAATGGCACAACTGGACAGACCTTACCATCCGTATATAGGCCTACCATTTACCCACATTTTCATTTATGTTATTACATTTATTTATATGTTGTTGATTACTTTTGAAAGAACCATATTATATTGAAATCATCATCATGAAGGACTTCGTTTTATTCGAGTGTCTAGTCTGAGAATACTGCCTAAAAGCCATCGGAAATGTATTGGTTATCACTTTATTATAATATTTATTTTATTATAATAGTCACTTTTGCAAAAGTTAGACTTATGTAATCATATATTCTAACTTTTGTTGGGGGTGGGTAGGATATGAAAAGTGAATGTATCATTTCTTGTAACGTTAGCTGTAAAATGAAAAAAATGTTCAAATTCAGTATTTCTGTTTACCTAATTTGTACCTTCCTTATTTGCCTTATATCATCATATTTCGGTAGAACAGTTGCGCTGTAATGGCACAACCAGGAGATGATATCTCCTGGCACAACTAAACACACCTATTCATCTGTACCTTTTACCCACGTTTTTATTTATGTCATTATACTTTAATTTATATGTTGTTGTTTGTTTTTATAACGGAACATTATATTCAAATCATCATCATGAAGGATTTCGTTTTATTTGTGTGTCTAGGCTAAGAATACTGTCAAATAACCTTCTGAAAAACAAGTTCGTTATTATATACGGTCACTTACAAACAATATTAGACATATAACTTTTTAAAACTTTTTTTTCGGGACGGGGTGGGGTGGGGTATGAAAAGTGAGTGTATCATTTCTTGTAATGTTAGCTGTGAAATGAAAATTGTTCAGTATTTTTGTTTGCCCAATTCGTACCTTTATTTTCCATATCATCATCAAATCATTAGGACCCCTCGGTAGAACAGTTGCGCTGTAATGGCTCAACTGAACAGACCTACTCATCCGTACCAGTTACCAACGTTTTTATTTATGTTATTATATTTATTTATATGTTGTTGATTGTTTTTATAACGGAACTTAATATGTTCAAATCATCATCATAAAGGACAGCGTTTCATTTTTATGCCTAGTCTAAGAATACTGTCCTATAGCGTTCGTAAAAACAAGTTTGTTATAATAGTTACAGTAATTTTGTTACAAAACAAATTAGACGTATAAGTTTGACTTTTTCGGGGGCAGGGGCGGATCCAGCCGGCGGTAGGGTAGGGGCTCAATTCGTGAGAAAACATTTAGCGTTGATAAGCGGGGGGTATTGAGCACTAAAATATTTTTTGTTTTGCTCAACCCCCAAAGGTAAAACTGTGGTTACCATCTTTTGGGGGCTAGGGTGCCACCCTGGATCCGCCACTAGGGGAGGGGTGGGGTGGGATATTGAATTGAATTGAATTGAATTGAATCGAATGTATCATTTCTTCTAATGATAGCTGTAAAATGAAAATTGTTCAAATTTAGTATGTTTTTGTTTGCCCAAATTTTGCATTTAATTGCCATAACAGGCCTTTATCATATCATACAAATTATGATTTGGATCCTCGGAAGAACAGATGCGCTTGCACAATGGCACAACTGAACAGACCTATCCATCCGTATCATTTAACCACATTTTCATATATGTTATTACATAATTTATTTATATGTTGTTGACTGTTTTTATAACGGAACATAATATATTCAAATCATTATCATAAAGGACTTCGATTTTTTTGTTATAATGGTCACTTTTTGCAAAAACAAGACACATAGTTCTTCGGGGGAGGGGATAGGGTGGAATATGAAAAGTGAATCTATCAATTTTTGTAATGCTATATAGCTGTAAAATGAAATTGTTCGAATTCAATACGTTTTTTTTTGCCCAAATGTTTTTTGTGTGGCCATATCATAATTTATATTATATCATAATTATCATTTAGACCCCTAGGTAGAACAGTTGCGCTGTAATGGCACAACTGAACATACCTATATCCATCCGTACCATTTAACCACGTTTCCATTTATGTTATAACATTGATTGATTGTTTGTATAACGGAACCAAATGATTATCATCATCATAAAGGACACTGTTTTATTTGTGTGTTTAGTCTTGTAGCATACTGTCCAAGAACATTCGGGGGAAAAAAAACTTTGTTAAAATGGTCACTTAAAAAAATATATATAAATTTGACTTCTTTTTTCGGGGTGGGGATATGAAAAGTGAACATATCATTTCTTGTAATGATAGTTGTAAAATGAAAATTGTTCAAATTCAGTATTTTTGTTTGCCAATTTTACCTTTATTTGCCATATCATCATATTATATAATCATCATATCATTTGGACCCCTCGGTAGAACAGTTTTGATGTAGTGGCACAACTGAACGGGCCTATCCATCCGTCCTATTTACCCACGTTTTCATTAATATGCTTTATCGTTGATTTTTTTTTAATAATGGAACATAAATTCAAATCATCGACATATCCAGGACACTGTTTTATTGGGATCCGCTCGCTATTGGTAAGGACCGCTATTCATGAGGACCGCTATGTATAATTTGAGAAAAAGGTAAATATTCATAAGGACTGCTATTCATAATATGCGAAGAGGGTCGCTATTCATAAAACAAAATTGGGGTCGTCAGTCATAGGGGTCGCTATCATTATTGATCCATAATTAAAATATATTTTCTTCACAAAACTTATGGGCTTGTGTTCGAATTTTTTTCTCTCCATTTTGCAAATCAATTTCCGATTGGTTATGTTGTCCATTGCTCAATTCTTGACACTCCCTGACCTGCTAGTAGGCCTAATGATAATAATACCGTACTTATTTACAACATCTATCTAGTAAAACTTTTCTGCGACAACAATATAAGTATTTTTAAAAATAAATACACCCTGTATAAAACATTACAAGAACCGTGGTATGTATGACGAGAACAGATAAATTAATTATCTAGAAGATTTTAAGTAGGTACTTTCGTTAAAGGAGTATACTAGGAAATCATATATTTCTGGCATAGTTTTATGGAAACACTGGAGAAAAATGTACAGTGTAGTTGTATATAACAAACAGGCGCGCCTTAGGGCCCTTGGTGGGGTCAAGGGGGCAGAGCCCCGTAAGGGTAGGGGTTTTAGGCATTTAATTACGGTCAGATGAGCATATTTTTATACCTCATTTGTGACACTGGCAGGTCACTCATTCTTTTCTTCTCTATTTCTTTCTTTCTCTCTTTAACATTCTTTTCCAAAAAAGTGAGGGGGTTCGAGCCCCCGAGCCCCGCCGTTCTGCAGGCTCGGACATGAAGGCTTCTAAATAAGCATATATTTTGCCTGTTAATTTGGAAATTAGTAATTTTCCAACAAACGCATAAACCAGTATAATTTACAAAAAAATTGAGAAAAATCCCGGAAATCATGTCACTTCAGCAACATTTGTACATCACTTGTATCGAATTAGAAATAAACCACGTTTGAATTTTATTTGGAAACTGCCCCCATCAATACGCCAGTGTTCAGGGGCTCATGTCTTCTCACCCCTATAATTAAAAAAAACATACGCTTTCCCATCCTCTCACAAATTTTTCACGATAATGCGTGTTTCGCTATTATAAAATCCTCCATTGATAAATATAGGGGCATGCGGAATGTTTAGGAAATTTAATCCCGGTTTACTCTCCTTTTCTTTGAATGGAATATATTTTTATGCGATTCAATTCAGTTTTTATTTTTGGTTAAAAATACAAACCATTTGTACTCCTTTACTGCAGGTTTTTTCGGGAGGGGGCTTTTTGGGGCGGCGGTGAAAATGCGTCCCCCACTTCCGGCGCTCCTGATAATAAACATAGGTGGCTATAGTTGCGCGCAAGAGAAATCATATTGCAATTTGATTTGTGTAGCGCTGGACCAAAAAACACGTTTCTAGAAATTCAGAAATGGGTCCCAATTTCATAAATAATCCTTTCACATGTCCCATCAAAAGATTTTTGAGACAAAGGTATAGAATTTTTCAATACTTGCAATCCATCTGATGACAGACGCATAAAGCCCTAACATGACTCTACGGACTGGACTATGCACTATGAAGCTGCAACATGTCATACAACACAAGTCTTTGTAAATTCGTGATTTTGAATGAGAGGGGGGCGTAACTTTGGAATCATTGTAATATTTCGTGGAGTAACGTGTCTTATCATCTTCATATTGCCCCAGCCCTTGTAGGGGCACTGATGTTTTGGTCTCATTATTGGATGAAATGGGACGCACGTCGCGATCCGGAACGTTTGCTGAAGAGAGGGCAATATTATCTTCACTTTCCTTTTCTCCATCTCCCTTTCATTCTCTCTCTCAGGCTCTCTTTCTATCTTCCTCCTTACTTTTATTATTTTTCTCCTTCTTTATTTTTGTTGTTGTTTACGTGTGGTGGGGGCAGGTCGGTCATGTGACCTACACAACTGGCTCATATCATGGACCTATACTATAAACGATATGAGGTCCATGATAACTATACACCCGACTCCAAGCAGATTCCACCTTTCCTCGTCCACTTCAAGGCGGTACTCAATTACATTCTTTATCTTTGCCCATTCACAATACTTAGTGTCGTTCGAATCTGCTCATCATGATTGTGTAAAATTAAAAAATACATTTTGATGAGTAAAAGGTCGAGGACCACTTTCCTGTTTATGGATAATTTCCTATCGAAAGAACAGACAAAAAGCACCCGTGATACCATGCCCGTAGCAGGGTGTGTACCTATACAGTCATGTCTTAGCTTCCCTTTCTCATGCTGTGTCCGGGTTTCAAGATGTGGCTTCATAATTATGAGAATGTAATAGGGCCTGTAATCTCTCCCTATTACTTCAAATTTCTGTTCATAATGGTATATACACGGCATTATTGTGGCAAATACAATGTCATGTATATATTAAGATGTATGAGCGTGACCAGCTTTGTCTCCTGGCCAAAAAAAGGTAAAAACACCCTTTTTTGTTTAAAAAAAGAAGATGGGCCCCCTCCCCTGGTACTCAAGGGGTGGTGGATGTTGAGTAAAAAAAAATAATAGCACTATATCCCCCGTTGAGCAACAACAAAAAACTGAGTCGCCGCTAAATATTTTCTCACGAATCGGGCAAAAAAAAAGTGCTCACTACCCCCCTCCGCTTATTCACCGACTTGCTGAGTCGCCGTTAAATATTTTTTTTCACGAATTGGGCCCCCTCTCCCCTCTCTGGCCCCTCCCTTGCCGCCGGCTGGATCCGCTCCGGGGATAGGGCGGTTTAATGGTGGGATATGAAACTCTAATGTTTTATATTTTGTATTGCTAGCTGTAAAATTAAATTGTTGAAATTTAGTATGTTTGTTCGCCTAATTTTGACCTTTATTTTGGTATATAATCATATTATTTATATCATAATCATTGGGACCACTCGGTATAAAAGTTGCGTTGTAATGACACAACTAAACGGGCATAATCCATCCGTAACATTTACCAGGGGGCACTCATTTTTCCGAAGGTTCGTTTTTCCAAAGGTTCATAATTCCGAAACACAAATTTCCCAAGCCTAGGGGTTCATAATTACGAAGATGAAAAAGCGTTCATAATACCGAACATATGTCATATTTTGTTGCATTATTCAGAAGTTTCGTCATTCCGAAGGTTCATAATTCCGAAAATGAATTAGGGTTCATATTTCCGAAGGTTCAGAATTCCGAAAATGACAAAGGGTTCATAAATCAGAAAAGTGAAATAGGATTCATAATTCCGAAGGTTCGTATATTTCCGAAAACTGACAAAGGGTTCATAATTCAGAAAATGAAATAGGGTTCATAATTCCGAAAATGAAATAGGGTTCATAATTCCGAAAATGAAATAGGGTTCATAATTCCGAAGGTTCGTATTTCCGAAAATGACAAAGCGTTCGTAATTCAGAAAATGAAAAAGCGTTCATAATTCAGAAAATGAAATAGGGTTCATAATTCCGAAAATGAAATAGGGTTCATAATTCCGAAGCTATAGGTTCGTATTTCCGAAAATGAAAGAGGGTTCATAATTCCGAAAATGAAATAAGGTACCTAAAAAGGTCGAGGAAACAGGAACAAAACGACTGAGCAGCCCACGCCCCTCTCCATATCAAGGGTAATAACAAAAAAGGAGAGAGATAAAAGGGAAAAGCCAACTATTACTGCATGAATAAGAACCAGTGAATCATGCGGCCGTCGGATAATTCTATCTTTCCTTATGTTATTGTATATTTTTATTCTTCTATAATTTCCTCTTTCTATCTACAGCATAACAACATTATATGGCG
Organism: Mesocentrotus franciscanus; assembly: GCA_037976565.1. NCBI lineage: Eukaryota > Metazoa > Echinodermata > Echinoidea > Camarodonta > Strongylocentrotidae > Mesocentrotus > Mesocentrotus franciscanus. The sequence goes on along the minus strand of CP137681.1, from coordinate 7,102,795 downwards.
GCCGCCACAGAATTGATCTGGCGGCCGGCAAATAATTTTTAATAAAAACAGAAAATGCGAGAAACATTGGACATTGGACATTTGAGAAAAAGGTTTAGAGGATTATGCAAAATAATGTGCAACTAACCGTAGCTCCAATTTATAATACATGTACAAGTACGACTATTTACAGCCACCCGTAACGAGACATATAAAGCAAACCCCCTACATGGTCAGGACGTCAGCCGGTATAACAAAGAAAGACAGGGCAGAGAGAGTAGTAGAGAGGGAGAGGGAGAAGGAAAAAAACCGCGAAAGATACAACAGCCCGGGTATGAGGTCAGTGGAAAAGGCTAGGCATGAAGTTGTGTATGTGTATACTGTGCACATGGGCATCATGCATCGGCGACTATCTTGCAAGTTCTCGAGGGGCTGCCAGCTATAAGAAAGGTAGGTCGATTATTAAAACACACCAAAAGAGCATATGTACATAGTATGCATATCGCCAGTTTTGGGGGAGTATTTCTATTGTTGAGCATTGATTGTTGACCACCTAATTGTCCGGTGAGAAGATGCCGTAATTGTTGCATAGCCAGACATGTATACAGCTCCGCGGCCAGTGCAGCGCAGCCTAGCGCTAGCCGACCGATCGTGCGTTATCGTGCATGCAGCTTGCTACCAAATGCATAGACGGCAGTCCAGCTCAGCTCAGCGAGATAGCTCGCTAGCAGACGACAGTCCTCCCACTGGGCGAGAAGAGTGCGTGTTGCGGCGATGAAACCGCCATATGTTTTCGTTCAACCGAGAGAGGGTGTTAGACCGTTAGGAGATTCAAACAAGTCATTCAACGGTTTCCTCGCGAAAAGGGTATACGACGAGGGTTGTTTTAACACCCGAATTCTTCTAAATGCATCATGATAATAGAGAAATATTGATTACATTTACTATTTTAGTGTTCATCGAACATTTTATGACCATAAATTACCAGTTTTGTTGTCAATACGCTTTTACTACCAGTACTCTAGTTTAGCTTTAAAATGACCTGATTCTTACTCTCGTTTAATAGTTAAGTGATTTTGAGCATTTATAAATTTTGACGCGCGCGTTCGCGCGCGTCATGACGTTTATGTGACCTTTGATGACATGACCTGTTGACCCTTGACCTAAAGTATATGTGATATGAATATAAATAATCTTTGATGACGCATCATGAAGATATGATTGATATTGTGATTTCACAAAATGGCGCCTGGATGACGTCACGATGACCTGATGACCTTGAAACAAATGCTGGCACTTGACCTTGATAAGCTTGATGACTGACAAAAATTTGATGAAATTGATCTCGCCGAATTTGAGCAATTACGCTCACAAGAAAGTGGTGGAAAAATAAAAATAATCAAGTGCGTTACCGATATACGAAAACATTTCCCATAGGGATTACACGTGAACGGAAAATGGAATTCTCAAATCCCACTTTGCAAGTGCAATATGAGCATGATCCTGGCATCTGATCGAAAAATAAAGGAAACGTTGTGATAGCTTATTGTCTCAGCTACAACATACTCAAAGCTCAGCGAAAACAAAGCTAAAACGACGGAGATATTGCTCGCGAAAGACGGGAATGTAGAATCCAGTTTTGACAAAAAGTCATGTCCCATAGAGAATACACGCAAAATGTGAAAAATTGACATGCCTCCTTTAATCGCAAAAATACGCCATGATGCCTTTGTCAAAATGAAAAATTGTACAATTGCTTTGGTAGAGAATTGTCTCAGCTACAACATATCAAAATTTAGAAGAAAATCGACAACCTATTGCTGCAATATTGTCAAATGAATACACAAATTATGAAGTCATATTTTCAAAATCAAATTTTTGAGTTCATATGCAAATATGACGACGTCAGAACATACGACTGGACACAATTATACATGAAATCACATACAAGTGTTATGGGCTTCCAGAAAATGTTAACAATTTGGGGGATATTTAGGCATTTTGACGAGCTATGGCTGATTTTATATAGATATGTTTTTACCACTTTTTACATTGTATTGCCCATTGACGCGCGCACGAATTTTAAAGTTTGACGCACGCGTGTGGCATCATGGAAGGTCGAGAATGACTGGAAATTTTTGAAATGCTTAAAATGACCTGATTCGTACTCTCGTTTAATAGTTAAGTGATTTTGAGCTTTTTAAAATTTTGACGCGTGCGTACGCGCGCGTCATGACCTTTATGTGACCTTTGATGACATGACCTGTTGACCCTTTACCTAAAATATATGTGATATAAATATGAATGATCTTTGGTGACGCATCATGAAGATATGATTGATCATGTGATTTCACAAAATGGCGCCTGGATGACGTCACGATGAGCTGATGACCTTGAAAATGTTTTTGTCACGTCTTATGACAATGACCCATGAATGTCCAAAAATTGAAAGAAATTGACCGTACCAATCTTGAGTTATCGTCGGAACAAAAAAGTGGAGGAAATAAAAATAAAGAAATAACTAGACATTTAATTCGTCATGGTGACGAATTAGGTGGTCTGTCTTCAATTCTTATGATCAGTGAAAGGTCATGAAGAAAAAAAAGTGAAGAAATTTTTTTGGGAGACGCCCGGACTCGAACCAGGGATCTCGACGTCGGGAATCAAGTGTGTTACCGATATATCAAAACATTTCCCATAGCGTTTACATGTGAACGGAAATGGAATTCTCAAATCCCACTTTGCAAGTGAAATATGAGCATGATCCCGGCATCTGATCGAAAAATAAAGGGCACACTTGTGATAGCTTATTGTCTCAGCTACAACATACTCAAAGCTCAGCGAAAACAAAGCTAAAACGACGGAGATATTGCTCGCGAAAGACGGGAATGTAGAATCCAGTTTTGACAAAAGTCATGTCCCATAGAGAATACACGCAAAATGTGAAAAATTGACATGCCTCCTTTAATCGCAAAAATACGCCATGATGCTTTTGTCAAAATGAAAAATCGTGTGACTGCATTTGTAGAGAATTGTCTCAGCTACAACATATCAAAATTTGGAAGAAAATCGACAACCGATTACTGCAATATTATCAAATGAATACAAAAATTATGATGTCATATTTTCAAAATCAAATTTTCGAGTTCATATGCAAATATGACGACGTCAGAACATACGATTGGACAAAATTATACATGAAATCACATAAACATTTCATGGGCTTCCAGAAAATGTTAAAAATTGGGGGTATTTAGGCATTCTGACGAGCTATGGCGGATTTTATATAGACATGTTTTTACCACTTTTTACATTATATTGCCCATTGACGCGCGCACGAATTTTAAAGTTTGACGCACGCGTGTGGCATTATGGAAGGTCGAGAATGACTGGAAATAGTTGGAAATTGTCAGAAATAGTGTCAGAAATAAAAACCATGCGAAAAAGGCGTTTTTACGATGTGTACGCGCTGCGCGCGCGCATAACGCGCGCGCGGACGCGCACGGACGGAAATTTTTGAAATGCTTAAAATGACCTGATTCGTACTCTCCATTAATAGTTAAGTGATTTTGAGCTTTTTAAAATTTTGACGCGCGCGTACGCGCGTCATGACTTTATGTGATTTTTGACGACATGACCTGTTGACCCTTGACCTGAAGTATATGTGATATGAATATGAATGACCTTTGATGACGCATCATGAAGATATGATTGATCATGTGATTTCACAAAATGGCGCCTGGATGACGTCACGATGACCTGATGACCTTGAAAATGTTCCTGTCACGTTTATGACAATGACCTATGACTGTGCCAAAATTGAAAGAAATTGACTTTACCGATCTTGAGTTATCGTCGGAACAAAAAAGTGTAGGAAATAAATAAAAATAAAGAATAATAAATAAAAAAGAAAATTCTGACGAAAACAATAGGTGATCTGTCGAAGACGACAGACCACCTAATAAAAAAGAAAATTCTGACGAAATTAATAGGTGATCTGTCGATACGACAGACCACCTAAAAAGAAAATTCTGACGAAAACAATAGGTGATCTGTCGACAGACCACCTAATAAAGAAAGAAAATTCTGACGAAAACAGGTGATCTGTCGTTGACAGACCACCTAATAATTGCACGGCTCAAATGAAACATTGAAGGATGTAGATATGTTTAGCTTCAGCTATACAGGTATTGCAGTAGTGTTGTGCAGTTACATCTGTGACACAGTAGCAGGAGTTGCCCGTTGGAGGCGTTTGAAATCTTGTACCGTCGCTGATTTTTGCCATTTTTTCGGGGCGGGAAAACGTATAGTTCACTTTTCCCTAGAGAAAAAGTGAACTATTCGTGACCTAGTAAAACTTTTTTTTTTGGGGGTACACTCCTAGTGCAACAATCTTACGATAAGGGATATATTATTGACTATTCTTGTACTAGCACATCGTAGCACAAAACTCAATCCAATTTTAAAAGGGACCTGATTGGAGAATGACATTTTGACTATCGATGATATCACGCTTTTTTTTTTACATCATCGTCATCATTGCTGATATACTTGCTTAACTATGTTAAACACATAAACATTTTAGAGGTGATTATTTAATATATCAAGATAATCAGCCGTAAGAGTGCTTCGTTGGCATTTGATAGGTTCGATAATAGTCCTAGAACACTGCAAACTCTTTATGAGGCTAGGAATAGCATGGACTTTTAAGTATCTGGTATTGGATCTCGAAATATATTGAAATATCATATTTGAAGGAATTTCAAAAATATTAACCACGATAATGCGTTTAACTCATGTACATTTGTATAAGTCAATAATTAAGTATACTTAAATGTGCATTGCAATGTTATTAGTAGGGAGTTTTCGCAAGCTCAACGCGGACGGAGAATCTGCGGTTCGTGTGCAAAATCGAGAAGCTACTATAGCAACAGTGGGGTGACCGCTGAGGTACTGAAATCTAGAACGGTGTTTAGCCAAATCTACGGGCGTTCTCAATGACACCCTAAGTGAATCAACAGCCAATCAGCGAGCTTGTAAAGATGGGCGCCGGCGCGGCCCGGGAACTTAATCAATTTTAGTCAGGCAGCGCAGGAGATCGCGACGAACAAAATAACTAGGCTAGCCTGTCGTTTTAACCAGTTGGATTGACACGTTTACTCCTGGAATGATAGTAAAAATAATAATAATAGTGCAGTGGAGGAATCAAATAAGTAGAACCAAAAGAACATAGAAGATCACATATTCAGACAATTCGAGGCTGGAGATGACGAATTTCAACGCGAATGGCTCTTCGTTCGGTGAGTTTCTTTTATTTTATCGATTAGGGTCTAGGCCTAGACCTCTAGTCTAGTCTCTAGATCTAGGCCTATGTATTGTTTCTTAACTAGATCTAGGCCTAGACCTAGACTTTACTAGTCTATAGGGTCTAGGCCTAGCTCTAGAGGCCTACTATGCCTATGGATATAACTATGGATTGTTTTCAAATTGGATGATGAATTCTTAAAATATGAATTCAAAAAGCCGTTTTGTGGCTGTAGTGATAGCTAGTTAACAGAGTCTGCAAATACAGACTCGATCTAGCCTAGATCTAGGCTAGATCTAGACAGTATAACTAAATATTAGAATAGAATGACCTGCAACTGCAAGCCGGTACCATGGCATGAGTGACTAATGAAACTATAATAGACCTAGATCTACTTGTATACATGATGTCATGAATAGGCCTACATGACTACAATTACAAAGATGTCTGACTGAAACTAGTCTTAAGTGCCTCAATAAAGCTAAGCTAGGCATACTCGCCTAGGCTATAGACTAGGCCCTACAACTTATTAATATTAGTTCAATCAAAGCTCTCTAAGTGAGTAGTAAGTGGTCTTTTATAATAAGAACATAATAGTGGCTGCTTGGTCGTGACAAGTTGTGCTACACTGCTACTAGTAGTAGTAGGCTAGTAGTACTAGTAGGCCCAGTACTAGTACTACTAGTAGGCCTAGTAGTAGTACTAGGCCTAGGTACTAGACACTACTAGTCGTGTACGGTGTAGATCTAAGTAGTCCCGTCTGTACTGTAATTGTATTGCGCAGGGCATTGGCATTGCATTGCGATGTTGTTGTAGTTGAGAGTAAAACAAAACAAAAAGTGCTCAGATGTTTTATGAATTGTATGTCACCAGTGGCGGGGTCTTGATTTTTTAAGCCCTTGCCATTTTCTGAGAACTGATGAAATGAAAGGTCAATCCAGTTGCTGTCCAATAATTTGCACAACGTTCCTCTAAATCGAATTTACTACTAGTAGACCTAGGTCTATTTGGTTCACATGGTTAAATCATTTTGAGGGTAGTTTACTACTTGATTCCTTCCAACTTTCTAAACACTTATCGTTTTCAAATAAAATATTGTGCATGTCATGTTTTGTTGAAATAGTGACTGATAAGATAGAGAGATTATCAACAATTATATACCTCACTTAAGAAATCCAGCCATCTGATTGGTCGAAATTGCAGTCGTTGTTTTAACTATTCCCGAAAATAAACGAAAAATGCCAAAGCCATGTAATAGTTAAAAAAAATAGTTAAAAAATCCCGGCAAAATTCCAGTTACCGGAAATTAGTTCAGTTTTGCTGAGCACGGACACCTTACATTAATTTTTTTGTGCGATAATTTCATAGTCGCTACATTTTAGGTCTTTAATTGCTTGAAAATTTCAGTCACGTCATTTTGCTAGCAAAGATTAACAGACTCGACAGTGTCTCAGATTTTCTGTGATGTTTTAACCAATCTTTACTCAATAAAAGGCTAATTAAGGTAAGAATTCTTGGTAGATTATTGTGATAATTCGTACGGTCGGTGAAAAGTCATAGCGACTGCTTTAATACTCGCGCACTGGCTGTTTATATCTCACCCCTCGGCGCGCCGCCCGCACAGGCGCACCTCGGTGTGATGGCAGGGGATTCAACTGACAACTATAGACTAGGTCTAGGTCTAGGTCTATCTCTTGAGCGTATAATAAAAACAGCTAGTCCTCTCGTAGCAGTCGATCACTATAACTATATTTTAGATTCGGACTTTAGCGTCATTTCCTCAATTGTAACAAGGTAGATATCATCAAGCATGAAGATTTTTCCAACTCGACGAGAGTTTTTAAGTGTTTTTCAGCAATGCCTAAACAGGAAGGAAAGGGAGTTGTGACTCACAAACCAGTCCTGTTCTACCAGTTGATTGGTAATTTGACTCTTTTTTTCGGCATATAAAAGTATTAATGACTGCTTTAATATTCGAGAAATAGTTGTTTTTATACGCTCTCGGGAAGTTACAATTGGGCTATTGCCCTCGGCATGCCTCGGGCAATAGCACAATTGTATCCTTCCCTCGAGCGAATAAAAACAACTATTTCTCTCAAAGCAGTCATTACTACTATACTATTTAGAAACTGGCTGGTTCAAAATTATTGAATAATTGTGGGGCCCCACAATAAAGCTTATTCTGTCTTTAAAATTGTATGCTCTTTCGAATTTGTCACTCAGTTTTTCGTTATCTGACCAAAAAATTATATAGTGTAGCACCCTCTATACCAAAACTCAACTATCCCTTTGATATATTTTCAGTATTATGTAAACCAACATTCAGTAGTGTTCTCCATCTACAACATGAGATTGACTTTAAAACTCCTTTTCTCTTCTGTTTTATATTGCATTTTATACACCAAGGTGAATGCGGCACCACCACTACTCCAAAAGGCCGAGAAACAGAGGGCGAGATACTCTTGCATTTCTGGACAGGAAGATGGAGTTGGAGCAGGAGATGAAGAGGGAAGATATGGAGAGGAGGAGAGAGGAAGAGGAGAGACAGCGAGCTGAAGAGATTGAGAGGAGACGAGAGGAAGAAGAGAGACAGGGAGCTGAATAAGCAATCCGAGAGCGTCGGTTTGAGCTTCTGCAACAACAGATGCTGCAGCAACATCAACAAGCCCTTCAACGACAACAACAAATGCAGCAACACAATCAACAGATGCAATCCATGATGATGGCCCTCATTAGCTCTTTAGAAAAGAAGTAAAGAACAATATCTTTTTTTCATCATTCATGTCTACTGAAATAAGTTTGAGTGACCAACAGTGATTATTTTACTTTGTCATAAGTTATAACCAATCTGTCTTGTCTGCTATATAGTACTATTTTTAAGCCTGCAGGACTTTTTAACAATATAACATTCTTGTTAAAGTATTGACTTTGACAGTTTTGCTAAGTCTTTGTGTATTAAGTTGTATGGTCTTCCTAAGAGTTACCCATCTGCCATTATGATATTCATATGCCAAAGATACATTGTGTTAACTTGTATATATATGCAATTAAACAACATCTTGCCTTTTTTATGTGTTTGACTTCCTTTTTCCTCCTTTTTATTTATTTATTTATTTATTGTTTTTTCCTGATATTTATACAGGGTGGCACATATCACCAATTTGGTGGTCTTCCATGAGGCCCTGTTTGGTTAGAATAAAACAAATAACAGCAGCTTAGTTTCATTTTAGTTGGTGCTACCACATTTTTTCTATGTGCCATTACCATTGCCAACATTACATTCAACTGCAAATCTGGATACCATAATATATGAACGCAAGATATTGAACCTTAGTCTTTAGTAGGTGACTTTGACTGTGTTTACTTGTGTTGTACACATGTTACGTTTTCACAATGCCAACTTGTGTTAATATTATGAAGGTGTTGAGGCAAGTATGTCGTTCAACTTAATACTTTTACATGTTTAGCCTTCAGAGTAACTTGTTAACATAGTTTTGTTTAAGTAGCTACGCAAAGAAAATCACATTTTGAAATTATGCATCACTAGAGAGCTAGCGGATTATATATTATTATTATATAAGTTATAAGTCCCATAGACATCAGAGATCCAAGTAAACCAGCAATTACAGAAATCATCTCAGGATCGATACTAAATAATATTCTTTGCGCAGGTACTTCAAATGCTTCAATAGATCTTTGGTTTATTGTACATGTGTTTTCATAATGTAACTGGTAAGTTGTAAGTGATTGAAAGTTCAGGTTTTCAGCTTATTTCATGTATCTAACTTTATGGGTAATTTCATTCAAATGAAATAGGTGATATAGGCTAGAGTGGAATCATGTATTGCACTGTACTGTAGTTTTATTATTACTTCATATTTTCTACTTATTGATGTACTCATTGATGTATTCTATTTTATTGAGAAATAAACATTTAAAAGTACTTGATTTTAATGTTTTTCTTATCACAGGTGTTTCTATGTTTTCATAAAATCTTAACTAGTTTGAACGCACGATGTAGCTATAAAAAAATGATCAAAATACAATGTTCCAGCAGTCCAAGCTAATGAAGCTGGACAATCTTGAAGGCGAGGAGGGGGTGGGGTGTGGTCATCCCACCAAAGGGGGCTTATTTTTCTTTCAAAATGTTCACGTTTTTAACTTGACCATGGCATTTATGCTTAATAATTTCAAGAGTATGAGTAATGTGGTACTGTGGTTTGTGTGTGTATCTAATTATGTGTATGTGTGTTGTGTGTTGGGGGAGTGAGAAGGGATGACTAGTCTCTGTCCAGCCCTTTGGATTTGCAAATGATATGTGCAAACATTACGAACTTTCAAATTTTGTGCATTGTCGTGTTGGTAAGCTATTTGTTTTCATAACATCTATCCTTGGTTTATTTGTGCGTGTGTGTGTGTTTAATATTTTTTATGAACATGAACCATACACCCTGTATATTGATCTGATCATTACAAAGCATACAGTACTGCTTCACACCATAGACTCACAAACATAATGCTGTATACAAGTACCGAATCGTGAAGGAACATTCACACTTAACTACCCAAATGGCCCGCACATTATATCCATACCCATAACATAACTGGATAGCAAAACACACTTACAGAACTGTACATAAATACAGTTACACACCCCACAACACACCACATTCTATCATCTTCCAGTACTGTTTTTTTTTTTTGGGGGGGGGTAAAAGAAATTGTGTGTTTGTAGCCATTAATTTCAGTTAAAATAAATTTATTTTACAATATCAACACTGATAGTTGGTTTATTTTCATAGAAGCAAGAACCTAATTTAATGACACACAATCTTGCAAAATTTTGGTGATACCATCTGGCGATACAAGAAATATAGCTTAAATTTAGACTGGTTTATATACAAAAACAGGCACAAAGTGATAAATGCACACACATACGATACACAAATACAAATTAAAAACAACTACATTTCCCTACTACCTCAAGAACATATGTCCATCTGTATCATAAAATGCACTTCAATGTATTCTACTGGTATTAGAAAAATATTGTTTTGAGTTGTTCATCCAACTGACTCCAGCAACACCTCATTTTAACGAGGTCAGATAAGGTTCTGGTTACAAAGTGATTGCCGGTCCCATACCTTTTTTCTTTTCTTTTCTTTTTCCCACCCTGATAATATCGTTGAAATTGTCTAACTCAAAGTGACCACCATCATGTTGGAAATCAAGGTTGCCAGGTGTGTTGATATCATTAAGAAGCATGAACTCTACATCATCTATAATGTCGAAAGCATAGGCTGCCAGAAGTGCATCTTGCACTCGATGTAAATTCGCCATGTTTGAAGGAGAGGGATATTCCCAAGCGGTGACGTCAGCCACTCTGTAATTATACGTCCGCGTTCACGAAAAAGCGAAACCGTTTATTGTAACCAGGGCGGTCTGTGTGCGCGGACATAACCCTGAGTGTTCGCGCGTCCTAGATGGTCTGTCCGTCCTTGAGCGAAAACTCCATATTATCACTCCTGACAACGGTATTTTAAGCATACAGACATACAGGCGTGCAACACCGTCCTTCAATATCGCATCACTCACATGGTGACATTTGCCACTTTTTATTTGAAAAAAGGGGAATTAACAATGATACCCCCAAATGTATATACCTAAACATAAATAATAATTAGTAGGTAAGCTTTAGAGCCTCCCCGACCCAAACATATCAATTTTAGCAAACCCAGTACAGTGATAAATGAGGTACAGAGGGACAGCTGAAAAGAGCGCTAATTTCATAAAGACAGGGCTGGCGAATTGATATTCATGGACGTTGGAATGTCAAACTGGAAATGAACTATAGCTGTCCAGATCTGGCAATAATACTTCATACATACTTAGTTTTATTAGTGAAAGTGTGCACTGTTTGTTATTGAAAAATATTGACGATATTTTGTCCTGTTGCCCCTAGCGCCATTTCTTTGCATTATAATATTATAGTGCATGTTCGATTTTTGTATTACCAGATGGCTCTGTTGAGGAGTTTAGATGACATTTTGTAACTGCAAATGGAAGGGGAAAAAATCCATTGGTTAGAAGGGGAGCTTGTCCAAGGCACTAATTACAACTGTAAAGGGATTCTAATCAACAGTAACAACGAGTATTTTTGAAAAATTTAAAAGTTCGCTTATTTAGGTAGTTATGGCATGTGTATTTCCCTTTCTCTGTATACTTCTGTATGGGGTGTGTACCTGATAGATGTTTAGTAAATATATAGGGTATTGTAAAATGGACTTTCGCAGATGCAAGTTAGAGTAATACTTGTTCTATGGCTACTGGTCTGCGTCGAACTGGGCTACGTAACCCTATTAACGTAAATCCGTTACGTCATCAACTTTGATTCGGGAAATTCAGTTGATGGGAAAAATATGTACGTACCAGTGCGATCAGTATGACGGTAGTGTCGAGTTGTGATTACTGTAATCTAAGCTGCACGTTTTCTTCAGATTCATTGAAATGGCAAGCATTCGTCGGATGCAACAAATCAGGTGAGACGTTTGAAACACAATGCAAGCCTAAGTGCAAAAGTTGGAAGTAAGACTACATTAAACCGAGATTGAGCGCTATTCATTATATACATAATCATTTATGTATCTGCTAAGATATTATCAATCATCTCTAGTGGACCTTTATGACCAATGGTTTTTATTTGTTGGCACCCCTCCTCAAACTTCAAAGGGAACGACCATAAGAAAAGGCCATCAAAAATAGCAAAGCCGAAAGTGACGGAAACTTTCCCAGTTCTTGATGAGATGAAGAATTTGGCTGATGCTCCATATCAGGCCTGGAAAAACACAACAACTAGTATTTACCAAGATCGGTTTAAAGGAACCGTTAAAAAAAAATATGATTGCAGTGCACATGAAATAAAGAAGGGGTGGGGGTTTTGTCTTTGAAGCTTTTGCCACCTTTTACTGCCTCTCGACTATGCTTGTTTTAGGTATTTAACTATTATCCGGATAAAGTTACAGAAATACATGATGAACTGGTTGGTACAGGTAGATCTTAACTGATTGACCTAACATGTAAGCTTAGGTCTCTGATAGTTACATTCATACTTTACAGGTTACACGTAAAATCGAAAGTTATATCCTTAAACAAGGACAGATATTTCCTAATCTAAGTTACATGTAACGTTTTGTTGTCAAGTCAGCTCAGAGCCGAGGTTGATTGTCAACTTGTCATCCAGTCCCGTCATCTCAAATCTTACAGATACCATATTTGTAGGCATATGATAAACCAGCGTGGTGCATTTTTCTGCTAGTCACTTGGTACACACATTTTTCCCCATCGTCAGCTCATACGAGTGCTCAATCAAACATTTCCATGGGCCTTCTTGTATTCCTATTCCCTCTGATGAAATCACCCCTTTACTTCTGCTTCTACTGACCTCACTTGTCAGGAGTGTCATTTTTTATAAGACAGAGGAGTCCGTGGTCTAGCAGGGCCCCGTCTTATAAAGACTGTGATTGATCCGAATCAATCGCAAGTCCTCTTATCAATCGCAGGTTTGCAGTATCCTATATGTTATGTACATAATTTCGATCGATATCAATCGCAAATAAGTTGCGATTCATTGCAATTTATTTAGAAGACGAAGCCAAGGTCTCAACTGGTGAGAAGCTTGTCCTTGTCACTTCTATCCACCTTCAGCTTGAGCAAACATACAAACAAGTCAATGAAATCTGTCACCAATGTGTATCGCTCCGTAACGCTGCATCTACAATAATCAGACGGTTAACTACTCATCTGACGTTGTCGGTATCAATTTCTCAGATGATCGCACACGAGCCAAACAGCTAAGCGTTGTGCATCGCGAGTGTGTTATTACACTTGCTTCATCGGGAATGGACGCTATAATATCCTCCACTGGGCAGTGATTCGTCTCGTTGTAGAGCTTCGTTCTCTCAATGACTCTTGTGCTATGGTGCCATCTAATTTTGCCCCTTGGTTTGCTTCAACGTGGGATAATCCACAGCTAGTATGCCTATATGGGATATGAATTTACCTTAGGCAGAAAAGGCTATGAGGGGAGAGGGGGGTACGAACCTTTTCACCAAGATCCCCAATGAGGCTTTCTTCTACCATTGATTCTGGCGTTCTAAAAGGGGGTACATGTGAAGTGGTACAGTGATTTACTTTATTAACTTGAATCCCAAATCAAAGGGTTGAGGGTTCGAATGAGCACAATGTAGACGGAATACACTTTGCGCCATTCTAGGCTACGTTTAGTGTTTAGTAGGGCATATCATGTACTATTAGTTCTTACAGATACAGAATTGTGATTGGTTCATAGCTCATCACAAGATATCGATTGCGAGGATCGTAATAATCATATTTCACGTTCGATAATATTTCGATGTTACATCGACCATTCGGTCAAATGAGTATATGCTATTCGTCATACCGTATTAAAGCAGCCGTGTGTGTTCTAACTCGTAATCATTGTTTTATTGTCCTAGCCGCGCGCATATGACGCCAAAGGCTGGACGGCTCGATACAAAAAGGCAAGGGATCGCAATTACCCTTCATTTCCTACGCACAAAAGTGAGATAATTATTTCGGCAATAAAGAATGAGAGCCGTGCCCTTCTTTCGCCGCGAATTAGAACATTCATTTTCAGACGAAAACAAATATTAGGAAAATTTGAATATATAATGCGAACAGAGCTGCCTTTGGCCAGCTATCAACGGATGTTAAAGTCACATAGTGTGTATTTGATCTGTGCGTGTTTATTTGTTAAGTGACTCTTAAAATAAATCACGGCCACGAACCCTCCAGTTATAAGACATTTTATGCGGCACATCTTGACCTTCGAAGTACATTTATTCAGAAATGTAATATTATGTATGAAATCTATTCCTAATGATTACTATTATGTATGTTCGGGATTTTTTGTGTAGAAGCATTCGGGTGCTCCTAATTACAAAAATAAATGAAATTATAGCAATTTAAAATATGAAACAATGTTACATTTGAATGGTGGTCAAAACTTATCAACTCTCTGCGATTTCAGATAGACAGCTTCCTAATAAACAGTAATTAGAGTAATCTGTTTTTATGATTACGGGTATTCTGACTGGACCGGTCTCCCAGCGCCGCCGAACTTCAACTTGGATTCGGGAACTTATTCTTTTGTCACATTTTCTTTGTAGATCTCTGTACAGAATGAACGATTCAGCATGCAAGCATTAATTAGTATGGCAATAGAAGATGCACGTTTTCTTCACTTACACACACAAATCACGTTATTGTTGATTGCTACAAGTAGATTTAGGAGAGTATTTTAAACAGATCGGGGGACAATGAGCACGTTATGCCAACACAATACTGTAATGCCCTTTTAAATCCCAGGAACTGTGCAGATACAGTAGGAATCCGACTACGTGTCATTATCCAAAACATGAGGTAATGTGTGCAATGTGTCGATTCTGATAACACATATGGATTTTACAAGTAACGTCGAAATGATCATGCCCGCGTCACACTGTCCCGAAGTTAACATAAGATGGACACACGATGTAGAAAATGTTCAAATTCGGCTGTGATCGTAAAGACATCGGGCCATATCGGACCATTCGTGAGGGCATCTTAAGCCATCGTATGACCGCCGGTGGATTTTTCAGGCTCCGGCAGCAACATCGTGAGCGATGGCGAAATCTTTGGCATGCCCAACAGTTGCCCGAAGACCTTGCGAAGGTTCATTTTTCGTGTTGTATTCGTGTATCCAATTTGCCCGTCGTAAGGCCATCGTGAGGGCATTTTTTTCAAATCGTGTCATCTTCGTGTGATCATCGGTGCCGTCGGGCATTTTTGCCTCACGAAGACAATACGAAGGAAACAAGAAGCTGCCCGATTGTCTTAGGAAGAGCCCTCGCAATGCCGTCGTGTAGCCATCGTATTATAGTATGATGACATCAAGATGGGACCACGGTGTCGGCGAAGACAGCCGAAGTTAAGTAGCTCAAGCGTTTCCCATGTGTCATGGTAGCGTGGTCATATAAAAGGCCAACCTCAAAGCCAGAAGCGGCGCTCCGGGGGGGGGGGGGCAGGGGTGCACAGTGCCCTCACTTTTTCAAATACCCCAAAAGTGGCCCTTCTACATAGGAAAAGTGCCCATTTTACTGTGAAAAGTGCCCCTATTTATTATTACCTTCGATAAGTGGCCCTTTTATTTCACACGTGCCCCTTTTCCTTCGACAAGTTACCATTTGCCTTTGCAATAAGTGTCAATTTTCCATTCTCATAAGTGCCCTTTGTAATCTGTAGTAAGTGCCCCTTTTCAGGTACGAGAAGTGCCCTTTTCACCTTTGATAATTTCCCTTTTAACAATGATACGTGCCCATTTTCCATTTTAATAAGGGACCTTTCCCCTTTTCATAAATGCCCCTTTTCACCTCTTATAAATTGTCCTATCAAAATCTGATGGGTGCCCCATTTCCGTCGACAAATGCCCATTTACCATTCTCAAAAGGGCCTTTTTTATCCCTGGTGAGTGCTTCTTGTCAGGTATAAGAAGTGCCTTAGTTTAACCTCTGAAAAATTACCCCTTTTACTTTGACACGTGCTCCTTTTCTTTTCTAATAGGTGTCTTATCCCTTTTGATAAGTTTCCCCTTTTCCTCTCATCATTAAACGTGCCCCTAATTTAAAGCGACTCTAAGAGCAATTTCCCCCAAAGCTCGCTCGCTACACACTCGCATTTATAGATCATATAATTATGTTACGTATCAAAGGTCTTTGAGAATGTGCTTAGAACTCCATCAGGAGTTGGTTTTCCCTCTTTATAAGATTTTATTTTTCGCACTGGAAAGGTGATGAGATAGGTATAAATATACCAGCGCACGAGCTATGACGTACGTCACGAGTTGTACTACGGAATTTGGCTTCAATCATGGTACACAATTACAATGTCATATCATCAACAAGCATTCTTCGAATGCCACAAACCAGGGGAGATGTTTGAGAAAGAAAAAAAAACTGTAATAACAACCATAATTCAATAGTGAAGCATGTTTCATTATTACCATGAAGATACAACACATGTGTGCACGTTGCAGACTCAATGAGTTTGTTAATTTAAACTTTGAATTCCCTCCGTCAGAACAAATGTAATCTGTAAGAGGTCCAAAAAGCGAAGAACAAATATTAGTAAATCGAAGAAAAGGTCTAATGCGAAATACTGAGGCAATGGCTCAGGCAAATGAAGGGACAGCGTTGTTGAGAATCTCATACATTCCAGATTTGTCTCTAAAATTGTCATCAAGGTATCGAACAACAGGCATTTGCTACAGATTTTTCTGCCCCCTACGGAAACGAATACATATGTTCCCTGTTACATAAATAATTGATTGATTTATTTATTCACTTTTATTTAAAAACAGGCTAGTCTTTTCAGTGCCAAAGGCTTGTACATACAAAGATTTACAAAAAATAGAACACATTGTAGAAAACAAAGACATTTTATAAACAACATACCATAAGAGATTGAGAAAACTGTATCAAATGAATAAAATTAGAAAAGTAAAAAGTAAAACAAATTAAAAACTAGATCAAAATGAATATATGGCCTACAATTTTAAACATATGAGATAGTATTGATACAAAGTAAACTGACCAAAAAAATACAAATACACATGCCATAAAAATAGGTATAAAATCAAACGGGTAAAAGGTAAGAAATAAAACTACTACAGACTACACAACTACAAACAAACAAACAAAACTAACTGTATGGTAAAAGTCATGATATTTACATTAGGTACCAGTGCATGCATTAAAGTGATGGAGGAAGTGACTTAATTTGGTTTTTGAACATTGGGAGTGAAGTTGCCGTGCGAATTTGAGTCGGTAGATTGTTATAGATGCTGAGCGATGAAAGAAAATGATCGTTTTTTTTAAATTCAGTCTTGGGTTTTGGGATAAACAAGGGTAGAAAGGTAAAATCACGGGTAACATAGTAAACTGGACGTTTACAAGCAAACGATTCTAAATAATAAGGGGTTAGATTATTGAGTATTTTGTAGACGAAAATGCAGTAGTGGTAGTTGATTCTATTTTCAACACTTTGCCATTGAAGACTGCTTAAAAGGGTGTCTTTTGGGGTTAGATAGTCTGCATTAAGGACTAATCTTGCATATCTGTTTTTTTTTTTCTTTTTGCACTTGCCCCAAACAACTGAGCAGTAATCTTTACGTGGAAGCATGAGGGAGTGATGAAGATGTCTTATCAGGCGTTGGTTCAAGTAACACTTATTCCTTCTAGTGCATGCAATAGCCCGATTAATCTTATTAGTCACATTCAATATGTGTGGTGTCCAACTAAGCCTTTGGTCAAGGGTTACGCCTAAATATTTGATCTTGGTAACATTCTCAAGATAGTTTCGTCCATGATAGATTTTCCAAATTTGGTTCTTAGATTTATGTTTCGTTCCAAAGACCATCACTTTAGTTTTCTTTGCATTTAATTCCATATTATTTATTTTAAACCATTTACGTAGTAAATCATAATGTTTGTGTAGTTTCTTCTGACTGCTTTTTAAATTGACAAAATCTTCGACGAAAAAATGCCTAAACGATCTAAATGAAAAAAAAAATCGGGCTTAGCTTTTGGGGTATTATGTCCAAGGATCAAATAGACTAGGGAATGGTCACTTAGTCCTCTTGAAATTGTTCCAGATTGCTTTATATTGGATAGCATTGAACTAGAAACACAAATAACGTCAATTATAGTACTGCTGAAAGGAGTTATTCTTGTTGGTTCTCGGATAAGCTGAGTTAACTGAAAGGTGGAACAAAGTTCATGCACCTTATTTGAATGGGTATTTTTAGTCAGCATATTGGAGTTAAAGTCACCGAGGACTATAACATTCATTTTAAAAGAAAATACTTGGTCTAGGTTTGATTCTAGGGTTTTGGAAAAGGATATACATGTAGGTTTGCGATACACGACACCTACACAAAATGGTAATCGATTTCGAACCTTCAATTCAAACCACATTATTTCCAAATCGTCTTTTTTAATATCACGTTTTGTAGAATATTCTATATTATTTATTATGTAACACCCAACTCCTCCACCTCGACTACCTCTATCTCTCCTTTCGAAGATGTAATCTGGAATGTCTAAGATGTTCGAAGTAAAGGAATCGTCAATCCAGGTCTCAGACATTGTGAATAAATCAACTGAATTGTTGTTTATACAAAATTCAATTTGTTCTTTTTAATTTCGTAAACTTCTAACATTAAGATGGGATATTGACAATCCTTTATCATAAATACTATAATTTTGGTGTACATTCTTAATAAGATTCATGTCACGTTCTAAGTTTGACTCATTACCGGCGCAGCGTTCACGATCTACGTCTAACCCTTCATCAAAAAAGGGTAATTCTTGAAGGGTACAAGTTGGACAACTCCAATTTTCAAAATGTTCTTTTCTATCATTGTATTGAGATTGAGGTACACGGGCACACGTAATATAGGCCCAATTGTTACAGTTTTTACAGAGAAGAGCTCTCTGGTTGCATCTTACTGGTTTCTTGCAACATAGACACGCATACCTAATTGGCATGTAAATATTTCACGTGGAATAGAAAACGAAACAAAAATGAATAACGAAAATAAACGTTGTTAGCCAAAAAATAACAGAGAACGAAATGAACATGCATTAAATCAAAGTAAGATTTCAACAAAGGACACAGCTTTTCAACAACAAATGCCACGGTTTACCTCTTATGTGGGCATTTTTAAGTTCGTTTGAGTGATCACTTTAGTTTCGATAAGTCTTTTTCTCTGACAATAGTCACATTTTCGCCGTTCGGTTTCTTGACAATGATTTTACCATCTTATATCCAGAGATTGTAATCTTTACTTTCCAGACCCTTTTTAACTTTCCAGTAGAGTTTGTTACGATGTTGTGTCAAGCTTTCATTGATATAGATGGACTTTGACTTACTGGATATTTTTCGTAGACTTAATCTTGCCTTGTAGACAGAATCTCTCTTGCGGTAGTTCGTAAATTTCACGATGATGTCCCGATGCTGTTTACGAGTTGTCTTTCCTTTGTTGTTCACGTTCCCAAGTCGATGACATCTATTAATAGGGGCTTTTCGTGTGTGTGGACAAGGACGCCGTTCCCGTCCTCTAACGATGCGAATTGGCTGCAGTCAACCCGTTCTGTTTTTTACTTTATAACCCTTTTCGTATGTAGTCGACGCCCGTTCTCTACACGATGACGTAATGGCCCCGCTCGCTTATTCAATTTCTCCTTCTTTCACTTGTTATGTTATTATTCGTATATTACTCTATTATTTTTGTCTATCTTTCGTCATGTTATTTTTTGTTTCCCTTCTATCATTTTCTATCTCTGTTTTTCTTATGCTTTTATCTGTATTTCCATCTTTCATCTTCTCTTCTATCTTTCCATTTTCTATTCTTTATCATTTTTTCTTTCTGTCTCTCCTTATGTAATTGTTTATTGTTACCATTCTATCATTTTCCCTTTCCTTATGTTATTCTTTATTTCTGTTAGTGTTTGTTTTATTATTCTATTAATTTCCTCTTCCTATCTTTCCTTATGTTATTCTTTGCTTTTCCATCTTTCATCTTTTCTCCTATCTTTCCATTATTTATGCTTTATCACTTTCTCTTTCTCTCTTTCCTTATGTTATTCTTTATTTCTTCCTTCTATCACCTTCTCTTATGTAATTCTTTGTTTTTTATCGTTCTATCATTTTCTTCCTACCATTCCTTATGTTATTCTTTGTTTTTCCATCCTTCATCTTCTCTTCTGTCTTTTCATTATCCTTTGTTTATCATTTTTTTCTTTCTGTCTTTCCTTATGTTATTCTTTGTATCTTCCTTTAATCACCTTTTCTTATGTAACTCTTTGTTTTGTATCGTTCTATCATTTTCTTCCTACCATTCCTTATGTTAAATTTTGTTTTTCCATCTTTCATCTTCTGTTCTATCTTTTCATTATCTATTCTATAACCTTCTCTTATGTTGTTCTTGGTTTTTATCATTCTATCACTTTTTCTTTCTGTCTTTCCCTTCTGATTTACGCTGCGATATAGCAAGATGACGTCATTTTGACGACGGGGTTCGAGTTTTCTGACGAACCTCAAATCATGGGTGAACGCGTCCTCAAATTGGGCCTGACGACGTGAGACGACCCGACGCATGCGCAAATCGCCGAAATGACGTCATATCTTTGCCGTCGTCTATGTGGACGTGCCAAACGAAAAGGCCCTAATGTCACTTTTCTAGACCGTCACATGAAAGTCGTCCTTGCAGATGTTCGTGATGGTTTCCTCTACGTTCTCATCTTGTGTCTCGTTTATTCCAGCAAAAACTAGACAGTTTCTTCGCGAATATTGCTCAGCCTCATCCATGGCTTCCTCGACAAGATCTACTCGCTTTTCCAACAACGCTATGTTGTCATTGGCGTTGTCAATGTCAAATTTCAACGAGGCTTTCACTTCCGATGGCAAAGATTCACATATTTCATCTAGCAGCTTGGTTTTGATAGCTGAAACCAATTTCGAAATGAATTTCTCATCTGTGAGCAGTTTATCAATGGCTGTCTGGATAGCATTAGTGTAGAGTGTAGAGTCGTCATCCGTGTCATCAGATTGAGCAGCAGAGTTAGTAGAGACTTTTAGATTTGCACGACGAGAACGTAGACTGCTACGTAGACATCCTTTTAAGGCAATGTAACGTCCTTTTAAGACACTGGCAGTGCCCGGCAGTGTGCCTGAAAAGGACGTCATATCGCCTTAAAAGGATGTCCACGTAGCAGTCCAAGTTCTCGTCGTGCAAATCTAAAAGTCCCTACTGACGGTAGAGGAAGACTTGGGCCTCGGGGAGTTGTCGGCCAACGATCCTCCCTTTACCCGTCTCGATCTGTCAGGTCCGACCATAATGGTCAAGAGTAACTGGACTATTGTAATTTCTATGCTTGGCGGAGCCTCTCTCCCACATACGTCCGTTCATTACGAAAGAGTGAAGCACAATATAGGTATTGTCCTTTTGTGGTGCATATCACTTCATTTCCTCTTACTACTAATAGTTTAATCAATTAGAAGGAAAGGTTTGGGATACTTATATATGTGCTATAGTTCTTTGTTTACCCTTTGGAGACAGTGTTAATGTGGCATGGTGCCCGACAAAGGAGTCTCAAGGCCTATTTCCCCAAGCTTTTCATTAGCGGGTATTAACAAACATTAAATGCATTTAGAACGATTACTAACTATATTGATGTAAGACATTACAAAAAAAAATATTTGGTTCTTTTGTGCAAGAATACTGTACTAAAGGCAATAAATATTTTAATTAAACATTAATTGGTTTCGGTTTCCAAGAAAAAAATGTATGTTTAGTAATATTAGAAATTGAAGGTGAAGATGTATTGAATGAAATATGTTCCTGCTATAATGACTATACTGTCATAAATATAACTTGCGTTAACTTTATGAAATCCGAACAGTTATCATCCCTCCCACATATAACAATTTATCAAAAGCTGTGATTGTAAGAACCAGGGGAAAGGCTGATGTGCCCCACTTCATCACACAACAAGAAAAGTGCACCTCGTAATAGAGGTCCATTAAATGAAGAAAAAAATACCCCTCAGGTGACAAAAAAGTGACCCGAGATGCTATTACCCCCTCCTCTGAGAAAACCTAAAGAGCACATCAATAAGAATGGACTTGGTGACTTGGCAGTGAGCGGACAAACACATCACCCCTCAGGACTCACACCGACATTGTTCAGCCAATTGTCAGTCAGAAGGGAGTTATGATTGTATTGCTCGTATTGGCAGCTGCATTTGATACGGTGGACCATAATATTATGGGTAATTTCCTTGAAGACTGTTTCGTGACTAAAATACATTGAAAACAACATATTTTACATGAATGAAAGCAATTTAGAGAAAAACATATTTAAGGAGGTAGTAAACGTGCTACGAATTTACCAACCTCTTTTCACATAACCAAACCATAGGGCAGGTACTTAGGTTGGCGAAAGTGTATCTCCCTATGGGCTGGTAGGGTGGACCTGGGGTGATTCACTAACTGGGAACGATATCGTTCCTAAAATCAATTTTTGGGTTTGATTTCGATCCCAGGTTAAAATCGATTTTACATGACTGGTTCACTAAATCGCTTTTTCGGGTGGGATCAATCCCAGCGTGAATAATCATGCGCGCATATGAATATGGGAGGCGCAATAGCTCAGTTGGTAGAGCAGTGGTCTCGTAATGCGGTGACCCGGGTTCGAAACCAAGTCGATGCACTATTGCCCTTTGGTAAGGAACTAATCCTCATTCTCGGAGAGGACCTAACGCCGTCGTTCCTCTGGTTGCTTACTAGCAAGCATTTATGCTTTCTTAGCAGTCAGGTAAAATAACCACCACTACTTCTATGCATATACGCGATCAATACAACCAATGAACATACTCAAATTTTGGTCACTTGGCATTTTACTTCTTCAATCGTCCGACATATTTAGCAGCTTTATTTGTCAATGACGTTCATTTTTATGTTGATTCAATTTTAACATTAAAAGAAAACTGAGTGAAATTTCGCATAAGACAGAAACAAATCATGCATGATTGTTTCATGTATTAGTGTGGGAATTAATACGATTTTCCGTGGGTGTAGTTTGTCTTTCTGTGCGTTTGTTTCGAGTAAAACACCGGATTTAACGTACGTAATGTACTTAAGTTAGACCTACCGTCTCCAGCTAGAATACAGCAGCAGCAGGCAGTTAGCGCTTGCCTCGCTCACGCGGCTGGGGCCGGGCTAGTGTGGGCTGGGCAAGGCTGTGGAGTGTGGAGTGATAATCGTACAGTCTTGATGTAGAATCCAAAGTCTTTAGTGTTTTACATGTTGTTGGCACTAAGTTAGGCCTAACATATCATATGATAAATCAAAACGATTTGATATATCACTTTAACAGTGACTAACAATCTTCCTCGTGTTTGCTCTAATTTAGCTTCAGTTTGACAGTTTTGTCTTTGCCAGAATTTTTTGCTAAAAGTGATTACGATCGCTTTTAAGCTTAACATCGATTTTAAGGCTAAAGTCAATCCCCAAAGCCTTAGTGAATCAGTTCCTTAGAGCGACATTTCTCTTAGGAGTGATATTGAGCCTAAGAGCAATTTTATCCTACTTGGGATTAATTTTAACTGTTAGTGAATCACCCCGCTGGTAAATATACAGTAGATATATACGCTATTGTAGAATGACTTTTCGCAGATGCTAGCTAGAGTTATAATTGTTCTATGATTACTGGTCTACGTCGAATTGGGCTACGTAAACCTATGTACTTAAAGCCGTTACGTTATCAACTTGGAGTTGGGAAATTCAACTGATGGGAACGATATGTACATATCAGCTCGATCAGTATGACAGTAGTGTCAAATTGTGATTTCAGTATTGCGGACCACCGAAGCTGCACGTTTTCTTCACATTCATTGAAATTGCAAGCATTCGTCGGATGCAACAAACCAGGTGAGCCGTTTGAAATCTAAATACAAGTAAAACCAGATAAAGCAGAGAGTGGGTGCAGTCCATTATATGCATAAGCATGCGTGTTTATGTTCAGTTATATCAATCATCTCCTTTATACCTTTACGACCTATGGGCCTCATTACTTGGCACTCCTCCTCTAACTTCAAGAGAAACGACTGTAAGAACAGGCCATAATTAATAGCAAATCGGGAAAGTGACCATAATTTTTTGAGTTTTTGGTGATATGTCGAATTTGGCTGCTGCTCAGTATCCGGTCTGCATATACATTTAGTCATTTCCAAGGAAGACCGGTTGAAGGGAACCGTTTTAAAGAAAAATGACGCAGTGCACATGCAAGCAAGAACAGGGGGATGTCTTGAAATCTTTTACCAACTCTTACCGCCTCTCGATTATGCTTAGTTTAAAGAACAGGGGGGGGGGGGCGTTTCATGAAACAATTAGTCAGTGGTTTTCACCGACTAATATCATTTTCACCAGGCCTCTGATTGGTCAAATTTAGTCAGCGCTGACAGTTGTCGGCAGACAAATGTTGATGAAACGCCCCTCAGGTTGAGTTCTGGCATGTAACAGCACAAAGCACAAATCGGGACGGAATTTATGCCACATGCTTGTGTAGTCCCATATACATCTTTCTGTACACAGTGCTTTTAACTTTACCAAGACTGGGCCAAACTTTGTTATCATTTTGATGATTCCAGAACCTTGCAGTACACACCAATACTTATATGCTAGGTGATCAACCTTTCCTGATCAATTCCTCACCGCTTCACCCACAATGCAATCGCATGACCAGAACTCAACTTTATCTTTAAGTAACGGTATAACAAACTTACCGACAATCCGGTTAACGTTGCAGAAAGACAGGATGACCTGTTTGGTACCGTTAAATTTTAACTAATTGACCTAACTTGTAGGTTTAGATCTAAGTTACATGCATAATTGATAGGCTACATATAAGTCGTAAATTAGAAACTGAAACACAGACAGGAATCTTTTTAATCTAAGTTATGCCTGGATTAGCGATTAGCGATTAGTCTACGGGGCCCGTATCCTGCCCGTATCCCCTTTTCCGTGCGGCCTCCGTACGGAGGCAGGAGGCGGCCGTGAGATTTTCGACACGTAGGTGTCATTGCACGATCCCCGCACGGGCATCGCGCGGAGGACTCGCGGTTATCGTGCAGCAAACGCACGATTTTTCGGTGAATATGGAGGCAAAAAACGCTTAAAACAGCACGGCGGCTGCACGGTCACCGGGCCTTCTCCGCGCAACCTTTACACGGAAGCTGCACGGGCTCCGTTCGATTTCCGTGCGGAGGCTGCGGAGACTGCCCAGCTACAGCATTCAAATTGCACGATTTCCGTACAATCTCCGATCAGCCTCTACGGCTTTGCCCCGGCCTGCCCCCGAGGGCCAATACAAGAAATGGCACGATGCTCGTAGATAATGTAAACACAAACATCGTAGCCTGTAGCCTCCTACGATGCCCTTAAAATCGCACGAATGATCGTAGACTAATTTATCGTACGGCGCCCGGGGCAAATGTAATCCAGGCATTAGATTTGATGTTTTGTTGTCAAAGTCATCTCAAGCCGATGTAACTTGTTAAGTTAGTTCCCTATAAGTCAATCCGTACCCCTGTTTTTTATAGCCTGTCTATCACTTGCTGTTGTAAATTCATGTAGTTTTGATTTCGGCTGATAACGTAAGCGACACGTATGCGCAAGAAGATTGCGCAAATATGGAATGCATTGCGTTAAACAGCTGATCGACTGACCTACTTGTACAGATTCATTACCATTTTCAGCCACTCAAGCGCTCGGCAGTATTTGCCTGCATTACTGGTATCTTGGTGTCCCGTCATTTTTCATCCAGTCGCGTTACCGCAATTCTTACAGATATTATATGTGTAGGTCTATTATAAACTATCGTAGTGCATTTTCTGCTATTCACGTTTCTCTTTATCGTCAGCAGATACCAGTGCTCAATCAAACATTTCCATGGGTGTTCTAATATTCCCTCTCAATTTGCTACCCCATTACTGCTGCTTGTTCTTATAAAGTTCCGAATCAATTGCAGGTTTGCAGTCTCCTATCTCTTATGTACATACTTGCGATCGATATCAAGCGAACCTTTTATATCAAGATCCCCAAGGAGTCACTTTTGCCATTGACCTTGTTTGTCGTCATCGCTCGCCTTCTGTCACGAGGTCTGTCGGCACGAAATGTGTGGACTTGTTCGTTGCTTCGGTTTCCTTCACGCATAAAACAACGTATTCACATACATATACGCATGTATAAACAAATATTCAAAAGGAAAATGGATGTTTGGGTCCATTAAGAGCCATTAATATAATGGCACCGTCAGCGTGTGTGTATTCATCCTAGCAGTAAGTGTGCTATCAAACTCTCCATTTGGTTTTCTGCCCGATGATACCAGTATCGTGTTCAAATAACTTGTCTACCTCCGAGGGGGTTACACCAGGTTACATGCACGTCAAAGGTACCTAGTCAGTTATATTGATGGTATTAGATGAAATCGCAGGAAAATATTAGGCTCCCGCCTCCCCAAGAGAGCAACAACGTCTGGTGTACCGAACGGACTCTATTAGACTGTGTACACATAAATGCCAGTGACGATTACGATTATACTGACCCTCTTTCTCCAACCGTCGTCCCTTAGCTCACCATTCCTTCGATAATACCGAAGTGACGTTACACACCCTATACATACCCAATTACTCCTTGAGCCTAACGGCAATACTGCATTTTGCTTAAACATGTTCAAATCTCTTTACAATTATGTTGTTAAAGGGACATGGTAGCATTGTTCAGATGAGCGAAAATGGTGCTAAGGTAGTGACTTCAATGCTAAATGTACACTTAAAGATAATCTGAAAGTTTGAGTGAAAACAGACTATTATTAATTATAGAAATTGGTTAAAAAAATATCTGATCGATTCCTTAATTCTCCCAATTATATCATTACAATTCAATTACATTTTAGGTGAATGTAAATCGTCATCAAGCAATGAATTGGCTCTATATACCATTTCGAACATTTAAAGGAATTACAAAGTCTTGGTATGGGGTCATGAATTTGGTTCAAATGAACATATTGAAAGCATATGCGATTTTACAATATTCAATGATCGTTGTCGCGGTTGAAATCGAGTCTAAAGTGATGAAATTGTAAATAATAAACTCTTTATGTTGTATAGCGCCCTCTCAAGTCTGATATTACTTTAGCTTTAAAACAATGTTTATTGACTACAATCAACCGATTTGCTATACCCGTTTGGAAATTATATATCAGAACTGCATATTCTGATATTTTCATGGTCGCAACTACCATGGAATGGCCTTAGGCGCTATTTGAAATATTTAAAATTTACCGGGAGCACCGGTAAATTTAGATTATTCCATTTGCTCGAAAGCAGAAGTGTTTTAGGGGCTAAGTTTTCTAGTGCTTATAATACATCCACAGGGCCATTCAAACCGGTAAATTTTGATTATTCCATTTGCTCGAAAGCAGAAGTGTTTTAGGGGCTAATTTTTCTAGTGCTTATAATACATCCACAGGGGCTTCCAAATAAAAAAATAAAAAATAAAGAATTACTATCCATCCAATTTCAAAATTTCCCAAAACTTTGCATTACCTGTAAGTGTTGAAAGATTTTAAATAGCCTGTCTTATGTCTTATTTTCATGGAAAAACGGTCGGGAAAATTCTAAAATGGTTGGTAGAATTTACTGTTAGAGGGTGTCGCACAGTGACGCCTTGAAAGAAAAACATAAATATCTTAGTGGTTTGAGTTTTTTTCAGGATTTGTTGCGTGTTAGAGGTTTAGTACAGTAGAAGGAATATAATAAGTAACATTTCATACACAAAGTACACAGTTTTTTCATCAAACTTCCCTAATGTTACCGAGTCACCTTAAAGGAAGGGGTGTTTTTTTTTAGTTTGCAAAGAATTCTTCATAGATAATTCCTTACTTTGGGAGCAGCAATTATAAATGCTCTGTCACGTTAAATCAGATGTGGGACTTCTGAGTTTGGAGTTCAGAGAGGAGCGACACCATGGACGCATTGTACGGTGAGAAGTATTCTGTAATAAATTCGGGGCCTGATCGGTAGTCAGTTCATAATAGGTTTAATGTATAATAACTTGGGTGAACATGTGAAAAGTATGGCGGCACCATGTAGTTTATACATGTGCGTGTTGCAGTGACACGATAAATAATCATCATTACAGTAACCAGGGTGGCTAGTGATGAAGGCATGGTTGCGGGTGAATATTCTCTAGTCCAGGATACTTGCGAATTCGACGGATATTATGTATATGTAAGACGGTCCCTTAAATGTCACCAGGAGATGTCAGGTACTTGTTGAGCAGCGTCAGGACAAAAACCCCCACTTCCTTATGCTATATTATGTTGAGCTTACGAATACAGGCAAGCAACAAATGCAGCTCCAAACTCGATTCATATGAAAACAAATATATAAATGAAAACTATACACAAATATGTAACATCAAAACTAGTTTGCGGAAGGGAAATATGTTCTTGGCTGCATTACAAACCTTACAAACTTAAGGAGTAGTATATTTTTAGTTTGCAAATGGTGGTTGGACATATCTGTTTTTACAATTACTGGCCCTCTTACGAATCATCTACCTATATGTACCTGAAGCCGTCGATGATAATTATGACCAGTTAGGACTCACGAAGTTAAATTGGTGGGACGTTATTGTACATGAAAGCACGCGGAGTGTGACTCACGTCCAGAGTTTCCTTACATAGCTTCCAATCTGAACGTATCGCCCAGATTCACTCTTATACCAGTTATCCGTCGGATGCACCAAAACAGGTTTGACGTCTGAAATTCACTAAGATGCCCCGGTAGAACTTTTAGATTCTGTCAGTGGGCCGGTAATTGAAAATTGTAATTGTTTTTGGCGCAGTATCGACGAAAATAGTTACTGATGTCTGTAAAATAGCTCATGGTATGTGTAATATCCTTCAAACCAAAAATAATGACTTAACTATACAAATGCTGCAAATGATTATCGGCCCTAAAGCTTAAGTCATACTGGTACCTAAGATCGGTCGCTAACTACCAACGATCACTGGTCGGAACTTAGTTGTCAGAGATTGCAGACAGATATTTGGCTGTCTTTAAAGGTTGTCAGTGGTCGTGAATCGATCTCCAGAGCACTTTGGTTGGTATGAGACTTACGCAGCTCCATAGTAGAATCTTGTCGTGGAATGGTTTTGTTAGTTTTACAGGGGTAGACGTTTGGTAGTTCAAAGATCTGAGACTGATTAATAATAATTATTAAAATATTGCGCTTTTATATAGCGCCTAATACATCGATACAACGACGTGTCTAAGCGCTTTACAAATATATTACTACCCCGGTCATCGGATTCAGGCCTCATCGCACACAATGAATGCACACTCTCAACATTACTCTCTGGGGAGCATTCCATCCAGTCGCCATTTTACAAGCGCACACTTGCTCATCCAACCATACAAACGTTAAACGTTAAACGTTAAATGGATACCCATTCAACACCTGGGTGGAAAGTGGCAAATGTATATGTACGTCTTGGAAAAGGACATTAGTGCCGCAGTGGGACTCGAACTCGTATCTTGTGATCTGCAATCGGGTGACTTATCCACTAGACCAAGACTACCGGGCGATATTTGTTTGAGAAAAGGTAGATAAATAATCCATGAATAATAATAATAATAATAATAATAATAATAATAATAATAATAATAATAATAATAATAACAATAATAATAATATATTTCTATACCGCAAATTGCAAAATGCCTCTAAGCGGTTTAATAGAAGGAAAATAGTTGAGAACTAACGGAAACAGAATTTGCCTTACAAACTACATCAAATCAATTAATATTAAAACTTTGCAAATGAAAATAATACATATACATAATAACAAATCGCTTACAACAAAAATACAAATAGTTCATAAATCAATAGCATCCTACGATAATCTACACAAAATATAAAAGGCAAAAGGTCAGAGGGCTATTCATGAACAATACTTAAAGAGATGTGTTTTTAGCATTGTTTTAAATGTATCTAAAGAACTGGCATTGCGAATGAATGATGGCGAAAGGGGGAGATTGTTCCAAAGAAATGTAGCTACATAAACGAAAGTATGTTGACCGTATTTATTATATGAAATAGTGTGAGACCGAGAGAAGAGAGATTGAGAAGCAGATCGCAAAGGGTCCGGACAGGAGTGTATCGAGGAAGGAGTTCAGAAAGATATGAAGGAGCGAAACCATGATAAGTCTTGAAAGTAAGGAGGAGAAATTTGCAAGTGATACGAGAAGGAAGCCAGTGAAGTTTTTGAAGAACAGGGGGTAATGTGAGAAGTACGAGGAACACAAGAAACAAGACGAGCTGCTGTGTTTTCGGATACGCTGGAGCTTTGAGGTTATTTTTGCAGGAAGACCAAAGAGAAGGGAATTGCAACAGTTTAGCCTAGATGTGACGAAAGCATGGATAAGACGTTGGGCTGTATTCTGGCCGAGAAACCTACGAATTTTTCATATTATCCTTATAGCTACAAAAGCAGATTTACAAATAGCAATTACATTTTGAGACAAAGTAAGTGAAGACTCAGTAACAGCACCAGGAGTACGGGCCATAAAGAAGGGCTTAATTACAGACCATCCAATTCTTAAACTGATTTGTGGGACATGAGAACAAAAATTGGAATGAAAGTGAAGAAATTCGGTTTTAGAGTCATTTAGAGAAAGCTTGTTTTGAAGTGCCCAAGTTCTAACATCCTCTAAGCAATTTTCCATCTTCTGAACAGCAGAAGAGCGATTCCCAGAATCAAATGTTAGGCACAATTGCACGTCGGCTGCATATGTCATACATGATATATTGTGAGCGAATATGATATCTTGCAAGGGAGATGTAAACATTATAAGGAGTAGCGGGCCGGCGACAGAGCCTTGTGGGACTCCACACCATAGATTGTGTTTTTTTTTCTGAGGTAACAGAATTCATGGAGACAGACTGAGATCGACCAGTCAAATAAGATATAAGCCACTGCAAAGCAGTTCCACTTATCCCGAACCGTGATGATAATCGTTGTACAAGACAACGACGATCGATTGTTTCAAACACAGAAGAAAAATCTAAAAGCACTAATATTGTTTCTTGTTTCTTATCGAGAGCACACAAGATATCGTGTATGAAAAACCATTCGCCAACATTTCAAAAAGCGTTCGCAAATCAGTTTAGGAATATCGTTGATGATGAGAAAATGTATCCTACTAAATTTGACAACCAATCGGCAGCTTCCCCACAAGAAAATTGCAACTGATCGTCCACTACTAATTCTTGCAAATTATGAATGGTCGCAGTTTTTTAATGATTGTCAGAAGACGGCAACCATTTATCCGCTTAGTGTGAATTGTTAGCCCAAAATAGCATATTGCTCCCTAGTCTACCCTAAATTACTCATGGCACAAAATTTAGAATTTTGCTCGTATACGTGCTTATTGATTTAAATATTCTATGCTTCACAACCTCTTTTTAAATTCCAATAATTAAGTGTTTTTGTGAATGGATTATCTTTGCTTTGGTTTTTCACTCTGAATTTGAATTGTTAGAATAGGTACCATGGAAAAATGTTAAACAGATGTGTATAATAAAACATCTTCTTCAAATTGATGTTGACGCTAGCGTAAATTTGAAGGAAAAAAAACAACAAGCTACGCTCAAGTACTTAAAGCTACTATGTCCCATTTGCAGGCCAAACAAATGAATAAATAAATGCATGAAAAGATTAAATTCCAACGACATTTGAAAGACAATACTCATTTAGAACTTCACTTTAAAAAAGGGGCTTGGAAATGTATATTTGTCGGAAACAATCACCTTTAGTTGTCGAACGAACTTTTGGAATTGCAGTGCTTTTAGTAAATAGTCGGATTTGCATACCTTTGTACCGAATGGTCGTACGTTTTGTGCTGCGCAAATATTTAATCACTTTCATTTTGGCCACTACAAGAAATGGGCTATTGATGTAGACAAATGCTCATGAACCCTTTACACTTTATTGTTTGTATATTATTGACAACGGACAAACAAGTCAGTCAGTCACTTGATAGTGTCTGACAATCAAGTTTAGAGAGTAAACGAATTTCCGTGCATACTTTTAATACTAGGACACTGCTAACAATTACATTTTACAGATAGGACATACGTGAACAAAAATTCATAATTCCTGCAAAGTTCTACAGAATGTGATGTTGGCTGCAAATGGGACTTAGTACCTTAAAAACAGTATTAATATTGCGGAGGACTGTATATTTAAGCTCGGTTTTAAACTAACTGGGACGAAACATTGGAAACTGTGTCCATTCAGGGGTCTACATGACCGTACAAACTAGGGGTTCGCGGGATTCGCCCCCCTTAAAAAAGGATACAAAAGTATAACAAAAAGCTTAAACAGGTAATTTTTGTTGTTGAATTAGAGCTAAGAAAATGTGCAAACATTAACAGAAAGAAAAACAAATGGGTTGTGTGGTGTTATGAATGCCTTTGTTTCTAGTTTTGTTTTGTTTGTTTTGTTTTTATTGTTTCACATTTCACAAAATAACAGTTTACATATAAATATTACTAAAGGTCAGCAAGATAAAGCATAATGACAAAAATCAACGATAGCAGTAAATAATCAATAACGTGAAATATGAGGAACCTATTAAAAAGCAATGCTTGTATAATATAGGTTCCCATATACCAATGATTGTATAAAAAATTCTAGTGCAATGAAGAGAGACGAATCCGGGAAATATAATTGATACACAATGAATACAAGTATGAGGTTACATAATAGTCATAACAGTCATAATCATAATAGTCATAATTATCACTCGAGCGAGGCGAAATAAGAAACAAAGAAAAAAAGTCACAAATAAATAAAACAAATAACGATAATTTGCCTTATGCGTATGATTTCAAGAGGAATTCTTTGAGTTTACGCTTGAATGAATATAGCGAGGGTGATTGAATTAACGCAGCGTCCAAACTGTTCCAAAATGAAGGTCCTGTATTGGTTATTGTTTTAAGGGCAAGAACGGTGCGTACGGGGAATAGATGAAAATTGCATGATTGCCTGGTGGGATAAGAATGAATGTCACTATTTTTTAAAAACATATTAGTGAAAACACTCGGCAATTCGCCTTTATTAAGTTGATACATAAATATCCCTACAAAATAGTGATATAGGTCTGTTACTTTCAATAACTTGTTAGAAAGAAATAATAGATTTGTATGTGCCAAAAAATCGGCAGAAGAAATTATCCTTACAGCTCTTTTTTGTATTTTGAGTATGGAATCAATTTTCGTCTTGGAAGAATTTCCCCAAACTAATATTCCGTAACTAAGGTATGGTAATAATAAAGTAGAATATTATAATGATGTTTGAGCTTATTGGTAACTCCTAGATTTCTTGAAAGCAATTTACATAAGTAGTCAATATGGACTTTCCAAGTTAATTTACAATCAATGTAAAAACCAAGAAATTTTGTTGAGTCAATTTGTTTTAACTCATTGCCATTCATGAAAACATCACCAGGCAAAGTATGCAGTGAATTACTAAATACCATGTAATTTGTCTTTTTGAAATTAAAGGGATCCGGTAACTTTGTCTCAGATTCTGAAACAAATTCTGGATTTAGCTCATGATGCAATGATAATCATAAACCTTTAGGTCAGTCAGGAACCCCATGACTTTTACAAGCTGATCGCCTGTCTGATTATCAAGATATTTATGATTGGAATTACAAATTTTGAAAACCATTCGCCTGATGGTTTTCATAACACTATAGTCTATTAGGAAAAACGAGTATGGTAAAACCGGTCAATCAAAGATTTTTACTTTTTTGAGGCACTTCTTGATCATTTTGAAGCGCAATTTTTTTAGGGCTTCATTATTACACCATATCGCAGACACTAATAACATGTAGGGCCGTGTATCTCAGATTTAACACTGTTAAACGATCCCTTTAAGAGATAACTTATTTGCTTGTACCCAATCACATACAAATCTTAATTCGGAATTTAATTTATCAAGAAGGATTTGAGAATTATCGTGAGTCAAAAATAAACTTGTATCATCTGCAAATAAAAGAAAAGAGAGTATATTCGAAGAGTTTTGAAAATCATTGATGTATAATATAAAAAGAAGTGGGGCCAAAAGAGAACCTTGAGGTACACCGCAAGTGATGTTTTGAATTTTAGAAAATTGATTCCTGTTTGTAAGATAACTTCTGAACCACTCCAAGGCCCTTCCACGAATTCCATAGTAAGAGAGTTTATATAAAAGTATTTCATGGTTAATCGTGTCAAAGGCCACGATGACACAGTTCGATGACGCCACAAAAGACCCCCACCACACTTAACACATACGCCATAGTGCAAGACTCTGTACGCGTACGTAATGCTAGCTTAGCCTTGGCTAGCTCGGGCCGCGCCGGGATCATTAGCGCATGCATTCATGCCAACTTAGAAATAGAGGTAAGTGCACCCTATATGTATGCGTACGTGTATTTACTTATTTCCTTCTGTATTTATGTTTGTGTTTATATGATTCATGATCTGGGCTTTTCTTTTATGTTCCCATATATAGTACTTTTTTTACTTTGTTCGACTTTGCTTTATTATCCAATGAATTGAAGAACTACTGTCATATGCGAGCCGGTCCTCCCATGATATTGAAGTGTTTGAAGTATATCCAATTATTTGTGATGTTATGGTCAGAAATTTGGGGTAAAATGCTCTGAAATTACGCAGAGATTGCACCAGAGACACATTCAAGGCCCGCTTAAGGGCGCTCGTGATGTGCGCTTCACGCACATATGTATCTCTCTACCTCATGGTGCGATTATTACACGGCTGCCAATTCTCACGCATTGAGCATGACATACACGCAAGTTACCCTTTTCTCCCGCTCACAAGCTGAGCTTTGACAATCTCACACCTAGGCATACAATTATAACAATTAAAGATTTTTGGGGTTTAACTCGTTGTATAGTATACAAATAACGCACGGTAGCGAGTGCATTCAGGGCCAAATAATGCACGATGTGCGAGAAGAGCCCCTGGATATACCGCATCGAGGTCCGCAGGACCGAGTGCGGTATATCCAGGTGGCGAGTCGAGCACAGAGTGCATTATTTCGGCCCACAAATGTACGAGCAAACGTGCATTGTTTGTTTTATACAAATTCCCCCTCCTACTGAGCCGCCCCCAAAAAAAAGCCAATAAATAAATAATTGAATTGTATTCTTACCTTCACGCTCACGCTTCGGTCTCTCAACCGTTGACTAAAAAGTGATCCAAAAAGTTGCAAAGTTAAGTCTATCCAATTAGTACGCGCATATCTATAACGCGTATGAGAACCTGCGCACTTTGCGCGCACTCTATTGTGACGTAATCATCACACCCAAGGCACACTTTTCCTGGCATTGCTGAATTTGATTTGGTTATCCGAGCATCATTGCGCGTACACTTCACGCAAACTTTGACACGCGCCTCATTGTCACTCGCATTGATGACCTCGACCTCATTATGAGTGCAGGGAATGTGCTAACCAAAATTACTATACCTGCACTCCGGCGAGTGCAATAGTGCAGTCCACTGAATGTCACCTGAACCGATTTAAACCAATTACGGAACATTCTTGGAAGTTGTATAATTATATAATATGGACTGGCCTTGAGGGAGATACAACATATATTTCCCAAACTAGACTCATATTGCCCCGAGTCAAAGACGAGGGCAATATGGGTCTTGTGAGGGAAATATATG
This sequence comes from Mesocentrotus franciscanus, assembly GCA_037976565.1. Classification (NCBI taxonomy): domain Eukaryota; kingdom Metazoa; phylum Echinodermata; class Echinoidea; order Camarodonta; family Strongylocentrotidae; genus Mesocentrotus; species Mesocentrotus franciscanus. The sequence goes on along the minus strand of CP137681.1, from coordinate 7,067,061 downwards.
TTGTATCTCCCGAAAGTTAAGCCAGTCAATATTGTTATTGTTATCCAAATCAGACATCTAGAGCAAATACATAAATCAACCATGACATTCTCATCAAACTTTGTCAAACCAGCACTGTGCATCCAGTGCCTGACGAAATTTTCGATACACTGCAAACAGTGTGCCTTTGGTGTGGTTATTATTACGTCACAATAGAGTGCGCGCAAAGTGCGCGGTTCTCGTACGCATAATAGATGCGCAATGAAAATGACAAAATACGGCGCGGTGAATATGGTCTTATATTTCCTGCTTTTTTAACACGTAAAGTCCATAGGCTTTTTCATGAGAGGGTAATATGGTCTTATATTTACTGCTTAGCTCTTTTAGGATTACAACAAATGAAATATGATTTTGTAAAACCACTGCTCAGATGTCTGATACGGGTAATAATAATCTATAAGAACTTTCATCAAGTTGAAGTATTCTATTTTCTATGTTACAATATTAACAAAAAGGAACGTGAGATGCGTCTCGTAACTATACCATAAAAATAACTTTGAGTAAGAAACGGTGTGGAATATATCAGAAAAGGGTGACCATGTAGCACATGAGTATTGGTGTGTACTGCAAGGTTCTGGAGTAATCAAAAATGATAAAAAAAATTGGCAGAGTCTTGGTAAAGTACCAAGCACTGAACACAGACAGATGTAAATGGGACTACACAAACATGTGGCATACAAATCGGGCCTCATTTTTAAGCTGTTACTTGTCATATTTAGAATATGAGGGCATTTGAAGAGCCAAACTTTTCAGAGTACTTTTTTCTCTGATGTTCTTCCGCGCTTGCATAATAACAACAATAACGCTCACAAATTAGTTTTCACATCTTCCCAGAGTTCAACCTTCTCTTTAAGTAGGCATATATGGTTACCCAGAGTCATTTTGTGAGCGTTTGCATCACCATAAACACCACGGCCGCCACGCCTAGCATATCATCAAAACGGCACTCAGTCGCCGGTCACTGAACTATGTTCTTCCGCACTTGCATCAAAACAATGATAACGTTCAGAAATTACTTTCAAATAATAATAATAATAATAAGAGTTCGTCCTTATATAGCGCATTTCAGGACCGCAGGCCCTCTCAATGCGCTTTACAGATATATATTATACAACTTCCAAGAATGTTCTGTAATGTGATTGGTTCAAATCGGGTCACGTGAAATTCAATGGACTGCACTACTGCACTCGCCAGAGTGCAGGTATAGTGCTTTTGGTTAGCACATTCTCTGCACTCATAATGAGGTCACCAATGTTAGTGTCAATGAACGGGCGTGTCAAAGTTTGCGTGAAGTGTACGCGCAATGATGCTCCGAGGAAAAGTGTGCCTTGGGTGTGATTATTACGTCACAATAGATGGAGTGCGCGCTAAGTGCGCAGGTTCTCATACGAGTAATAGATGCGCGTACTTATTGGATAGACTTTGCAACTTTTTGGATCACTTTTTAGTCAACGGTTGAGAGACTAGACCGAAGCGTGAAGGTAACAATACAATTCAATTCTTTATTAATTGTCTTTTTGGGGGGTGGGGCAGCTCAGTAGGAGGAGAAAGTTGTATAAAACAAACAATGCACGTTTGCTCGTGCATCTGTGGGCCGAAATAATGCACTCTGTGCTCGACTCGCCACCTGGATATACCGCACTCGGTCCTGCGGACCTCGGTGCGGTATATCCAGGGGCTCTTCTCGCACATCGTGCATTATTTGGCCCTGAATGTACTCGTTACCGTGCGTTATTTGTATATTATTACCTCCTTCATCGGATTCATGCATACTCGCACACAATGTATGCACATTCTCCACTCCTTGGGGAGCATTCCAGCCAGTCGCCATTTTACAAGCGCCACTTGCTAATCAAACCACATTAACTTTCGCATCCTACCGGGAATCCCCAGAATTCAACCTTCTCTTTAAGTAGGCCTATACGGTTACCCAGGTTCATTTTGTGAGCGTTTGCATCACCATAAACACCACGGCCGCCACGCCTAGCGTATCATCAAAACGGCACTCAGTCGCCAGCCACTGCCCACGGGTGTGATTTCAGCAGCATTCGGATATGTCAGACCAGGCCCACCCCTGCAAGTCAAGAAGCTTACTGCATTGCCACTTTGTCATTAAAGTATGGCATATAAGGGGCAGATCTGTGTCATGTTTGTGTACATATTATTTGATTATGTTTGAACTGTAAACATATGATGAGAGCATTGCCATTTTTTCTTTGTTTTTTTATCGAATCGTGACATGTTAACTCAGAATCTATGTTTCCTTCCCAGGTATGACATGACATGCACCGAATTGCACGATTGCAATTAAATAAAAAACAAAATCTCCCAAACCGTGGGAGAAGACACATCCTCCCCCAGTCCTTTGTTGCTTCGCTCCCTCGGGACTCGTTCTTGGCTGTATGTTGCTGAATCATATATGTATGTGGCAAATGGTTTATGTTGGAACTGTGTATGACACTACTTACACTATAATATTTTTGTTCGCGTATATGTTGTCGTGCATATTTATTAGTTTGTCAATTACTTGTTTTCTTCGTGAAAAAAAATGTTTGCAATTTCTAACCCAGTTACAATAAATCCTAAGCCCGAATTTCCTCTCTAGGTATGCACCAGATTGCACACACCAAAAAAAAAGAAGAAAAAAAAGTTTCTCAATTACCTCGATTGTAGTCCTACGCAGGCTACGCATGCATCTAGTGAGCGTACTTGCGGGGTGTCAATCATATTATATCCAGGACCACGATTGATGTCACACCGTGTCAATTTATTTTTGGAATTGAAAATGGTTTGCGTCATGTGATTCGTCCCTGATAGATCCCTGCCTTTTATAAAGTCAATTGACAATCTTTCAAATTTCAAATAAAATATCTTTCTATTTTATATTGTTGGGAATCTGTAGTGTATTTCATGATTATTTTAATAAATGCTTATGTGCACATATGCATATTTGTTTTATATATATAAATATAATAAATACTAGATTTCCTCTCCGAGTTCAAGAAAATAAACACAAAGAGAAGAATTAAGACACTCCGTACATAAATAAATTGTTTTACCAATTTTCGCCCTTAGAATTTTATCAAATTATTGATTTAATTTGAATTAAACAAAATGTTATTGTAATGCATAACAAATATGCGCAACCTGTTTATGTGAGACACAAAAGGAGAGGAGACAGGAATGATTACCTCACCAGAAAAATAAGAAGTAAGCAAGTAAAAACTGAGGACAGAGGTATGACGTAACTTTACATTATACAGAAAAGAAATATTCTACACATATACATATCTCTTTCTTATGTATATATATATATATATATATACATAAGCGACGCCACAATCATATAAATAAACATGACATATGCCTATGTCATAGGTTAATGCATCTGAGTTCAACCAAACTGGTATGACATAGGCATACGTCATGTTTATTTATATGATTGTGGCGTCGCTTATCATAATAGAAACGGTGTGGATTTCAAACTTTACACAGTAGTAGTTAAAAAAAAACGTACACTACGGCTTTTGGTACTATATCGATTGGGCTATTCGTCTAAAGTCGTTGAATAATTTCTTAAGTTAGGATTTTTAAATTAAGTGATGGGATAGTTTTAGTTATAACAGCTCGAACAGAAGGACATACGCGTATAGATGCGCTCACGATAATACTGACCACTAAATCTGCACCTACATGTATTATTATTGTTTTAAAAGACGGGTCGGCAATACAGTTTTACAATATAGTCTATATCCAGAGTATAGATAGATATTAGATCTAGATCTAAGTTAGATCTAACTAGATCTCGGCCTAGAATATTCTAACGTTAGATCTAGATACATTAGGCTACTCTACAAAGTAAAATATTTAATTACACGAAAGCGATGTCGGCAGATATCGAGCATGTGTTATCATTTGACGGGAGATGTATTGCACGGTGGAAAAAAATAAATGCGCGCCCACGTGATGTCAATTGACCAATCGGAATGGTTAGATTCGAGAACCCGTCTTATAATCAACGTTAACAAAATATTAAGGATTCGATGGATAAAACAAACAAGGTGAGACATTGAAAATAATATAAGATAATGGAAATCCTTGGAAAGTAATTTTTTCAATCTAATGTAATAAAAAAATAAAAAATAAATAGAGACATTTGCTATTTCGGTTCTTATCTATTACTTTTTTTTTTTTTTTTTTACTCAACACCCACTTTATAAAAAAAAGTTGTAAACACCCACCCCCCCCCTTGAGAACAACATATAAACCTGGTTTTACTTGGGGGAGGGGCAGGGGCAGGGGAAGGGGCCCGGCGTGCGGCCTCTTTCCATAACGCCCTGTTTTAGATTTGTTGTGTGTTGATACTAATAACTTCTAGCGCCCACACGGGTGCGGCAAATAGTCTTTAAACATGCTATCGTATAATTAATACATTTCAAAAATATTTCACTGATTCAAGAAAGAAATTAAAATATTGTTGAGACTCATCAACGGACTTCAAAAAAAGGGCGTTTGAAGCTACCTATACAATAGATACTAGTTTGTGTAAAATTGGGTTACGAACAAATACACAAAGCCGTTAAATATATTTTATCAGCTTGGATTCAGGAAGCTTGACTTTTGGGAAGTCTTTATATATAGCAGCAATGTTGGTATGACCTACGTGAAGAGGTGCACTTATGATATTGCGGACCATCGAAAATGCACGTTTTCTTCAGGATCATATAGTTACCAAGCAATCGTTGGATGCAACAAACCAGGTGAGACGTTTCTTAAAGATATCGATGGCGGAAATATTGAAATTACGTTAACAAGTATAGACTTATTTTCAGCCAGTTGTAACAACAATAAATCAACTTTACTTGAATTCGTCACTTTGACGAATTAGGTGATACGTATGCTAATGTTTTACATAATGAAGAATGCATTTTCACGATTTCATATTACGTTATTAAATGTTTCCCCCATCATGGTCTATCCATTTGTCAAGTTTCAACTGTGTAGCATTGATCATCATGGATCTATGGAAGATAGATTGAGACAATATGACCACTGACCCTGTACAATAACCAGTTACACTTTGACTCTTAAATGACATAATGAAGAACGCATTTTCACAATTTCACAATTTCATCTCATTTCATGGAATGATCTACCCGTCATGTTCTACATATATTGTGCTGCGCAAAAATTCAATCAGTTTATTCTGGGAATTACAATAAGTGGGTTATTGATGTAGACAAATGCTAAAATACATGTACCCTCTGAAGCTCATTTTATGAATATTATTACCAGAGAAGAACAAAAAGTCAGTCAGTCACTCAATAGTGTCTGACAGTAAAGTCTAGAAAATAAACGGCTTCCCTTGCATAATTTAAATACTAGGACACTGCTAACGTTTACATTTTCACAGATAGGACATACGTGACATTCTCATAATTTGTGCAAAGCTTTACAGAATTTTCAATTTCAACTTTCAATAAACATTCCGACATCCGACATCTGGTCAAAAAACAAAAGGCAAGTTTTTAATGCGCATAGTCTCAGATATGACATACCAAAATTTGGGAGAAAATACAGCAAAAATATGCAAGATACTGCTCAAAAAACATTGTCATGCAGATTCATGATATGAACGAAATTCACCTTCCATAGGCATAACACGCAGATTAAAAACATTCTGACAGGTCACCTTAATTGGCAATTTTCACTATGATAACGTCATCAAATGAAAAAAAGATTAGTGACTTCTCTCGTTGAAAATCTTCTCAGCTACAACTTATCAATAATTGGGAGAAAAAACGCTCAATATTTACAGAGATACACTTAATTTTCCATAAATATGCTTACGTCATAATATGCAAATTCGTATTTTGAATTCCAAGGCAATTATGATGACGATACGATTTACTTAATGGCCAAATGAGACATGAAATCATATCTACGACTCAAACTCTATCCCCCCAAAAAAGAAGAAAAAAAATGGCGGTCCCTAAGCATCCCGAAAAATCTATAATGGACTTTTCATATGCATGTTTTTGCCCATGTATGCTATGTATAACAAGACCATTATGATGACGTCACGATGTACTCAATGGCCAAATGAGATATGAAATCATATCTCTGACTCATACTCTATCCAAATATGAAAAAAAAATGGCAGTCCTTTTTCATCCTAAAGAGCTAAAATGGATTGTGTATAGGCATGTTTTTGCCCATATATGCTATGTATTATAAGAGCTCTCGCGCACGGACATCTTCAACGGACGCTTATTTCGTTATTAACAGGCATAATGATATAAACTTGGAATCAAATTGTTCGGAAAAGTATGGAAAATATAATGAAAGAAAAAAAAAGGCGATTCTATGTTACGTAAGGCCATAACGAACAAAAACGCGGGCACATGTGCGTGTGCGTGATTTTTTTTAGAAAAATGCTCAAAATGGCCTGAAACGTATGCAAAATGAATGATTTGGAGTAATTAAAAAAAATGCGCGCGCGTTTACGCGTGGAGGTACTTGTACGCGCGCGCTTATTGATCTGAAATTGACCGGACGGATATTGATCTTGATCATGATAAATATGAATGAGAAATGGCTTTCCTTTATAAAGATAGGATCATGAGTTGTTTTTAACAAAATGGCGCCTAGATGACGTCACGATAATTTTGAGTAATTGAAAAGTCAAGCAGTTCTAAGATAGACTAGGATTTATCATCATGGCAAGTTTCATGACAATGGCTTTATTCAGTCTTGAGATATCCTGCGAATAAAATCATGGCAGAATAATAAATAAATAATAAAGAAAAATCTTGACGAAATCAATAGGTGATACGTATAACTACGTACGTATCACCTAATAATAGCTTATTAATAAATAGCTTGTGGAGGGCTCAAAAATCGAAGGAACAACAATTATAGTTTAGGAATGAATATTATACTTTCTCTAAAGCAGTGGAATTAACTCGCATACAGAATATTGAAAATTGACTAATGCAAATCTGTATATTTTGAAAGATTTTAATCAGGATGTAAGTAAAATGGTTGTAATAATAAAGGTTGATGAAATAACTTTAAACTTATGAAATATATACAGTTTGTTATATTGGTCCCACTTTGAATTTAATCCAATGTATTGTCTTCTGCAACAAACGAATCAAATTACATTTCAGCGATGCAATATATACAACGTATAGCAATTGTTTGAACGTGTACACAATATAATAATAATAGATATATTGAAATTGAAATAAAATGTAACTGATAACACACTGCCAACAATTATTCATTAAGAAATATGCAGAAAAGGGGCCATCGCATGCATTAAGCGCCTGTTTGATAGAACACAGCGCGATAACCCGAGGAGGGGGCGGTGCTGGATGAGGTCTGAGGTATTTTGAAGTGTGAAACCTAACTACACATTCCCTACTTATTTACCAATTTGATCAATGATTATCCTTAGTATGTCCTTAATGGTAGCTTGGCTACATGACCCATCATTATAATAGTCTTGAAATCTGCACATACACATAACCTAGGTTTATTGGGAATTGGCATAAATATGTTTTTTTAGATCTTCAGGCATATGCCCTGTGTTGTAAATCATCTGGCATATTTTGGTCAAAATTCAAATTCATTTTTTTTTTTGGCTATCAAGTTTTCCTATTGCTATTTCATGTAGCCATTTAGTCTTATATGAGCTATCATTGATTGTAGATCATGATCGACCTCAGATCTATACAAAAAAAAATCCTCGTCATTATTTCTTATGAATCTCTGCAATCATCGAATAAGTCATGGATGTATTATTCCCATCATATATTATCATATTCCTTTTCAAAGACGAAAGCTGTTCACTCTTCTTTTGTTAAACCCACTTCCCGCTGTTTTTGTGTCTTCTTCATTTTAGAATGCTTGATTTCTCTGTGAATGTTGTTTTTGTGTGTCTTAATCAAACGTTCAATATTCAAAGATGCGATCAGTTTAATGTGACCGACGTCCAGGGTTTCTTCACATTGGTGCAAGGTACCATATCTGAACATATTGTGGGGCGGAGGGCTTGCAGCGCTGCAGAAAGAAATAAAGTTAGGCGTATCTTATCCATGCTTAAATATATAGAGTTACTGCGCTCTATGATGGGAGCTTTGGCAAAACGTAATCTTAAGATGTCTGAAGTACATGTTTTAAGACATCAAAACGGCTGATCAACTCCCGTAATATTTTAAACAAATTATCTTTCGGATCCAAGAAATGTCCGTTCTGTAATAAACTTCCTCTCGGCAGGAGTGCAACTACCCTCTAATATCTAAATCATCCCCTTTTATGTTAATTCAATGTCACAAAAACAAAAATAATGAGATATGCCTTGAGAAATATATTTATGGAAACAGGGGCGGTAATTCCGGGGAAAATGAGAACTTGGAGGGAATGTCACCCCTGGAGTACATTAGAATAAAATGCTTCACTGTTCTAAAATTGAAATTTTCTTCTTCGGGACAACAATACCTTGTATACTAAGTCGAAAGTGGAACGGCGCAAAATATGTCGACGTGATGATTAAATGTTATCTGTCGAGATAATAACAGACATAAATACAAATTAACATTGATTGATAAGACATGCTCTTGATTTCAAACTTCCAATCTACAAAACGTAAATTTCTTTGGTCGATCGCTATGTGACCCTGCAAAATGATTTGAATAATTTGCGAAGGCATCCCAAAAATAAAGGTTGTATTAAGCAAATATGCAAAAATGCAAATATATCGGTAGTGGGGATGCGGGCACAAAAATGTTCTAAGAGCTCTGTGTTTTCAAAAGCAGTGACGACCACATGGCGGGAAGCCGAAAATACATTCCAATATTGCATTAAATTCTAACTACTTCAGCTACCTTTAAATGTTATGCTCGAAATACACCAGCTTTAACCTTGGTATTCTGAAAGACATTTTGTATTCTGACAGAGTGAAATATGGTTTGACACCGGGCATGAGAAATCAATTGGTACATTTCAAATATTAGATTTTTTTATTTAGCCAGTACAACGATGGTAACTGACTGTTGGGGAGTAAAGATCCGACTTGATTCATTAAATCTTTCGGATTTCTGGCTGTGAAATTATGAAGTGAAAAGTAAACACAGAGTGTAAAACATTGTTTTTTTGGTCATTTAGTTATATACTAATAATAAATTACCTATCAATGAAAATAATGTGGTATACAGAGGTCATATAGGATAATAAACCTCTGTGATGGTACTTGGAATAAACTATACTATGGGTTTTGGTCATCATCTCAATGGTCTACGTATAACTTTCTGAAGCCACCGAATAGATATCATCAACTTGGATTCGGGTAGCTATAGTGGTGGGACATATATATACGTAGCAGCGCGACCAGTATGACAGAGGTGTACAGGTGTGCTTACAGTTTGTTTTTAGTCCTAAAGTGGTGAATATTTTTTTCTTTAACGTCTCAAAGTTATCATGATTCGTCAGATGCTATAAACCTGGTGAGACATGGGAATGCACTCTATCTGTTGAATATGCCTTTTTTTCTTGCACACATCCACTGACATGTCAGTTGAGGTAGAATATTGCTTTCTTTCTTATTCGTTTAGTACTCACCGTTTTGCTGGACGCGCATGAAAAGGGCTCTTACCCCTTTCCCCGGAAATGGGAATGTTTCGATGTATTCATTTATCTATTCATTTTCACTTTTTGTTGTCTTCTTCTTTTTGTAACTGAGGTAGAATAGTCAGTGATGTTTACAATGTTATCAATTGGGGCTCTGCACATATAATTCATTGCAATGCAGCATAATACATGAGTCAGCAGATGACTGAAACAACATATCCGACGTTACTTTAGATTGTTAAATAAATGTTACACGAGTAGGATAACAACAAACAATATTAACAAACAATATTTTGGAAATGTTTTGATTAAAAAAATGTACAAACATCAATTTATGGTTAATGGTCATAACAAGCTTAAGATGACGTATATAGTTCAATACGTAAAGTAAATAAGCAGATATTTTAATATATATATTTTTTTACTCTTAAGTGAAGGATTTTTACATCTAATTTGTGTAATAAGTTAGCCTTCTAGTAGTCACACGTATGTTTTCATCAAAAGGACTCACATAATGGTCATGATGCTAACCTACCATGTGCAGGATGTGCAAATGGTTGTCGTTAAATTACAATGTTACAAGTTCCATGTCTCTGTCACTACTCTGCCACATTATGTATAGAAATATATATATATATATGTATATATATATATATATATATATGAACCATGATTCATTTGATTATGTCATGTTCCCGTTGATAAATATCCCAATTTTCAACAAGAACATGAGCAGAATTTTTAACTAACTTTGGTTTGTTTCTCAATTCCCCGAACGTGCTTGACATGCTTTATCAATATGTGTATATCTTCATGAATATCATATTATATATTTTTTTCCGACAGGGTTGTTGAATGTTCTGTATGGTGTCTGTTTCCTCTTTCAGACCATATGAACTGCAGTGCACCTTACATTCCCCGCAATTCCATGATTCAAAATCCTCGTCTGAATTATAACTTCGGTGACAAAGTTGATGTGAGGTGTGATACCACCAGTGATATTTTCACCCTACAATGTCATACAAAAGGGCTATGGAGTGGACGTGATGTTTCGTGTCCAGAACGAATCGAAGGTATTTTAGATATGTTTTCAATAGGCGTGAATATGGACAATGTTTACTTTATCTCTTCGAACTATGGTTGGTGCAAGCAATCAGATACCATAATTATGTAAACCTGTTAGTAAAGTAAATCTGCTCTCACTTAAACTGCTATGTACGCCGTCTCTATGGCCTCGTGGTTAAGGAGTTAACGTTTGAAACCAGCTAGGCACGACTTCGATTTCTAGTGGATTTATTTTATCAACATTTTTGCGAAAAATGTCACGTGGATGGCAAAAAATGGAACAGTTGATTGTCACCATAATATTCTCATTTTGATTTGTATAAACAAATGTGTATTTAGATTGCCACGGCCTAATTGTATGTGATTTCAACAAGTTTACATACTAATTAAAATTATTGTGATCCATCTATTTAATTATAATAAATTTGCGATTTACATTAATCGTAACTTAAAAATTACGCCTAGGAAAATGAATGTAAACTATAAGTAAAAGTGGTCAGTATGAGGCTAACAAAATAAAACAGTTGCAATCATTTAGCCAAGAAGGATTCTTTAAAATTGTATATTGAAAGTATATCTAACATATTCAACCTCCTTCAACTCATTTAGTTATTACTCTCTTTCTTTGGCGGAGGACAGCACAATCGTTAAAACTCACAACCCCACCCAAACCTGTGTCGTGTTAATCAAAATGTTAACAGGCATTCGTACATTTTGTAGAGGTGTTTAAGTCGAATGGTTTAATCACTCGACTGAAAATGCAAAGGCCGTGGGTACGACCCCCGGCATGACACTTATGTCTTTGGGCAATGCATTTTCCACCCTCTATCCAGGTTTTAGTAGGATACGAACGTCAGTTGAGGTTGGACTAGCATTTGGCATCAGCAGGAGACTAGCCCTAATGCTCCCCAGGGAGTGAAGAATCTGTACTATGATGTGCAGATTAGTAACTGAATCGAGTGTTTAGGTAATAATAATACTGTGGGAGCCTTTTTCAGTAAAGCGCTAAAATATTACAAGAAATCATTATTGTTGTTATTATTGTCATCATCATCTGCATCATATTATTAATGTTGTCATTATTAGTAAAGTAAGTTATGACTGCAATATCATATCTTTAAATCACGTAGTTATTCTGTTAATTTCTTTACCCCCTAGTTCCTCCTTCTCATGCCCACTGTAGTGCCCCAGCAGTGCCTTTTGATTCAATCATTCAGAATCTTCGTCTCTCATACAAAGACGGTGACAGGATAAATGTGACATGTAACGAGGGCCCTGAGTGGTTCGATTTGTCATGTGACGACGGAATATGGAGTGGACAAAACATTGTGTGCCCCGACCCTGTCATAGGTATTGCTTCTACAATAATTTATTGCATTACTTAAGAATTATCTTAATTTGAATTATGTGAGCGTGGCACTTACCACCTGCCAGCTTGATTTCTTTCTTCAACTATACGTCATGCATCATATACGATAGCAGCAATATACTCTTTTTTCGAATCGCACCGTAATTTAATCATCGAGGAACTGTGATTTATTCATTCAATGTGACATGCATGAACTTCATTTCTAAAACGTTATTCTTGTCTTACTAGATGCATTTGTCTAATTGAATATCATATATTCTATGTTTTCGTTATCCATTAATGATTTCTATGTTAAAATACTTCATTTGCAGAATGTAATCCACCAATAATACCTGTCGTCTCATCCATTGAGAATGTTAAGCCTCGCTACAAGATCGGCGACGAAGTGAACGTCACATGTAACGACGACTCTGATTGGTTCGCTTGGGAATGTCACAATGATGGTCTGTGGCGTGGGATGGCCATTCAGTGTTCTACTGATTGTCTTCAACCTGCAGGTAAATATACATATCATAATTCACACTTGACGAGAATGTTCTCTGCACAAACTACATATACCGCTTGATTGCCTTTTACAAAGTACTCTTGACTTAGCATTATGTACGTTGGTATATAATTTGCTCACATATTTCGAAATTAGGATTTCTTCTACAAATAACAAGGCATCAGTATACAACGAAAAAGAAATCTGACATATTTGGGCATTATGGATACATCGCAAAATCAAATATCCTTGTTTTTCACCTATTGGAATTAGCGAATATTGAAATACTGTGTTACGTAATCCGAAGATGATAAGAAAAAAAGTATTACAATAGAATAAAGACATTCCACATTCATTTATTCTAGAAAGTCCTTGTGATCATGTGTATGCTGCTTATCCCGATCATGGAATCATGGAATTGGAGACACCAATTGTTCATGGCATGGTAATGATACTATGAATAATATTTAGCAAATCCTACTTGTATTTATAGGGCTGAAACGTTTATCCACCGTGCGTCTGGCCAAATCTGTTAATGCGCATGATGGAAATGATTACTTTATCACCGGTCTTCTTGTAACAGCTGTCATCTTATTCATTCTTGTTTTGATGTGTTTGGCGGCGTTTTTCATCTTCATGAGAAAGTAAGTTATCGTATCTAAGTTATCCGGATACTCACGTTACGGGTTTGAAAATCTGTCGAAACCACTTAATTGTATTGACTCCTTTTGTATGCGGTATTAACCGAATTGTCAGATCAGGAATGCAATGAATTGCTTGTTTTGCCTTTATACCGCTTAGATATACGTTGTCCAAACTTTGATCGCGATTTCTCCGATGAGACTTCGTTTAACACCCTTGGAAATAAATAACGCACAATTGAACTTGAGATCACAGCAAATATATTTAAGTGACTTAATTAATGTTCAAATATAATTTGAGAGTTTCTCATTTGAATCTTATACAGCCGTAGAAACCACTTCTCCTTCTCAACATCATCGAAAGACACTCTTCAAGAAGGGAACGGAGCCAGAGGACCTCTTCCCGACGTTCCTGAAGGATATGCTAACTACATTGCTGGTGACCAGTCACTCTATGTCGAACCATATCTCAAACAAAATCGAGATCAGACCCATAACTACGAAGTTTATGAAAAACCAGTTTAGATATTGAACATCTGCTGTAAATATGATGACTGAAAAAATGATCGGCTGTAGACAATTGTTTGTAGATTAATAACGATCGATCGAGGGCACAGTGGAGCACCCTAACAAGCTCATTAGTTGTACTTGTCTGTTTTATTTCTATTGCTGGTAACATGATTTTTTTAATACTATGTTGGTAACATTCATGACGTACTTTTTATATTAATAACCATTTGTATGTGGTATTGAGGGGGAAATGACTTCATAAACAGGATTTAAAAAGACACATTTAGGAAATTGTCAATGTTAAAGAGTTCCTGTTATTTTCTAAAATGGAAAGTCTTTATTAATGCGAGCTTGGTTTTAATAACAGTACAGCGGTTTAAACAGATCAGTGCAGGTTGGAAGAAAATTGTTATCAGACTCGCCCCAGATAGATCTAAATCATAGAATGGTGTATCGAATTTCAAATGTAAGAACTAAAATTTCGAATTGATTAAAACAGAATTGGAACTCCATTGACCTTCATGTAATACATGTGTTTGGGGATTAAATAAGAATAAGATGAAATATAAAATTACTACTATACATGGAATAATTACCAGTTGAAAAAAATATATTAATAGGTTTTAGTAAGGTCAGCACAATGAAGTGCCATACTTTCATTTGATTATAACATAGATAAGACTAAAAAAAGAATTAAAGATGTAGAAGAGGAAGAAAAGGAAGAGAAGAAGAACACAAATACGCGGAAATGTAAAATAAAGTAATAATTATAAGTAATATTTGACATTGTTGTTTTGAATATATTTCGTTTGTCCCTTCTTTGATGTCTTCCATGTTTTTTTCTCTTGTAGCTGGGACTTTACTCCTGTAATTGTAATGTTTCTATTTAAAGCGCATAGGGACATCCTATCCTGTCATGTGTTATTCGCTATAAAATAACTTAGTATTATAATTATTACAAATGTACAACGATACATTTTTAAATCAGAAGACGGGATCGTGGTTAAAATCAGCAGATTATTGATTGATTATTTGAGTACACATTTATTTGATTGTTTATTTGATATTGTCCTAAGTATACATCAATGTAGGGAGTAATGTAATCGAATTAAATAAAACCTTTTCGAAAATGAAATACTAATATTGTTTGATGATTTAATCATTTTAAATTACAAACCTTGTTTCCTCACATGGTTCAAAATTGAAGCTGACTTTAAGTTTCAGTTCAATTTTTTCATATTTCACACTCACATCCATTACATAAATCATAAGCAATAGCAATAAGAAAAAAAAATATTTAAAAAGAAAATACATACAATAATATCAGGCTATGAAAGTAAAAATACAGTCGGAAAAAAACATACGGATATATAAAAATACAATTGCATGGTATTTAAAGTGAAATATCGTCCATCTAGTCAAAAGCTGAATTTGAAAATTAGAGATCCTTGTATAAAAAAAGACCAGTCAATGGAGAATATAGATTATGTTCAATAACAATTCAAGAAAAAGAAGAAAAAATGAGAGAGGCGTAAATAAGACGATGGACTACTAACAAAATGTGAGCAGTATATATCAGGGAGCGATGGGATGAATTACACAGATGTTAAAAGGAATATAGCGAGCCGGTATTTGTTACATCATTTTTGTGTGTTCAAAAGTTGTTTTGAAGCTAGCATTGGTAGTCTCAATAAGTGTTATACAAGTTTGATGTAGGTTATAATCAAGATTGCATATGATAAAAATTCATTTTTGTTATGAAACATGTATTTCTACTGGTAACCCCCTTGGCAGCAACCCCCGGTTAATTAACAGAGGGACTTTTACCCAGAAAGGACAATTACCCCTGGTAGATTACCATCTTTGGCAATCCTACCCCCGACGACAATACCCCGAAAATTATGCTTTTATTAAAACCAACTTAGTATCAAGGTGGACTTTCCCTGAAATGAACAAAGGGGCGGGGCATGGTACGAGGGGTGGTTTACCTTTGTTGTCCTGGGAGGGTGGGGGTAGTTGTCCTAGGGGTAAGTTTTAGGGGTGGGTGGGGAGGGGGTGGGGTTTGTCCTGGAGATGATTTTCCGGGGTTGATTGTTCTTGGGGTAGTTTTCCGGTGGTAATGTCCAGGGTGATCGTCCAGGGGGGTAATTGTCCTGCTTAGATTTCTACTGCCTGTAGGATCCAACTTGAAGTTGTTTCACCTTATCTGTTCTAACTTCGCTATCCCTCAGTCTCTACCCCCTTTCTTTCTACCTATATATATATATATATATATATATATCAAGATGTGGGGGGGATAGGGAGGTCTGCTATCTTTCTCAGCAAGTCTTATAGACCGAACACTTTGTTCTGAAATGTAATTGGTCATCGTTAGATGGGCTATTCCTAGGTCTCCAAATGATCCAATGTGAAATGAGAGTTTACCGAAGAAACGCATACTTTAGCATGCGGCAATTAAACGCTGCTTCTACAATCCACTAATGAAAAAAAAAATGAAAAAAATGATGGTGCCTCAAGCTAATGTTTAAGACGACCACTTTTTTTCTCTATATACCGTGTCATTATCATACATCTAACGTTATAAGATTGCAAATTAAAATATGTTGATGTATATGGAATAAATAAATATCAAATCAAATCAAATCAAATTAAATTAAATTCTAATACACCCGAATAAGTACAGATCACATCATTTCTATTCGAAATGTTTTGTTTGTATTGTTCAATGCTTCCAATCAATTATTCCTTACAATAATTTTTCCATAACAAAACAAAAAAATGATTACATCTTCCTCTGATTGACAGTGAGAATAACTAATGACTTAAATGTATACAAATTTATTATAGCGAACTTGAATTATATATTCTTTTGTAAAGGCTTGTTTGGCGACGATATAAATACCCTGCACCTAACCAAGTATGAAGTGAAACTGGTTTTAAACTCATCTACGGACCTGATCAGTATTCAGGCTTGGTCCAGGTCAAGCTTACAAAGAGCAGTTGGACCAATGTGATATTGTGTAGCTTAAAACCTCTTCGATGTTTTAAAGGGTTTAATACTTGATCGAATATGGTATGGGATTTTACGACATTAATTTGTTTTGCTTAGAGATGAGACTGGAATTCATTACACAGTATCTGCTGCTGTCTAAAATAAAATAAATCACAACCTATTGCTGAGCCCTTTTTAACCTACCCAATGGACGACATTCAGAAGAGGGGCCTCGGCAGACGTCCACATTTTGATAAAGTAGGTTTCTCCACGAATATTGCAATACTCGGGTTTTGGTCCCTCCTTAGCTTGATCAAATCAAAGTAAACAGGGCTGACGGGCTAAATCCAGCAATATTGCAAAGGTACACACTCTGCACGTATTATTCAACGACAGACAAATACCTAGCATCTTTAGGATGCCACAAACCAGGTGAGACGATTGTCTACGACACTGAATAAACTGGCTTCAAAATTGATAAAACTTTCACATTATTTTTCTAAGAATTTAAAAGGTTGTATTCCTCAGGAGTTCTTTTGAATGTAATAGCACAAAATGGCATCGTCATTTTACAAATCTGTTCGAATGTTCGACTACTTGTATTCATGACAACATGTCATGAAAAGAACTAGGAAATACAAACAGACACTTAAAGGACAGACAACAACACACACAAAATAAAAAAAGAAGTGACGAAAAGAAAGCCACTTACCATCTTCCAAACACAACAACTAAATATTTCTTTATTAAAACGAGTTTTAAAACAGTTTGTGTTAAATTGTTTAATTTTCATCCTTACAATCGTTTATTTGAAATGATGTTGGTCTCTTTTTTAAAATAACATTTTAAAATTCATTTGTCAATGCATGAAAATCATGTCCAAAAGGTGCCTGGAATAGATATTTTGGTTTGGATATTAACAAAAAAAGGTTCCTTTCCGTTGCACCTCAGTGGTTTTATTTACCATTGATATAAATTTGCATCAGCGTCAGCAAAAATCATAATGAGAATAATAGTAATAATAATAATATTTATAACATATATATATATATATATATATATATATAACCTTACATTGTACATTAAGTAGACATCATAAAAATCCTAACCCTAACCCTAACCCAAACCCTAATCCTATAGAATTATTGTCCTCCTAATGACAATGTCTACTAAATGACTAATTTTTTTCACTCCAAATGTCCCTCTAATGACGCATTTAGTAACATTATATATATAGAGAGAGATATATATAAAAATAGGCCTTCTATGACAAATAAAACGTAAAAAACGTTAAGAGGACACCAAATTGTCCTAATGACAATGCCTTCTTAATGACTCATTTTTTTCACTCCAAATGTCCCTCTAATGACGCCTTTAGTAAAATATTATATATATATATATATATATATATATATATATATGTGTGTGTGTGTGTGTGTGTGTGTGGAATGAGTGGATTTTGATCTTTATGTTGATATCACAATCATGGGATAATAGGACGTAGCATGGTCATGAACCAAGAAAAAACAAGTTTATGTATGTTGTGATAGCGGAGATTTGTCGGGTAACTTCTTTCCAAATGTCTAATCTTAAGTCAAATAAGGTCTCGTTCTTGCCTACTGAACTGATGCTGAGCTAGAAAACTTGCCAACAAGTCGAGAAATACAAAATCCTCTAGCAATAATAATAGCAATAGTACAGTTCTTTTAAAGCGCATAATACATTTGTTAACATCTCTACGCGCTTAAGGAAAACTGAAAAAGAAAAAGTAAATACTAGTAAGGAAAAGGTAAATATACTGCGTGGTAATATTCTACACAGCATGGTCAAATTCTACACAGAAGGACTGTGTGTAGGATTTATTCACCTCTTATTAAACAGATACGTTTTTAAAGATGTCTTGAACATGATGGCAACCGTATGTTGAATATCATAAGGGATGCTGTTCTACAATTCAGGGGCAGCATGGGGCAGCATGCCCAAAACTACGTTTACCGTTATATTTTGTTGAAATGTGAGGTACTACATACAGGTCCTTCAGTGCTGACCTCAGACTTCTCACTGGCTGGTATTTTGCAAGGAGGTCTGAGAGGTATGTTGGAGCTATTTCATGAAAACACTGTAACACAAGTAACACAATCTTAAACTCAATTTGTGATCGGATAGGCAACCAATGCAAGACCCGCAATATAGCTGAAATTGACATCTTTTGGTCCTTGTCACGAATCTTGCAACCGAGTTTTGAATAACCCGAAGTTTCCGGATCTGAGTGTCTGGTAAACCAGTAAACTATTACAGTAATCGAAACGACACATAACAAATGCATGTACTAATCTTTCAGTAGTCGCTTTGTCAATATAAGGTCGGATTTTGTTAATCTTATACAATGCAAACGAAGCTAGTCTATATCTAGAGCTAATATAATCTATCAATGTGAAGTGATTATCAAAAATAACCCCTAAATGTCTTGCCTTTTTACGGGGTGCGCCATCAATTACAATGGGTGAGAAAGAATATAGAGTACGAAGTCGAGATTAAATATGAAGAATTTCTGTTTTGTACTATTCAACTTGAGACCATTCAACGGAGACTATTCTTTAACCTCCCTCATACAACTCACTTCTTTATGAACTAATGTTAAAGTGTCTGATGCAGTAAAATTAATATACATTTTTGTCTAATCTGCGTAGAACAATTTTGAAAAACTATGAGATTCATTAACCCTTTCCAATGGAGCTGTGTACATAGTAAATATTAAGGGTCCAACAACAGATCATTGTGGGACTTCATTGGTAGGCGTGTAAGCTTACGACTGAATCCCATCGATTGCAACTGTCTGTGTTCGTGACGTTAAATAAGTCCGAAACCAGTCAAGTGCACATCATTGAATCCCAAACCACTGTGATAGCATCTTTAGGGTAGTGTTATGGCTAGTGGTGTCAAACGCAGACGAGTGGTCCAGGAGAATTACTATCACCCCTGGCCCTTGTCTATAGAGACATCAGGATGTCGTTCTCTCTCCGTCGTCTTTGCTAAAAACTTAATATTTGCGATTGGACGATAATTTTTAAGATCATCACAATCCAATTTCACACCCTTAACGAGAGGAGAAATATTGGAATGTTTTAATCCTTCCGGGAAACAGCCTCTCAGAAGAGAATTATTAATGATATAGGTCAATATGGGAACAAGTTCCTCAAGACATTGCTTCAGCACTCACGTGGGAATGATATCAACGCTACACGACGTTGAAGGAGATTTCGTTATTATACTTGTGACTTCATGTTCAATGACTTGCCGGCAAGTACTAAAACAGCAATCAAGCTGTCTTTGTTCCAGGAAACCACTCTTCCTTGAGTCGGTATAATCAAGCTCCGACCGCAGTGAATCAGTTATAAGCTTGAGTTTATTAACACAAAACTGCTGGAAATTCTCTTGACTTTATTAACACAAAACTGCTGGAAATTCTCAGGGACAGAAATGTCTGATACATCATTATTTGGAAGTGGCTTCAAAGTTTGCAGCCGAGACAGTTTTTCTATTTCTCACGGGTAGTGCAGTTAGATAATTGGTCCCGATGATATTCAATTGTTACGAGATTCAATCGCCTTCTTGTATTAGTTACATTTTTTTCAAATATCTGTCGGTTTATATCGTGGCATTCATTGGATGGCTCGAGCTAGCGGAGTTCTTTCTTAAGTTGGCAGAGCTCATCATTGTACCATGGTGAGTTGGGTCGACACCTAATAGTATGAGTTAGAACAGGAGCAATTGTAAGTGTCGTTCTAAATATTATGTATTATTAGATAAAACAAAAATTATACGCATTACCTCGGTTGATGGTATTCGTTTTGGCCATAAGCTGCAGAAAATTTGGCTGTCATGATGATTTTCTTAGTCTCTAAGAATTAACCAGACCATTCCAATGTTGTTGTTTTTTTAACCAAAAGTAGGCCTGTTTAACTTGGGTCGATGCTACAATCTTTTGCCCTGTGGTGCACATTTTTGGCGCCTGGTGGGCCCCCAGCAGCAGCAAATCCGTCTGGCATTTGCCTTTCAGTGCTAACTGACAAGTGAAAGGTATTAAAATGATAAGTATACTCTGCACCCAATCATGTTGACATACGTACTGTGCACTGAAATACACTCTGCATCAAATCAAGTACCAAGTGAAGCTGGAATGAGACTCGTCAGCGGACCTGATGTATATTCAGGCTTGGTCCAGGTCAAGCTAATTAATGGAAGTTGCAATAAATTGGTATAATGGTAAAAAACATGGATCCGCTCTATAATCTCCAGTAGTGGTCAACTTTGAATTGGTCACCACTTTATTAAATCAAACTGATATCATAACGCCTAACGATAATATTTAGTTTTCCCGAAATAAACATTATTAAAATGAATACAAAATCAAAATTCTCTGGCGAGTTATTTTACGCTATATCTAACACTATACGCAAACACAAATGATACAAGTAAACTCATCATTATATACATACACACAAAGACCTCTTTACACACCACGTATACACACGTATACACTCAGTCACACAGAGATTGATATAGTCCAGTTTCAGCATTTATCTATTTTAGGCGTTAACCCTTATAAGGGGGGGGCATCATGCCCTCCCCTCCGCGATTTTTCTGATTGTTCGGAAACGCATACGGATGATGCTCCGCCTCTTCATGAATTTATATTTTTGAGTCTTGCGCATCTTTTAAAACAATTTTTTTGAAAATCGGACCTACCGTTACAAAGTCACGTGACCTTTTGTTTTTACATGTCGGCCCGAAAATCGCTCATTTTCGTGATTTGTGTACAAAACATATGGAAATCTCATTTTTCCTTGAAAGAGATAAAACATTGGTTATTTGGTCTTGTTTAAAGTTTAGGTGTTTGTTTTGGGGGTCAAAATAGTTGAATTATAGTAAGAAATGAAATAAAACAACAAAAACAATGAAATGCATAACTTTAAAAAACATTGAAATACATAAGAAATTATCAAAACAAGAGATAACATAAGGAATAACCTGGCTCTTCCAAAAAAAATTGAAAGTATGATTATTCCAAATGGTCAAACAAATATGTGTAGTAGAAAAAAAAAACTTAAATATGAAGAATATATGATTTATGGGTAAGAATGTGAATGTTTTGACCTTATTTGCATAATTTACCATGAATATGCAAATGTGATTATTTCAAAAAATGGAAATTACTAAAGTATTCTATACACTTCAATTGACATGCGTGCAAATTTTCGCGGCGATCGGCCGTTTCAGGGCCGAGATCTTAGGGGGGGGGGCATGATGCCAGTGGCGGATCCAGGGGCGGAGTGCCCGGGCCCCTCCCCCAAAAAAACAGTTAAAAACACCCTTTTGTAAAAAAGAAGATGGGCCCCTCCTGGCGCTCAAGGGGGTGGTTTAAAAAATAAAATAAAAAACAAATCAATTTTGGAAGGCAAACAAAAAAATGTTGCTCACTACCCCCTTCCCCCCCCCACAATGAGCGAAAAATCGACCAGCACTATTTTACAATTTTCAATTTTCGGTGGCAACAAAAATAAAAAATTGTGCTCACTACCCCCCTCCCCACACACACACTGAGCGAAAAATCGGCCGGCACGGTTTTGAAATTTTCGCACGAAAAGTGGGCCCTTTTTCGGCCCCCTCCTTCCCGCCGGCTGGATCCGCCCCTCCATGATGCCCCCGCCGTATTAAGAACTCAAAAAGTCCGGCTTTATTAGGGTTAAGTTGAGTCAGTGATCAGATAAAATTATATTCGTCACTTCGTTAACAGGTTTATTGAAAATCAAACATAAGGTTTATGTATTATACATTAATGATTCAAAAATTGCCTGTGTACCTACTGTTTTGTTCTCATTTGAGCAATATTGGATTATTTATCTCAGATATAGAACAGAAATGTTAGGCCTTCGTGATACACAATCCAATGAGCTTCTTTAAAATCAACTCATCTTGAAATAAAATATGTAGGCACTGTTTTCTTGAAAAAGTTAAAGAATAATGGAAGATGTGTTTGAAGTGAAGAGATGATCAAGTGGATAGGTGTTCTGACAAAGCATTCAATCTACATTTGCAATGCTTATCGTATCTGAGTAACCGGTACGTAAGTGGTTAACAGTTGTAATAGCAACCTCTCAACTGATAGTTGGAGTAGACTGTACTATTATGGCTCGTCTTCTTGGGCTGGTCTTCTGAAGCTGTCAAGCATTTATTATCAGTTTCAATAGAAGGAGCTCAACTTGTTGTGTATACTGACTCGTTAAGTATGACATCAGTGTACAATTGCACTTATAGTGTTTCGAACCACATCATTAATCTGGACGTATTATTCACACTCATCTACATACACAGCTTTTGTCGGATGTCACAAACCAGGTGATATGTTTATATAATTAGTTGTTATCTAGTTATTCAAGGAGGAGATGGTGTGGCACGATCGGATCGTCGTCTGACTCCCATTACTTTCGTCGAGTGCGTGTGTTCGAGTCCCGCCCTGAATACACACAACAATCAAATATGTTTGTCGCCACACTGTGTGTAAGCGCGTTCCTCCCCATGGTCCTCGATACAGGCTCGGGTTTAGTTTACTGAACTTTTCTCTGTCCAACGTCAAAATACATGCACAACAAAATAACGCACGAATACTGAACGCGAGCATGAATCCAAAGGGGAGATATTTAAAACGACCTGTACTTTGTCTAGCTCGGCCAGGAAAAACACTTCATTTGTGTGGGGAGAGTTTTTTTTAATACCATATGCACGTTAACCCGTTCCTTCCGGGAACCTGGTATACCAGGTTCCCGTGGAGCGCACTCACAGACGGGAACCTGGTATACCAGGTTCCCATTATAGGCAGGTACATGACGTCTTTACAGGCCTAAAATTGCCTTTCCCTGCCACTAATTCACTAAACTAGTTGATTTGAGGGTATTTCCAAAGTATATACTATCATTACCCATTGCTCCTGTTTTGTGTACTTTCATATTATTCACTATAATTGTACTTTTCATGAACATGTCAAGTTTCTCTCACAAGAAATTCGTATTGCAGCGTATACAGTTCCGCGGTGTCTGTCCCATAGATATTGACTTTCGCTGAGACCTTTCCATACACAATTACTGATACTGCTGGTACTTCATTGGGAGCAGCGTAATCCGCGCTCGCCCTGTAGAAGCTTATGACGGCACGCACCCAAATACCTTACCTTCGCTCTTCTATTGTTGGAGTTTATAACCATGACAACGAACTTGACCCTCGGCCACGTTCATTGTTCCTCTTACGTAACTCTTACGTAACAGTAGGTGGGCCTAAGACATAACTCTTTTCGTATATTCTATATAGGTCAAAATTTGCCAATTCTTAGGAACTATTACGTTTCCCCTATCATCTTCCGCTCTAGAATCCTATTTTTTGTTTTTATTTGTTGTGTCCTTTTATATTTTTTCCTGTCTCCCTCTTCAAGATTTCTTCTGCTTGTGTAGGGAAATTATGCTATTTTGTTTATAAATAAAAGAGAAAGTTTTATTCTTTCTCTTATAATGTTGTCCACCTTCTTTTAGATAACCCTTTTGTGCTAAAGTATATAATGTTTGATGTATATTTTATTTGTCAATAACATTATAATGAACGTATTATTTTATTTTGATGCAACAGAGATTTACAAACCAAATCAAAACTTTTACTTTCTATAATTTGTGTACAGTAACATTCTTCTCAGCCGTTATCAGCCGCTCATTCTCTATTTTCGTCCCCTATAATAAATATAAGGTATAATGTGTACATCATTAGGGATATGTTATAATAATTTATCTCAAGGAAGAGATGATGCCGGCATACAAGCAAATGGCGGAATATAAAACAACATGAAAGATGAAGATGCAAAACGACATTGACAAAAGACAGAGAGAAAGACAGACATACAGACAGACAGAGAGTGGGAGAGAGGAGAGAGAGAGAGGGGAGATAGAAAGTTGGACGTAGTCTTTACTGTATTTATTATTATGATAATTGTCTCTCCAATCACCCCCCAGCTCCGATGTTTTTCTTTAGTTACTTTCTTTTTGTTTCTTTATATCTGTCCGACGTAAATAAGTACCGTTAATATAGCATAATAAACTTTTTTTCTTCATATCATTTTGATGCAACAGAGATTTACATTCAAAAGTTTTACTGTTTATAATTATTGTACAGTAATATTCTTCTCATTTTGAAATCATCAGGCGCTCGTTCTGTGTTTTCCTTCTCCATATCGAGGTTATGGTATGATAATTTATCTCAAGATCGAAATAAATACTTTCAGAATAAAAGCAAATAGCAGAACGGAAAACAGTACCAAAGATGAAGATGGAAAATGGCGCTGAGAAAGCGAGTAAGAAAGAGAGAGAGAGAGACATACAGAGAGAGAAACAATCATTTATCATGTCATATTTTCGTCTGTGACATTTTACTAAATCATTTTTTCATTATTCCTTTATCTTTCCATGACTGTTATATTTTTTGAATGAATATTTCAGATAGGGTCAAATTTGGTTTTAGGTTATAATTATGAACAGCTCTTTTTATTTAGGAGTACGTCGAAACGCGATCTCATTAAAAATCGCGGAACAGAAAACACTATGAGAGATGAAGATAGAAAACGAGAGAGAGAGAGAGAATGTTGGACGTATTGTTATTTATTATTATGCTATTTGTTTCTCCGATCAACCCCAACTCACCCGCTCTGGATTACTTTTTACTTTCTTTTTTCATCATGATTTACATTCAACAATTTTACTTTTTATAATTATTGTACAGTAATATTCTTCTCATTTCGATATCATCAGGCGCTCGTTCCGTGTTTTTCTTCTTCATATCGAGGTTACTGATAATAGTTTATCTCAAGATCGAAAGGAATACTTTCGGAATAAAAGCAATTAGCGGAACGGAAAACAATACCAGAGATGAAGATGGAAAATGGCGCTGAGAAAGCGAGTAAGGAAGAGATAGAAATACACAGAGAGAAAAGGAGAGAGAAAGAGAGAGAGAGAGAGAAAGAAAAATAAAGATAGGGAGAAAGAGAGAGAGACAAAGAAAGAGACAGAAAGAGAGAGAAAAACGATCATTTGTTATGTCATCTTTTCGTCTGTGACATTTTACTAAATCACATTTGTATTATTCCTTTATCTCTCCATGATTGTTATATATTTGAATGAATATTTCAGATAGGGTCAAATTCGGTTCTACGTTACAATTATGATCAGCTATTTTTATTTAGGAGAACGTGGAAAGTGGAAACGCAATCTCATTAAAAATCGCGGAACAGAAAACACGTCTATGAGAGATGAAGATTGAAAACGACATTGAGAAAACGAAGAGAGAGAAAGTTGGGCGTATTGTTATTTATTATTACCGCTATATATGCTTTTTGTCTCTCCGATCAACCCCCACCCGCTCTGGATTCCTCTCTAGTTTCCATTGTTTTATCATGATTTACATTCGAAAGTTATACTCTTTATAATTATTGTACATTAATATTCTTCTTATTTCGATTATAATCAGGCGCTCGTTCCGTGTTTTTCTTCTCCATGTCGAGGTTATGGTATAATAATTTATTTCAAGATCGAAAGGAATACTTTCGGAATAAAAGCAAATAGCGGAACGGAAAACAGTACCAGAGATGAAGATGGGAAATGGCGCTGAGAAGGCGAGCAGGAGAGAGAGAAAGAGAGAGAAATACAGGGAGAGAAAAAGAGAGAGAAAGAGAGAGAGAAAAAAAAACGAGAAAGAGACAGAGAGACAAAGAAAGAGACAATCTGAAAAAGAAACAATCATTTCTTATGTCATCTTTTCGTCAGTGACAGTTTACTAAATCACATTTGTATTATTCCTTTATCTTTCATTGATTGTTATATATTTGAATTAATATTTTAGATAGGGTCAAATTCGGTACTACGTTATAATTATGATCAGCTATTTTTATTTAGGAGTACGTGGAATCGAGATCTCATTAAAATTCGCGGAACAGAAATCACTATGAGAGATGAAGCTTGAAAACGACACCTGCAAAACAACAAGACCCCCGGGTTATTTTAACCAGATATACATGTATACATACATGGATCATCAATGCTGTATGTCAGCATCCAATTACCTTATTTCCGCTCTTCTATTGTTGGAGTTTATAACCATGACAACGACCTATACCCTCGGCCACGTCATTGTTCCTCTTACGTAACTTAGCTGTATGGGTGGCCCAGATCTGCGCATGCGCTTTGTTCCTGCTCGCCAAAGCCGCTGGCCAGGCTTGAACGCACACGCATTGTACGGCCCACTGAACGCACGCACGGCAGCGAACTGGTCGAGTCTTTGATTTTTATTCTCGTTTGTGAGGCGGCTACCGGGCTGAATAATGTCGGAAGGAACGGGTTAAAACGATTCACTTCTTGCAAACAGTATAATACGTTCATATATATATATATATATATACATAGATGTCATGTTAATACAACACGTGCCGTAACCGTAACAAATCGTTAATCAAAATTGTTACGAGTCATTTACGGATTCTTGCGAGCAGTTTACGGATGGTTACGTGTTGTTGCGAGCGGTTTACGATACTTACGGATTGATACGAGCTATTTACGAGTTATTTAGAGGAAAATCGATCCGTGGACAATCGTAAGAAGATTTTTGACATGTCAACAAATATGCCTCTCCTTTCACGGATCCTTAAGAGTGTCTGCGAGTTGTGACGAGTTATTTACGGATACTTGCGATCCGTAAGGACTCGTAGGAAAAATCCGTGTATGTGAAGGGGGTATAAAGGAGAATATGCCGGAGGCTTTTGACAGGTAGGCGTACACAAGCAATTCAATTCAAATTTTGCCATCACGATTTTTATAAAAAAATAACATTGGTAATAAAAACATATTTAGGAGGCCATAAAATTCGTAAAGTATGATCTTGTTGCGCCCAGTCATCAATTCCTGATCCAGCTGGTAACACTTGCAGAAAAAAACAAATGTATAGCTGTTTCGCGGCGGTTTATGTTACATTTTAATTTTGTACACGCTTTTAGAAAAGTACATATACAACCAATACATTATTCTTAATTATTACTGTCAACTACACTAAATAACGTGCGAAAGCAAAAAAATACAATTGGGAAAAAAAAGAGGACTGATCATATGAAAGAGTGAGATTTTCAAACAATAAACGGGGTATTCCGGGCAAAAAAACATCGGTGTGAAAAAAAATGCAAAGAACGGTCGAATACGTAGAACAGCGTCCATTTTGAGTGTTTACCAAAAAGCGCGCTGTACGGAGGCCCGTCGCGGTCAGTGCGAGACCCAAGTGTGAAATAACACGCTTGGCTATCGGAATATCGCTCTGCTCTGACGGCTGGAACGTTCTGACAAGGGTCTTGATAACCCGCGATAAAACTTGTTAGAATTATTTATACGGCTAAGAACGTTCATACTTGTACTCACAGAGAAATATGCTTTAAAAAAAAAAAAGAATAATTTGCCTTGTTTTCTATTTTGATAACATTTTCTTGTTATATCATTTGTTATCTAAACACTTTATTTCATTCAGAGAACATACTAATCATTTATGCTTCAGACACAATAACTACTACTACTACTACTACTACTACTACTACTACTAGTACTACTAGTACTACTACTTCTAATACTTGTACTACTACTTCTACTACTACTAAAACTTTTTCTACTACTACTACTTGTACTACAGTACTAGTAGTGATAGTGCTACTAATATTACTATTACTTCCACTAATAATACTGATACTGCTAATACTAATGTTACTATTGCTACTACGACCACAACTACTACTACTACTTCTACTAATATTATTCACATTCATTGTCGCTGGTCGTTATCAATTCGTTATTAGTGAGTCCGCAAGGACGAAATTGTAGGCATCGGCTGATAAGGTCCATAAGGAAGACAAAAACATAATAATACAATTAATGATATGATAGCAATAAGCCCTTTATAATACCCCTTGAAGTAGAACTTGTCGTGTTCATTAATTTAATTCTCCGTACACTGATTTCGTCAATGTCATAGTTATTTTCAGATATCCTAACATTAGTATACCTTCCCCATAAACAACAACAACATCCCCAACAAAAATAGATATTCGAGGTAATTCATATACAGATGGTGGATGCGTGTTCTTAAACATATGCATAAATTGGTATATCAATTCAACCAAAACTAGACTCAACGGCGGACCTAATCATTATTCAGGCTTGGTCCAGGTCAAGCTTACAAAGAGCAGTTGGAACTATTTGAAATGTTATCGCTTAAAAACTGACCGATACATTAAAGGGGTGCAAACTTGATCGACTTGGGTTTGGGATTTCAAATCTTTAATTGCCTTCCTTGGAGATGAGAGACTGAAATTCCCAACACAGCCGCTGTCTAAAATAATATGAATGGCAAATGCTTTTGGACGTCGTTGATGAGATACATGATAACGAGATCCCACTTCCTCAAGTCATGTTAAATAAGCATTCAATACCCCTAAAATTGTGATTAAAACAAATTAGCATAACAAACTACTGATGTCTCGAATAATGTGAATACCTCGTGTATGGCAAGTTCTGAAATTGTAGTTGGAATAAACTGTACTATAATTGGTGGAATCCGTCTTACTGGGCTATCAGTCTGAAGCTGTCAATCATTTATCATCAGCTTGAATTCAGGGAGCTCAACTGTTGAAATAATTGTATTTACATAGCAGTGATATAAGTATGACCACTGTGTACAGCTGCGATTATGGTATTAAACACCATTTAATATGCATGTATTCTTCACTGTCAAATCCTTACCAAACATTCGTCGGATGCAACAAAGCAGGTGAGACGTTTGAGAGAAAATAATTAGTTTATATATTATTACAGCTTCCTTTTTTGCATTTTCGTCATAAAATGTCAGTAAGTAGAGTTTCCTTAATAAACGTGACATTTATGTTAAAGAAATAACGACTAAAACAAACAAGTGTATTCCCAGAGCTGAATAATGTTACAGTGTGTCCTTCGGGGATTTATACAAATGGTATGAATGTATGCATGCGCAATTTGACCCAATTTAATCAAAATAATTTCATCACAAAATTTCATTACGGCCTCGAGGTTGAACACAAAATCTATGTGATATTTATCATATTTTACATTCTCTTTATAAGCGTTTTTTTTCTATACAGTTGTTATTGTTTAGGATTTGATTACGGTTTGGGCAGGTTTCGATTTTGTAAAGCCCCAGTCACATAGTCCCGGATCACCCAACCAATTAACAAGAGTGAGGGGGTATGCGGTATTGCATATTTAATCTGCAAAAAATGTTCAATTCATTAGGCCTGGGTCTAAATTTGGCCATCCATTTTTATATATGTTAAGCCCGATGGAGGAATGAAAGTTGTCTTGCATTATCATTTTTTTTTAATTCGTAGAATGTCCGTTGAATCAGTTGATGGCATTCGTGATTTCCCTATTCTGTAAGAATTAATTATAGCATTCCATCTCATTTTGTTTAACTCAAGTATGCATGATTGCCTTGGGTCAATGCTACAATAATTGGCCTTTGGTCCACATTTTGGGGGGTCTAGCGGACCCTAAGAAGCAGCAAATTTGCCTGGCATAGGCCATTCACTGCTTTGTGGGCTTCATGCATTTAATAAAAAAATACCTTAAAACGATCGCTCGATTCTTTGTTTACCTAGAGCCAATTTTAAGAGCCTTTTAACCTATCACAGGGGCGATATGCAACAAGGGGACCTCGACAGCCGTAAATAGTTGGATAAACTAGGTTCCTCCCCGAAGTTTCCAGTACTCAGATAATTGTCCCTCCTTGATTTGATCAAAGTTGACCGGGCTGCCGGGCCAAATCCAGCCCTCTAACACCACGACAATTTAATTTACGTATCAATATGTTATCGACAATATGCCGAAGTCATTTTGCAGGTCATCATTTATTATTCGTTAGATATAAAATTTAGGACGCCATAGAAGTTGATAAGCAGGACCTTCATGCGCACAGCCGTCATTTCTGACCCAGCTGGTAACAATTACATAAACACAACTTATATAACAAGCAAACGCTCGTGAAAAGAGCGCCGTGAATAATGGCAAACCTGTCTAAACATTTTACATACAAATTATAAATTGGCGAAAACTTAATGTATTGGTAACAGCACGTGGTTAAAAAAAAAAAAATTGGACATGAAATAGGTCCCTTAATGTCTATCAGCGACACAAAACGAATTAGAAACGAGGAAGAATGCAATGAATTACCTGTCACAAACTTGAACTGAATATTTATTTCTGTGTTTTAAAGAGAACTAGAGTCCATTTATTATGCTTTATTAATACACATTTTGATGCGTTCATACGTAAAGAGGAACGCACAAAGTTGTTGTGATCTTTGATTTTGAACCTTAAAATCGCTCATTTTGCATGACTTTAGTCTCATTTTAAAGATAAGATTTCTTCTAATCTTCGTCCAATTGAATGACTTCACTAAAATGGAGGGGTTGCACACGTGAAGCTCACAATGAGTAGTTGGGATAAACTGCACTATTCTTGGTATTCAATGTCTTCTTGAGCCATTGTTCTGAAGCTGTCGGTCAATTGTCAGTAGCTCTTAACGAACTTAACTAATAAGAAGTTGAGGTTAATACAGCTCGACTAGTATGACTGAGGTGTACAGATGCACATGCAGTGTTGCAGCCATACATGCATGTTTTCTTCATTGTTGCATATATTCCAAGCATTCATTGGATGCCACAAACCAGGTGAGCTGTATTATTAATACGGAGGATCATTTTAGCCTCTCGAAGTATCTTATACTTCCAGGACCAAATATTCCCGTCGAAAACCTCGGTCAATTCTATCCCTACCATGAAAATTGTGAAGAGAGTTATTAAAGATTAAAGAGTGGCATACTTGTTGAGTTTTGTATGTGTGAAATATTAATGGACATACTGATAAAAATACCAGCTATATCTTTAACTATTTGTTGAACATGTTGCTTCGAACAACCACCTTAATGTTGCCATATGATGACAATAAATCTGTAACATCTGTTATTTATAAGTTGTTCATGTATATAGCATATCACAGCAATGTTCTGGCTACTGGATATCCTCTATTGAAATTTCGAAAAAAGGCCTCTTCTCGTTGCCTTAAAAACAAAATCAGTCACGGAACTGGTCCACTATCTGTGACGTCAGAACTGGAAAGAATATATTCACGTACTCGGATGTTCCTTTTTCAGAATTATAACATATGCATGCCAACGATGCGCTATTTGTCGATATTTTTTACCATGTAATTTTTGTTTTGTGTATGTTGAATTTGGTGAGATTGTGCATGTGCTCGGTACAGTAGTTCCGGTCGCTTGGCTGCTGCATAGGCTGGATGGCGTGTGTGTACCGTGTGTACACCTCGACTTTGTTCTTGCGTTCGATCTTTACATTTTCTGGTAAGTTGACCCACAGTTCATAACCATACAGCGATCTCCCGATTGTTTCTTTTTCATTTTCCATTCTCCAATGTCCTTCGCCTTCTTTGGCCGTGAAGATCCTCCGTCTTCGTCCATGATGTGAATTGTGAGATCTTCCAAATTCCGACACCGATGGTCACTGAGGAGCAGGTCTTGGTTAGTTCCTTTCATCAGCTGGTAATGGCGATCTCACTCTCTTGCAATTGCCGATATACAGATACCTAGCGCACGTATGTTCCACAAGCCGCCGAGGGCAGCGGATTCCGCTCGCTTCAAGAACGTTCGTACAAGAGCTGCATTATTCCACTCGCAGTTGTTTCCCAAGCAGTAACATAGTCTTAAATTCTACCAAAAAGGAGCATTTGAGGATATAAAAAGAAATCAGCGACTAAAAAAACATAATAAGATAAAACAATTGTCTGGCATGGGGTCTCGCATGGGGCTTCACGCATTCAGTTAAAATAGATTTCACATGATACCTCTTACGTTTTTATCGAGGGGTAATTTTAAGAGCCCTTTTGGGCGTCTGACGGGGCTTGAGCGGCTGACAATCTACCTAGCATGGGCGTTTCATTCATGTTGGGGCCCTTTATAAACCTACCCCGGAGGCGATATGCGGCAGAGGGACCATTGCAGACGTCCATATTTGGGTAAACTAAGTTGCTCCCAAAATGTTCTTATACACATACATTGGTCCCTCATTACTCGGATTAAAGTGCGAATGGCTGCCGGGCAAAATCCAGCCCTTTAACTCAATTACAATTCAATATATATATATATATATGCCATGGACATTATGCCGAATGACTTTGACAGGTAGGCCAACATAAGCAATTTAATACAAAGTTTGCCTTCGATTAAAACTGGTAAGATTAAGGACGCATAGAAGTTGTAAGGGAGGACCTTGTTGCGCCTAGTCACCATTCTTGACCCAGCTGGTTACACTTACATAACAAAATAAAATCCATCAAGATGTTTCACGGCGGTTTACTGTCTCATTTCGGATTCTAGACAAGCTTTTACAAACTCACACATTATATACGATATGTAAATTATTCTATGGTATTATCACCTACACTTAAATGAGTCAGTTGGGACCAAAAAAGGCGCCCTAGAATATGAAAGAGTGAGAACGTCAAACAATTAACTTCGTGTATAGCCCTAACTTTGACGCTGGTGAATATTACTTGCGTGTGATGATCACAGATATTAAATCTGCCATCATTCATTAAACACAGTATTTGTTTACTCCTTTTTCAAGGGCAGAAAGCGGAATACTTAAAAATATTACTCATATTACTTATTATCTTTTTTTAGAACAAGTTTCTCGGATTATTATAATTTGTAAAATCAATAAAAATATTATAAACTAGGTGAAATAAAAGTCGTTTTAATTTTAAGTGCCTTCTTTTCCCCATAACTTATACGGAAAGCAAGACTAAAATAGTATGTAGAAGCGCAGCAGATGCATATTACTCTATCTTTAGTAAGCCTTTTGTAAGTTAGAGAGACAAAAATTACCGTTAAGAATATCGAACTTCTTTTGCCAAGGTGAATCTTGAATATGCCAACGAGAATTAGACATAAAATTGGATTTAACAGAAACAAAGTTTAGATTAGTAATACGCGAAATGTCTATCTTGAGCCAATCAAATATCCCAAATAATTGTCTACCATGTCCATATTTATTTTTTTAGCATTGATGGTAAAAAGAATAGTTTGACGTAGACTGTTAGTGTAGAGAATATTTAAAGTTCTAATATTTATTCATATATACACAAATAAACAATATTCTTTAGCTGATTGGTGCATTTTAAGAATTTGTGGGATTCATCAAACCAGATGAAACATTTAGAGAAATTAAAATTTAACCAGCTGGTATGTCATGCAATTCAACCGTTCAAAAAAATCCGATAATTTAGATTTGTTCCTCGTCTTTTAATGTTAAAAAGAGTTTTCACAATTATTCACTAAGTATATGCATATTATGCAAGGGAGCGTAGGGACGAATACTCTTTAAAAGTATTTTTGATGTGTTCAAGTAGTTCATTTTCCTGCGCTGGCGCCCCACACCGAATTGTAATATGTAATATAATATAATATCAATAAGTTATAAGGCATGACATGGGTGTTACACTTGATATTTATATTTCTGTCATTTCGTTTAGTATACCAACATTCCTATCAATGCATTATACGTTCATTACAATTCTAATTTTCGTGGTAAATAATACCCAAAGAAATGTGTGTGTCTTTTCCTTATAAGAAAACAACATTTTATAAAAGGGATTGAGCGTCAGGACAACGTGCTAGAGTATAGTGCGTGGAATTTGTTTCATTTATATTTACGGACAATCCGTAGCATTTAAACCACGGGGGCAATGTTCGTAATTTATTATTAAGTTATGGTGTGAACAGAACATACTCGTTTCATCTACAGATAATATAAATGATAACAAAGAAGATTCATTGGTTATATCAATCATATTTATTCGAAGAAAAAAAGGACAGGGCCTTAAATTGACCTTTGTGGACGCCACATTTGGTTAAAGGAATTTGAAGAAATAACGTAATTTACTACATATGGGTGTAATTCTGCATGAAAAGAAAAAAACTAAATTTACGTGATAAGAAAAATTCCTATTCCATAGACTCTCTCGGCAGCTTTTTTTCTTTTTCGCATAACATTATACTAATAGTTGTTCAAAATATTTATCTACAAAGTATCTCGAAAATAGAGAGTTTGTGTGGCGTCTAAAGTAGTCAGGTGAACAACAACGCCATATTGCCATCCTCAAAGCAATCGCTACAATAAAACGTTTTATGCCAATGTTTTCTAAAAAACAATCAAACACAAAATAAAATTATTCCATTTATAATCATATTTATAGAGTATAAACTGAAATTTGTTATTTTGGCTTATTTGCTAATAAGAGTTTTGAGAGAGAAAGGGGTGAAGTTGAATACGAGAACAAAGAAAAAGGCGACTGGGTTGAGTTGTGCCAAGTGATCTAGTCGCCACTATTCATTGACGGGCCCGTTTCCCGGGGCATATCCAGGGTGGCTCCGTCCTGCTGAGAATGAACAAGGACTCAATCACTTTTAGGCTTGTTTTCCATGCTTCCAGTGGTACCAACATTCCGCCCAAGCATGTTGTTAATGCCGACGCGGGCTCCGGGAAGCTGACTGACGATGACCTGAATGATTAGGACCTCGCTGTCGACTGCGACTTCTGCGGTTCCCATGTAAAAAAAAAAAAGGTCAATGGTTGCACCTGAGCAGTCAGTTGAGCTACTTGGGTAAAGAGTCGCTGTACTTCTCCAGAGACATTAGGGGTAGCGCAAGAGTGAGTATGCGCTGGTCCCGATTTAGGTAATACATGAGAAATAGTAGGTGGACCAACAACTTCAACTTCAATATACTAGTCTCCAACGTATTAGAGCCCAATAATTGCTGCATTCTCCTAAGGAGTTGGGAGGTCACCTATCGCGTAATTCTTCACTCGTCAGAAATTTGTTTAGACGCTTTTGCTCAAAGACAGAAGGTCGCTTGACTAGTGCTGCTTTTAATTTATTTTACGGCTTTATTAGGGAAGGGGCAATTAAATTATCGCGCACCTCTAGAGCTACCTCTGGTTGGAATGAGGCGACAACATAAGCGAACTTTGTTGAATCTACCGAGACGCATCTTGTTTGAAACTGGGCATCAACCTGGGGAAACTAGATATCGGGATCGTTTGCCCAAAATGGTGGAAGCTTTAAGCTAACAGAAGAGACAGGAGGGGATGGCTCTGAAGCCTTATTCGATGGTTCACCGCTATAGGTATCAGGCATGATAATGACGATGACAAGAATAGATTGGATCAATAAATAACATAATACAAAGCGGTTTCTTTCCTACCTAGTCTTGAATCTACTTTGTCGTTACTGGCACCAGAATTACTGAACCACTTGTTGGAGCAAATTATCTCACAAGTCACAGTAAGATAATATATATTTACAAGGTAAATTATAAGTAGCAGTTCAAATGTGGCGCATTTCCCGTAGAAAGAATATGTAGACTACATACAAAATAATATCGCTTCTTTGCAGATGAAGTAAGGAGACGCATAATTTTGCTGCATTTTTAGGTAATATATATATATATATATATATGTGTGTGTGTGCGTGCGTGTGTGTGTGTGTGAGTGTAGATTAAACCGCACTGCATTAATACGTAATATAGGGTTACTGTTTTTTCTAAGGCATTTGTTGTGTTAAAAAAAGTATCAAAACTTTCGGAATATGGCTAGTAGTGTAACATGATGCACACACAGAATGTGTTCATATACAACTATTTTGGAGCAATAAGGAAGTACATCAGATGCATGAAATAAGATAAGGAATACCGATATACATGGGAATATTACAGATGATATTCAAGGCAACTGATTACTAAGAAGGTGGTTGAGAAATGGTATTGTACTATCCTGAAACCTTTTTGTTTTGCCATTATATTGTTACAATTTTGTTGTTGTTCGTAATACATATCCGTGGCTCCTCCTCACTGGAAACAAATGTCACACGACTAGGTTACGAACTACACTTTGTCTAAAATCAAGGTTCTGTTTTCTCCTTTGCGATTAAGTTTGTATGTTACATTTTTTAAGGCTACGGTGTAAGATACATAGTTATTACCGAATATAATTTTACATGCTTTTTTCTGAATCTTTCCTAGTTGGTACTCCTGATTTTTTCTCACAGATCCGTTAAAACCCGGCAATCATACTCGAGCACAGGTCGTATATAGCCAGAGTACACAGTTGATATTAGTCAAATAGCGGGATGCTGAAATGTTTGAGATTTAGAAGCATATACAGTTTTTTATTGCATCTTTTCGTGAGTTTAGTTATATGGTCGTCCCATTTTCAGTTGTCTTGAACTGTAATGCCTACATCATTTGCTTCTTTGACCATGCATACTTCAACGCTGGCTCTGTACAAATGTTATTGATGAGGGAGTTGTTTACTGCAAGTCACTGACATTGTAAAACATTTTGCAGAGCTGAGAAAAATGTTGTTTATTTGTGGTTCATATGCTCAAATTGTCCAGGACAAGTTGCTGGATGGGATTTCTGCTCTGAATCAGCGTGAAATCATCAAGGTATTCCAGGTGTTAAACTGATGATTCTGCGCGTGCGTCGTTTATCATAATTAAGAATAGAATTGGCCAGAGCGTTGTGACCTGAGGTTCATCAGCGTCAGTTCTGTCCCAGTTCGATGACACGCCACAATACCTGGGGGTGTTTCACAAAGACTAAGATCGACTTTAAGTTGGGCTTAACTTTGGAAGGCCATTCAGGCCTTTTATGCCATTGATAGCTCTCAACAACATGATAGTGAGATTATATCTTTACCTTTAAAGGTACTATGTCCCATTTGCAGGCCAAAAAATGAAAAGGTTAAATTCCAACGGCATTTGAAAGATAATACTAATTTAGAACTTCCCTAAAAAAGGGGGCTTGAAAATGTCTTTAAGTGGGAAAATAACGACTATTAGTTGTCGAATCGACTTAGGAGCTATAGAGCCAGTAAGTAATAGTCTGATTTTTCAGACCATTGTACCGAATGGTCGTACGTTTTATGCTGCGCAAAGATTCAATCAGTTTAATTTTGGCCATTACAAGAAGTGGGTTATTGATGTAGACAAATGCTCATGTACCCTTTACAGCTCATTTTATGTATGTTATTACCAAAGATGAAAAAGCCAGTCAGTCACTCAATAGTGTCTGACAGTGAAGTCTAGCAAGTAAACGGGTTTCCTTGCATAATTTGAATATTAGGACACTGCTAACGTTTAAATTTCACAGATAGGACATACATGACATATTCATAATTCCTGCAAAGTTCTACAGAATTTGATGTTGGCTGCAAAAGGGACATAGCATCTTTAATAATGAATTATCAACACATGTACATTTTGTAGATTTATGACCATGACTTTGTATACGTCCCTTGATAGTACAATGCCACTAAATGGTGACAGAAAACGGTGGCATGAACGGCCTGCCATAGTTAAGTCCAACTTAAAGTCGCTCTTAGTCGTTGTGAACCCCGGCTTATACCAAACACTCGGCTCGCGGCGCGCTGGAAAACACTCAGGTCACGGCTCGCTGGGCAATTTTTTGGTTAATGGTGTCTTCAAATAGACCCTAAAATGGCAAAATGTAATCTTGAATTAGCGACTATTTCTAACCATTTTTTTTAATGGGGTTGCGTGGTGAAATTGACTTTAAAAAGGAGTTGGAAGTTGCAGTTTTCTTGTTAATGATAGAAACATAAGAAGACAAGAATTAAGGCTGAAATTCGGAAAATATATATATATGGTGGATAGAGTGGATATTAGAAAATGTGTATTAGGGCCTACTACAAGGGAATTTGATATGCCTATTAATACGGATGGAAACAAGGAAGAATGGAAAGAGTGAGAAGATAAATTATGGGAATTTTAGAACAAGTTATATATATATAACAAAAGAGAAATGAGAGAAATACAGAAACAGAGTATATGATAGGCCCAATGGAAAATTGTGGTAGAGAATGCACCAGAAGAATTGACAATTAACATAAAGATGGGGAAAATGAATTGCAAAAAAATAAAGAATTACATTGTATGCTTAGAAGAAAAGAGGAATGAAGGCGGGAAATGAAGAAAGAGAAAGAACTAAAGAAGAACGATAACAAACAAAAAAAAAAGCATAAGAAAACATAAGATAGGGGAAACCAACAAAGAATATCGTAATGATTACATGATGTTTCATTGCCAACAACGGGATTTTTTTCCCCTGCCGAATCAACATGACTTCATAATCTTGTACAGGAACCGTTATTCTGCAGTGATTTTCTTTCATTCCAGTATCATTTGTACGGTAAGAAACCAAAGCCTGTGATTATGTATTTTTATGACGATCCTTCAACCTAAAACACGAATGTTTAGCAGTTTAAAAAGGCAAACCATCGACGCAAACTGCACACACATACATTTGAACATATGGAACTATAGATTCATATAACGGAACCCACTCACGTTAGCCCACTTTACTTCGTATTATCAGCTTTTTTTTTTGAAGGATCGTCATAAAAATACATAATCACAAACATTGGTTTCTATTAACCGTACAAATTATACTCGAATGAAAGAAAATCACTGCAGAATAACGGATCCTGTACAAGATTATGATGTTGATTCGACAGGATAAAAATCCCGTTGTTGGCAATGGAACAGCTGATCGCGGCGAAGGTGAAAATCTACTGCCGTACTAGAAATCTGTCCCGGCACGCCTTGCGGTGAAACAATCGTGGAGGCACGTATTGCTACATGAACACGTTTTTATTATATTTTATTCTAAACCACTAAAATTAAAATAATAATACGGAAGGCATTTTGGAGTAAACTGTACTATGGATACTTGTCTGTGTCCAATTGGGCTATGTATAGGTTTCTGAAGCCATCAAATATATATAATCAGCATAGACTTATGAAGCTTAACTTGTGGGAAGTCTATGTATATGGCAGCAATGTTGGTATGACCTCCGTATACAGTTGCGATTATGATGTCAGATTGTTGCGATGTTGCGTCAGATGCAACAAACCAGGTGAGACGTTTTATCAATACAGTGATGGGCGAAACATTGAAATTAGGAAAACAAGTATGGACTTGCTTTTAGCCTATTTTAACAACAAAACATCAATAATAGTTGAGGAAAAAATATGACACTTTCTCTAAAGCAGGCAAATGAACTCGCGTACAGAATAATGACAATTGAGTATTGCAAATCTATTATTTAAAGAGTTTATCAGGATGTTAGTTATACGGTGGTGATAATAAAGGTTGATTACATAACTCGGAAATATGAAGAGTTTGTCATATTGGTCCATGCTAAGCTATTTATTCGCGGGTCTAAACCTGATTCTTACCTTGACCCCATCTCCAAATCTATGCGATTGTGTAATCGTTGAATTTACTTGAATATTTCGGGTACCTTCCCGCCCCCCCCCCCTCCCCCTACACCGTTGTGTATGACTATAAACTATTTGCACTATAACAACTTTACCACACGACTGTGCAATCAACACATTGCCATGTGCATGATTAACTCGGACACAAACTGTACAAGTAAACTCATCTTTACACAAATACACACAAATACATCACACACACACACACATGCGCAGAGAGATTGCGATAGTTTGGTTTTATCATCTATCTTTTTTAGGTGTTAGGTTGAGTCAGTGATCAGATATCATTATATTCGAAAATTCGTAAGAAGTTTTCAAACATAAAGTTAACATGATATAGAGTTGTGAATTTGAAAATCTGATATGTGACTTCTCTTTTTCTTTTAAGCAGAGTTGGGTTGTATATCTAAGACATAGAAAAAAACATTATGCCTTCGTGATACACAATCCAATAAGCTTCTTTAAAATCAAATTATCTTGAAATAAAATCTACATTTGCCATACCTATCGTATATGAGTACCGGCACATGGGTGGTTAACAGTTGTAGTAGCAAGCTCACAACTGATATTTAGAATTACTGTACTATGCTGGTTGGTCGGCTGGTCTTCTGAAGCCGTCAAGCATTTTTCATCAGTTTCAATAGAAGGAGCTCAACTAATTATGTACTGACTCATTAAATAGGACATCAGTGTACAATTGCACTTATAGTGTTTCGAGCCACATCAGTAATTTGTAGTATTCTTCACACTCATCTACATACACAGTATTTGTCGGATGTCACAAACCAGGTGAGATGTTTTATATTATTAGTTGATATCTATATATCCAAGGAGAAGATGGTTTGGCGCGATCGGATCGTCGTCTGACTCTCATGACTTGCGTTGCATGCGTGTTTTCGAGGCGCTCATTCCCTCTGTCCTCGATACAGGCTCTGGTTAAGTCTACTGGACTTTTCTCTTTCAAATTAAATATCTATGAACAACAGAATAGCGCACGAAAACTGAACGCGAACACGAACTCAAAGGGTAAATAATTAAAGCGACCTGTATTTTGTCCAGCTCGGCCGGGGAAAACACTTCATTTCTTGGTATGTGGGAGAGTTGATTACACCATATGTACGTTAGAACGCTTCACTTTTTGCAAAACGTACATTATTATTAATACGTGTTAACGTTAATATTTTCTTTCTTTCGTGGTATATCACATCTTATAAAATGGGTTCAAGAATGTAGCCAATGAGAAGCGTCAAAAAGGATCACGTGTGCGTGCATTAATTTTAACCGCACTTTGGTGATATCAGCGTGCAAAAAGTGCGCAACAAAAAGCATAATGCACGGCTGCGTGTAAATCAATGGATGTTTACCATGCATTGCACAGTTTGTTTATGAGGTCACTGCCCTCGCGATCATTATTTCTTATGAATAATATAAACGCACGCGCGGGCGTGTTTGTTTCAAAAGGGCAATTTCAAGTAGAAACAAAAATTTAAAAAATGTAATTAACCAGACAAAAGGAGAACAAGCAGGAAAAGAAGAATGTTTTTTTGAGATTCTCAAAAAATTACCAATGATGGAGTGGGGGGTAATTGATATAATTTCTTGTTTATATGTCAAACTGAACAATATGATTTGATGTTTCTTGCATTTCCTCGGATTAAACTGTTACCGTACAAATGACACATTGTAGCAGATGACAATGATAGTTCTCCCCGAAACAAGCCAAATTGATATTGCCTAAATAATTGAGGAATGTTTTGAGGAATATGTTTTTTTTTAGACGTTAAATAAAGCCAGTCAGTATAGCCCTTTCTAAAGCCCTCGCGGATGGCGGTCCCTGAATGATACATCACCTTGTCAGTGAAATAGGACCTTGCTCTGGTAATAACATTCTCAAGCTTTTTCAAAGCGCGTCAGGACGTATATAATGATCATGTATACATGATGATTTGCGTAGACTGTGCTTTAATTAGTGGTTACTCTGCAACTGGGCAATTTTCCAGAAGCCTCTATTCATTTATCGGCTTGAATTCCGGAAAATGAACTGAAAGGGATGTGCATGCGCATGATCTTATTGTGTATTTGCACTTAGGTGAAGGAGGAGGCTTTTTTGATATACTTATAATTGGAAATCTTATGTTGATTATCTGACATAGAGTTCTCATTTATTTTGTTATACATTCTTGATGAAGATTAATGTGATATTACACGTTGCATTTTCACTAGAAAAACGGCCGCGTCGACTTCATGTCAACTTGCCCCCTCGTTCGTTAACCATTCGTTATCAGGAAGTCCGCTAGACCGAAATCTTAGGTATCGGATGGAATGGTAAATATTTAAAAAAAATGATTATAATAATAATAAAAACCTAAAAACGCCAAAGTATTGCATCGCTTAATTCACCAGATAGGCGCTTCTCTCTAAATCTCAGTGAATGTAAATGAGTACATAATTATATGCCGTGACTCGCCTATTAGGTTATTACAACACCCTTTTATCCGAAGTATTACGTGTCATATTAATTATTTCAATTCCCCTTACACTGATTTTCTCAAAATTATTCGTCTACCCTCCTCATAAGCAGGCTAACAAACCCAAAAACCCATTCTTCAAGGGACTTCATACACGGAATGACAGATGTTAGATGTGCATTTGAAAACATACGCAAAATTGTTTATATCAGATCACCCTCAGGTCAAGCTTGAAAAGGGCAGTTGGAAAAATGACATGGTGTCGTTCATAACCTGTCCACTATTTAAAAGGGTTAATAACTTGATCGAATTTGTTATGTGATTCCACGTCGTTAATGTGTTTGCTTTGAGATTAGAAACTGAAATTCCTAACACAGTACATGCTGCCTTCAAAACTAAGATAATCTCAAATGTCTTGGAACTCCGTTGAATAGAAAAACAATAAGGAAGTCCCCCTTCTCCAAGGCAAGTTGTTATCGCATTCCATACAAACAAATACAGATAATTACAAAATAAAAAAAAGAAGATATAAACTACCTTTTCTTTAAATAAGGTAAATACCTCGTTTACGACAAGTTTTCATGTTGTAGTTGGAATAGACTTATATATGATTGGTGGTCATGGTCTCAGTGGGCTAATCGTCAGAAGCCGTCAGTCATTTATCATCAGCTTGAATTCAGGGAGCTCAACTGGTTAAATATTTGCGTTTATATAGCAGTGATATCAGTATGACCAACGTGTACAGCTGCGCTTACGGTATTACGAATTATTAAATCTGCATGTATTCTTTATTGTCATATCCGTACCAAGCATTCGTCGGATGCAACAAACCAGGTGAGACGTTTAAGAGAAAAAAAGTTGTTTATATTACTACAGCTTCTTTTATTGCATTTAAGTCATAAAATGTGAGTAAGTAGAGTTAGCTTAATGATCGCGACATTTCTGTTTAAAAAAAAAGAATGAAAGAAACAAGGAAACAATGATATACGGAGGATCCTTCCAAAGATAATATA
Organism: Mesocentrotus franciscanus; assembly: GCA_037976565.1. Taxonomy (NCBI): domain Eukaryota; kingdom Metazoa; phylum Echinodermata; class Echinoidea; order Camarodonta; family Strongylocentrotidae; genus Mesocentrotus; species Mesocentrotus franciscanus. Next base: position 7,023,316 of record CP137681.1, on the reverse strand, counting down.
GTTACAAGCGTTTAGTGCACAAACTCAGATGTTCATATCAATACAAAAACGTATATATAGCCAACTTACTTCAATACAAGTAAATTACTCCACCAATTATTCCACCAAGCTTCCGCATGCAACAAATAATATATAAGACGAACGATATATATACAAATGTGGAATAAAAGACTCACTGTTAGTCACAAAGAGTATAATTATAATAAAAAGGAGGGAGGAATAAACGGGAAAATGGTCGACATGGACGACATTCAAAGTTGAAGGGTATACAAAAAGAAACAAAAATAGAAGACGATATGTATGTATCATACATGGCAAACATCATTGTACCAAGAACTTGAATTTTCAAGGGATAGTTGAGTTTTGTTGCAGAGGGCGCTACACACAATATTTTATTGTGTGAGATAATGACAAACTAAGTATCTAATTTGTAAGACTATACAATTTAAAAGACAAAATCACCTTTGTTTGATCAAAATCGGTTCAGATACCGCTGAAATATGCATAAATACTATCAATTCTAATATACGTGGGGCACCACGAATATTAGAATTGGTGAACCAGCCGTTGAAAAAACGAAATAGCGCATTTTTTTATACGTTTTATTCCAGCCATTGCTCGCGTTTTCGTGTTGGTTATAATACGCACAACCAGCCGGCCCGTGTTTTGTTATTATTAATTAATTAATCAACAGTATTTTGTTTTTAAGTGGAGCTGAATTGGTATGATCGTATTTAATCTAAATTCACACATGCTGGGGTCTAAAATTACCTTCATTGCAATTTTTTATTCTAAAAGGGCACTAGAAATATCTTAAGAGCAATAGCCATGCACTTTGAAGGCATTTGCAGTCTTAAACAAAAACTCAACTATCCCTTTCAGGAATGTATTCACAAAGCTGAATAATTGTATTTGGTGTGTGTGGATCGGTAATAGATAGCAATAATATGGATGTACGCTTAGAAAATACATGTGCAATTAGACTTAGCACTAAGTTAATCAAAAGATTGTCGTAAGTTAACGGGTGAAAATATTGATAAATTGAAACAAAGCTTACAATAAGTTGACTTGACTGGGTTAAAGTTTTAAAATTACCAAATCACCACAAATTTTCGGTAATTTTGAGCCAGCCCTTAAAAAAAGAAAGAGCGCCTTATACGATTTATTCCAGCCAATTCCAATATTGGCTTTTTATTCGCGTTTTCGTGTTGGTTATAATACGCGCAACCAGCCGGCCCGTGTTTGTTATTATAAATTAATTAATTAAAGGTCACCGTATTTTGTTTTTGAAAGGGGAGCTGAATTGGCATGACCGTATTCAATCTAAATTCACACATGCTGGGGTCTAAAATTACCTTCATTGTAATTTTAGGTTCTAGGAGGGCACTAGAAATATCATAAATAAGGATATGAGCAATAACCATGCACTTTGAAAGCAGTTTTGGGTTTAAACCACAACTCAACTATCCCTTTCACGAGTGTATTCACAGAGCTGAATAATGTTACATGTTGTGTGTGGTTCGGTAATAGATCTATACAAAAAACGAATATGGATGTAAGCTTAGAAAATACATGTGCAATTAGACTTCGAACTATGTTTATCAAAATATTGAATTACAGACTGTCGTAAGTTAACTGGTGAAAATATTAATTATTGAAACAAAGCTTAAGTTGACTTGACTGGGTTGATGTTTTAAATTCTTGCGATGTTAATTAAGCATCTGAACTTTTTCATGAAATATTCACTCGATATTATAAAAGCGACTTACCTCTTCAAATTACGATTAGGAACTCAAATCATAAAAAATACGGCGCGATCGCACAAAAAATTAATCATTTACACCGGTCCAGTATTTTGGAATAACATAGACCCGGCCATCTATACACATTTTAAAAAAAAAACTGACAATTAGATTTGTAAAGACATATGCATGAATGCATGTGCCGTCGCCGGTCACTTAGCTGCATTGTTGACATTGCTGATACGCCGCTATACATGAATCTCGGTTTGTTTGACTCTCGACTCAATCCCTTTCTCCCTCATTCTGCTGATCTAACCTCCTTATTTCTGTTTCTAGAGCTTCTGCAATCATTAATTTTCCTTTTCTATCTTTCTTTCTTTTTGCCTTCTACTGTTTTTCTCAATTTTTTCTTCTTTTTTTTTTAACCCCCCCCCAAAAAAAATATATTAATAATTATTTTGCAACGTATTTATTTATTGATTTTGTAGGTATACTTTGTTCAATATATATTGTAATACAGTATCTGAGGAACTAATAATTTGACGAACTCTGCTTCTAATTAGTTCCTCTTTTATCGTGCTATTTAACAAAATATATATTCGTCGTTTCATTGTTTATTTTTTTATGCAATGTACATATTCACTGTATTACGTTTTGCATGAGAAATACAATCATTTGAATCATCTCCATGGAAAGCAAATCCCTGTACGTTCAATTAATAGGAAAAATCGCTCATTTTACCAATTCATTTCCAAGCAGACTCAAACGAAAACAAATATAAGTAGGCTGATCACAGTGCACGCACAGATTGTCTGCCACACCCTGTGTACCGTGCCAAACTAGAAAATCAGATTATTTACAACTCAAGCATTTTAGAATTTGATAGCTAGAACGGGGTTAGTTTTTGTTCACACAAAGTAATTTAATATATGTATATGTATATGTGCGTTTTCAAAATCTTAGGTTATAGGAAAATATTTTAAAATGTTTTTTGAATATATACTGTTTTCCAGTGAAGCGCCTTGTACGTGTAGTGTCACTACTGACAAAATTATTACTCGCGCCGTGACATAGTTGGTTGAACACCACTATCAAAAACGGACTTTCCTCGTATGTCCCATCCAATGGAGATCGATGACCTTGCAATGCAAGTTAGCTTGTTACCTTTCTCATGTACGTGCAGTGTTATTAACATTGCAGTATTGTTTCGTTCGGGAGATATACCAAATCTACCGACAACAACAGCAAATTCAGAGAATGCTTCAAGGGGTATTAAATAGTCATCATTTAATAATACATCAGATTTTAGTAGTTAAATATGTATATAGTTCCAAATCATTATCGCAAATTTATAGTCCATCGACTGGAACACTTGAGGAAATCGCAACAAATGTCCCCTATTTGTAGATTATTGGTAGACAAGTCAAATGGCTTAGTAAACATATAAGAAGACTACGGAAAATGCGAATATATAATTAGCTGCTAATTAGCTAATTTTCATATCTTTTGACAGATTACTTAATTTTTTGCGCAGATACAAAAAACTTTCCGAGATAAACATTCCTGTTAACTTTCAGCTAAAAAGAACAATTACAAATTTCTGACTTTAGTTATGCGCACATTTGCTGCTTTTAGTCATTTTTTGGACATTTCTGCACCAGTCCTGCAAATGTTTAAAGTTGAACAAATTGGCATTTTTGTTTACAATTCGGCGTATTAAGTTATAACAAGTCTGGTCATTGATACTGACTTTACATTGAAGCACCATAACCTTCATTGAGAAAGTGCAAACAAAATTCCGGTGAATAATCGATATTGATTATGATTTTTCCTCAAGAACCGCTTACCCGATTATGAAAATGTTAGTAGCAAAAAAAGCATTCAATGAGATCTTTCATACAAAAGCAAAATTAAACATGTGTGATGTATTCTTATTTTTGGGGTGCTCTACCTAATATAAGACTTATAGAATTACCTAGTTAGCATTTTAAGTTATAAACTATAAGCTATGCTAATATAAGACTTATACATTTACCCTAGTTAGCATTTCAAGTTATGCAAACAAAGGTTACTTGTTTAAACAATTCGAATTTCATAGAAATGACATTAAAGACACTTTGAAGCTAATAAAACATGCACTTGATATAAACAGTAATAAGCAGGATATTCAAGAGGTTTTAGTAGGAAACACATAATTTCAAGACCCTGCTTCTATTCCTGAGAATCTCAATGATTTGTTTTTAAATATAGGTCCAAATCTTGCACATGCCATCCCCACCTCAGATCATTAATTTGTTATTCAATTCTTGGTCGTCGAAATCCTGAATCTCTTTTTGTTGTCCCGGAACAGGTTATTGATAATGTTAACAATTTAAAGAGTAACAAGAACGATGGATATGATTACATGTAATACACATGCTATTTCCGAAATAATGATCCCACTAACCCATATATTTAACATGTCATTTATATGCGGTAACTTACCCTTTTTAATGAAAAGAGCCAGAGTAATGTCTGTACTTAAAGATACTATGTCCCTTTTGCAGCCAACATCAAATTCTGTAGAACTTTGCAGGAATTATGAATATGTCATGTATGTCCTATCTGTGAAATTTAAACGTTAGCAGTGTCCTAATATTCAAATTATGCAAGGAAACCCATTTACTTGCTAGACTTCACTGTCAGACACTATTGAGTGACTGACTGGCTTTTTCATCTTTGGTAATAACATACATAAAATGAGCTGTAAAGGGTACATGAGCATTTGTCTACATCAATAACCCACTTCTTGTAATGGCCAAAATTAAACTGAATCTTTGTGCAGTATAAAACGTACGACCATTCGGTACAATGGTCTGAAAATCAGACTATTACTTACTGGCTCTATAGCTCCTAAGTCGATTCGACAACTAATAGTCGTTATTTTCCAACTTAAAAACATTTTCAAGCCCCCTTTTTTTTAGGGAAGTTCTAAATTAGTATTGTCTTTCAAATGCCGTTGGAATTTAACCTTTTCATTTTTTGGGGCCTGCAAATGGGACATAGTACCTTTAAGAAAGGTGAATCACGTGAATGTGGAAATTATAGGCCAATTTCTGTACTAACCTCTATTCCTAAAATATTTAACAAATTTGTGTATGGTAAACACGAACTATAAATCTCCTTACACAAACAAAAATTATTAACTGATGTTCAATTTTGATTTCGACAAAAATACACCACAAGTCATGCTATGTTGACATTCATTAATAAAATGTGTAGTGCAATCGATAACTCTTGTCACACAATAGGTTTATATCTAGACTTCTCAAAGGCGTTCCATACAATTGACCAAAACATTCTTCTTTATAAACTTTCTGACTACGGTGTCAGAGGGGAGGCCCTTGAGAGATTTAGATGCTACCAGCTGGTTACACTTACAGAAATTAAAAAAAAAGCTGTTTGGCGGCGGTTTACTGGTTGATTTCAGATTATAAACAGGCTTTTACAAAACGCACATATAATATATACGATCTAGACATTATTCTATGTTAGTATCACCTACACTAAATGACTTGCGTAAGCAAGAAATACAATTGGGACCAAAAAAAAGGGGAATGAGAATATAAATGAGTGAGATCTTCAAACAACAAACACCAGTTTTGAGCTCGGCGCTGGTGAATAGTTTCCCTTCTTTTGTTGAGTTTATTTTGGTAATTTTACCTTTAAAATTAGCTACTATGCAGTAAACAATATTCTTTACCCTTTATTCAGATGCTGAAATCTGAATACTTCATAACATCTTTTTTTCTATGCCAAGTTCCTCTGATTTTTTATTTGGAAAATATATGAAAAGAACAATAAAATACGAACGATATATAAAGAACTAGATATTGCTCTATATTTTGCAAGTGAGAGAGAAAACTATTATCCATAAGAATATCAAACTTCTTTAGCCAAGGCAAATCTTGAATATGCCAACGAGAGTTAGACAACAAAATTAGATTTGATATTTAAACAAAACTCATATTAGTAATACGCGAAACGGACTTCAACAAATTGAAAATAGATTAAGGTCTCAGATGATATTTAAAGTGATCTGTACTACTATTTCTGGTCTTCGTCAAACTGGGCTACGTATAGGTATTTGAAGCCGTCAAATATCTGTCATCAGTTGGGATTCGGGGAGCTCAAATATTGGGAAGTTTATGTTTAAAGCAGCAATATCGCTATGACAAGAGTATACAGCTGCTCTTATGGTATATCAACAGTTCACAATCTGCACGTTTACTTCAACGACAAACAAATATATAGCATTTGTCGGATGCCACAAACCAGGTGAGACGTTTGTATACGACACTAAAAAAACTGCCTTCAAAATTGATAACAATTCACATGAATTTTCTTCGAATTCAAAAGGTTGTATTGTCCGCTTCTATAATATTCTAGGCCGGTCTCAACTTTTAATTGACCACCACTTCATTACATCTAACTGATATGATAACGCCTAACAATAATATTTGTTTTTTTAACGAAATCGACATTATTAACAAACTGTTTCTTTTCTTCAACCGACTATATTTCAAAATTCTCTCACGGCACCTTACAGAAGGTTTCTGACACTATATTCTACACTTTACGCAAACCCAAATGATATAAGTAAACTCATTAATACACATATCCACATAAAAACACACACAAACCACATAGGCACATACACATATGCAGTCGCACAAATATTGCTTAAGTCAAGTTTCAGCATTTATATATTTTAGGGGTTAAGTTGTGTCAGTTTCAGATATCATTATATTCGTTAATTCGTTAAAAGTGTAGATGAGTCAGTGATCACATGTCATTATATTCGTTAATTCGTTAAATTTTGTATCGAAGAACAAACATGATTACACAACTGTGCTGTATAAATTCTCTTTTTTCATTCAAGCAAAGTTGGGTTATATATATCAGCATGCGCGTACGCAGGGGGGTAAACATCCACTCAATGTTTCGGTCGCTAAACAAAAGTATGGAGGGAAATGAGAGGGCAAAAATAAGAAAAGAAAGAGAGAGAGAGAGAGAAAAAAAAATCAGTTTCTGGAATTCCCGCTGAATTCTTGAGATGATGATAACACATTAGGTAAACAGGTTATCAGTTGACCTGTATCACGTAAGCTTCGCGTGTACGTAGTAAAACGTCGGCAGCGCAGCGCACAGTAGCACCATACCCGTACTTGATTATGTTTGTTACACGACCCATCAGAGCATATATGCCCCGTTGACACTTTCCCGCATCTTGGTTTGCGCATAGTTTGCGCATAGACACGGGAAGTATTCTTGGTAACGTGCGGGAGGATGCGGGCCGTGAGTGAAATGCGTGACAGAATTAAAAATAAAATTGTAGTGCCAAAATTTATTAATAAGTTATCTCATAAGGGTAGAAAGAGAGTATCTTTACAAAGTGAGCATTGGCATAATGTGAGTCAGAGCTTCCTAGAAACTGTTATTTCTGGTTTTTGGTCAACAACTGGTCAACATGTTTATACACATGGCGTCCTGACCAGTGGCGGATCCCGGGGGGGGCCCGGCCCTCCCTAGCAAAACAACAGGTATAAACACTCTTTAAAAAAATGAAGAAGATGGGCCCTCCTGGCGTCCAAGGGGCTGGTGGTGGAAAAAATAACCCTTCCCGTAGGGAAAACAAATTTCGGGTGCCCAAAACAAAACAAATGGGGCTCACTACCCCTGGCGCCCATGGGGGAGGGGGTGGTCGTAGAAAAAAGTAACCCTTCCCGTAGGGAAAAAAAAATTGTGCTCACTCCCCCGCTCCCCCTCACTGACCGAAAAATCGGCCGGCACGATTTTCAAATTTTCGCACGAAGTGGGCCCCTTTTTAGGCCCCCTCCCTTGCCGCCGGCTGGATCCGCCCCGCTCCTGACAGCCATTCTTCCACCCGCACCATCCTTGCTTTTCATTTCCTACCCATCCTTTTTTCTGTACTTTTACAAGATTCTTAAGCTGCTCAAGACCAATATTAATAAGCACTGCAGTCACCACATTCAAACACTCTCTTTGCCCTAAAACAGCTTCTTGGGTATTCAACATTTATGAGGTTGTCCAACTAGAACGTGAATGAGTTGAAACAAGTCTCCTGATAACAAAGAAGAAGAAAAAGTCAACTACTTTAGCTTTTAATAAGGTGAAAACCTCGTGTACGATAAGTTCTCGATTTTTTGTTGGAATAGACTGCTCTATTATCGGTGGGCACGTTCTTCATGGGCTGATTGTCAGAAGCCGTCAATCATTTATCAACAGCTTAAATGCCAATGTGTGAATTGTTCTTAAGTTTGGCGTAAAGATGACGTGGCAATGCGTGAACAGTGATTAAGATGGGCGTAAATATGACGCGACAATGCGTGTTCTGGTGGTTTAGCATTGCGTGAACTATTCGTAAATTAGACGTGACCCTATACGGACTGCGTGCCACTATTTGGCACGCATTGGCACGCCATAGAACGGGGCAGTGCGGGACCAAACATGCGGGCAAGTGTCAACGAGGCACTATCACTACTTTAGATTATGACTAACTGTCGTAAAGAAATATTATCTTAGTCATTGGCTTTAAAATGTGGAAACCGGGAATGATGTGTCATTGGCATAATGTTAGGTGAGAAAAAATGTGTCATATTATTAATCTGATAAAGGTAACATTTAGCTACAGGGTTTTGCATTTTAGGCTAGCTAAAGCAGTAGACGATGTAAGGGTAACTTCAATGATAGCGCTGGCCGGCCAAAGCCGCGGCATATAAAAGATAGCCCGGTTGTGCTCTTCAAAGATGTTTGACGGTGGTTGTTTGATCTATACAGATCAGAGGGCCTTGACTAGGCTGTCTTACTTATATTATAGTGTAAGTTGGACAAGCGCAAAACAATTCGGTGAGCATCATTCCTCCCTAAGACTCTCCCATACGTTTTGTATATGTTTCGTGCGGTGCGATTTTTATTTTAACACGCAATTTGCTTAATCAATCTCAGCTTCAATTAAAGGGATAGTTGAGTTTAGTTGCAGAGGGCGCTACACAACATATTTTTGTTTGTGTGAGATAAGGAAAAACTGAGTGTCAAATGTGTAAGAATATACAATTTAAATGACAAAATCATCTTTGTTTGATAAAAATCAGTTCAGAGAGGGTTAAAATATCCATAAATACAACCATTTCAAATAATGGTGGTGCCCCCTCAAATATTCGATAATTTTGAACCAGCCGTTGAAAATCAAGATAGCGCCTTATACCTTTTATTCCAGCCAATGCCAATATAGGTTTTCTTTTAGTTGTTTGCTTTTTCGTAACCAGCAGGCCCATGTATTTTCATTATTAATTAATAAATTAATTAACGGTCACTGTATTTTTTTTTAAGTGGAGCTAAATTGGTATGATTGTATTTAATCTAACTTCACACATTTTGGGGTCTAAAATTACCTTCATAGCAATTTTAGGTTCTAAAAAGCACTAGAAATGTCATAAATAAGAATAAGAGCAATAACCATGCGCTTTGAAGGCATTTGAGGTCCTAAACGGGAACTCAACTATCAACTCGACCAAAATGACTTTCCGATATGAGGTTATTGGTTCTCAGAATGTTGTCTCAGTTATCTGTCGTTCATTAAAGCTTAGACAAACTGCTTACCATGTTTAGAATATGGCTAAGGCAACTTTCTTAACCTAGAGAAATTCTTAGACATTTTACTTAGACTTATTAAGAAAAAATGTATTAGAAGTTTAGCACTCTGAAATACTTACCATTATTCCTCGGTGCTAGAGAAGCCGCCTTGTACAAGCCACGTAATCACTGTATTGTACACAGCATGCAGCAGCTACGTCAACTAATCCCCTAGTCTTGTTCTGAACTCTAGTGATGGCGCGCTCCAAAAAGTTCTCGGAATCGCGCCATCACTCGGCTTAATGCGTATAGTCGGCGAATAAAAAAAATAAAAATACAAAGATTCCAGAACTAGACTACTCATCCCCCCGTAACGGCTCTGGCTTGACCAGCTCAATTTCTCAATTTCTGCGAATTATGCAAGAACTACTGTGCTCACTCTTTCGAATCCTTCAAAGTACTAAGTGCCTATGCAATGCCGTTTACTCTCTCAGACCTCAGAAATATGATGTGTACAACTTTTTAAGTGTCCTATAGCGGACGAGTAGGAGGATGCCAGGCAGGACGTCGCGCGGAGCCCTACCGGGCGTCGTTCGGTTGTCGGGACTGCGCTGGAGACTGTTGGATATATGACGAGACACTGTTGGGTTGGATAATTGCCATAGCACTCATTATAATATGTAGTGCATCATCATTGTAATTGTAATTGTAAACACAAAATTGATCTTTCAAATATCACTGTTTTTCATTGTTATATATTATTATAATATTAATATTAGTTTTCTTACGAGGAATAGCATATATATTGAATTCAGCTAGCAGGTAAATTTAACTCGTCTTCGACTCGTGTTATAATTTGAATGCACGTGCTGGCATGTTTGTTTGAAATGGTTTTCTGAAGTAAAACAAAACAAAGGTTCAAACATTCTAAGATTCATTATGCAGAAAAAAAAGAAAAAAAAGGAAAAGAGGATTAATCTTTATGAGATTGTCAACATTTTACCAATGGCGCAGTCGGGGTTATTTGGTAAATATGTCTTTGTTTATATGATTTAAAAGTTTATAATGTCCCCGTGGATTAAACATTTACCCCAGAAATGACATACCATCACAGATGACAACGGTAGTTCTCTTGAAACATGTCAAATTGCTATTGCCTAAAGTTTGGACCAATCATATGCGTGTTAAATGATATAATTCTTTACATTCTTGTAATAAAAATGCCGTGTCGACTTCATGTAAAACATAGATCACCCACAGGCACAACTGGACTCATCAACGGACCTGATCAGTATTCAGGCTTGGTCCGGGTCAAGCTTACACAGAACAGTTGGAAAAATATGATATTTTGTCGTTTATAACCTGTCAACTACTTAAAAGGGTTCATAACTTGATCGAATTCGGTATGTGATTCCACGTCTTTAATGTCTTTGCTTCGAGATGAGAGACTGAAATTCCTTACCTGCTGCCGTCTAAAATAAGATAAATCTCAAATGTGGAACTCCGTTGATAAGAGACGTGATAACGACATCCCCCTTTCTCCCAGTCAAGTTAATATCGCATTTCATACAAAAACAATAACATTATTAAAAAAGAAGAAATAAAGATGTAAACTACCTTAGCTTTTCATAAGGGGCAGACCTCGTGTACAACAAGTTCTCAAATTATTGTTGGAATAGACTGTTCTATTATTGGTGGGGACGGTCTACCTGGGCTAATCGTTAGAAGCCGTCAAGCATTTATCAGCAGCTTGAATTCAGGGAGCTCAACTGGTAAAATATTTGAATTTATATAGCAGTGATATTAGTATGACCAACGTGTACAGCTGCGCTTACGGTATTACGAATGATCAAATCCGCACGTATTATTCACAGTCATATCCTTACCACGCATTCGTCGGATGCAAAAAACCAGGTGAGACGTTTGAGAGAAAATAAGTAGTTTATTTTACTACAGCTTTCTTTATTGTGTTTATGTCTTGAAATGCAAGTTAGTATAGTTGAATTTTTGAACACGACATTTCAGTTAAACAAAGAATGAAACAAACAAGGAAACATTGCTATACGGAGGATCCTTCCTAAGATAATACTGTGACAAGAGTTTAACGCATAGACTTAGATGTTTATACTAATAAAAACATATATAGGGCCTACTAAATTAAATACAAGCGTGAGACCCTATGAAAATTACTTCAACAATTTAAGAGAGGGCCATACCGGTATCATATTACAAGTGTCCTGCCGCAAACATGTAAAATAAACATTTATATCCCTTCTATGAATATTCATGAGTATTTTAAATACATAATTGGTCAATAGGTGCTCACGTGATAAAGTATAATTTCACTATGAAAAACAAATCTCTGCCACAGCTCCGATTAGTTTTCACTAATTTTTTTCCTGGGCAGAACTGCGCATGCTCTATTTAATAATTTCTTACAAGGCACTACCGCGCATGCTCGCTGCTCATTGACAAAATGTATGTCAAATTCGAACAAGCAGACGACCAGCTGAGCGAGTCCTTACATGGGTTTACAGCTGATGTAAACAAAGAAAATGCGGTCCATAACAAATATGGTAATTTCATAATATGCAAGGCAAGATATCAACAATCAGTTGGTACCACCTCTTCAGTATCGGCGGAAGTCACAGGTACTTTAGCTCCGCGCTATATAGCACTCGGTCCAGATCAGATGGTAGCTAATCGGTTCGGATCGTAAATAAGAGATATAGAACAAATATACCAAGCATTTAGTTCAAAAGTGGAAAGTGGAATTTATATATATTTGAAGGGACTGACAATAATACTATGACAGTCCCTCATCTGATAAATAATTTCCACTATGCTTTCTCACTGCTTGGTATATTTGTATAATATATATATTATTCTCAATTTGTTAGGTATAAGAATAGACAACGATTAAACACACACAATATTTTTCCTGCCGACCTGATAGAGTATTAGCGGAATATATGACAACTATTTAATACATCAGCCATGTGATCGGAGGGTAATATATATATTTGGAGAAACTAGATTCCTACCCGAATGTTCTAATACTCATATATTGGTCCCTCCTAATCAAATTGCATAGGGCTGCCGGGCTAAATCCAAGGCCTCGAACACAATAACGACTCAATTGACATATGAGTATGTCATGGAAAATATGCCTAAGGCTTTTGACAGGTAGACCTACAAAAGCAATTTAATATAAAATTTGCCTTCATGTCATGTTGTTAAAGATAAAGACGAGTTCTGGTCATGCGATTGCATTGTGAAAGAAACGTTGTGGAATCGATCAGAAAAGGTTGATCCTCTAGCATATAAGTCTTGGTGTGTACTGCAAGGTTCTGGAATCATCAAAATGATAAGAAATTTGACCAAGTCTTGGTAAAGTTACAAGCACTCTACACATAAAGATGTATATGGGACTACGCGACACGTGCGCGCACGTGCGCGATATCTATTTGGTCCCAATAGATATAATAATTTACCAAATATATCAATTAGTAGGCGGTTTCTCGGCAAAATTTGTATCATCACATATTAGTCAAAACATATTCTTTCACATGATTGGTAATGAGAGCTTCCACTTCATTTTTTGAGAGGGGGCGTTTCCAAAACTGGTCTATACCTTTAAATATAAAATTGGATATATTTAGGACGCCATTAAAGTTCTAAAGTAGGACCTTGTTGCACCTAGTCGCTATTCCTGACCCAGCTGTCTACACTAACATACAAAAAAACATTAAGCTGTTTCGCGGAGGATTACTATTACTACGTTTCAGATTCTCAACAAGTTCTTACAAATCCACATATCATATGCGATCTAAACATTATTTTATGTTAGCTTCGCCTACACTTAATGACGTACGTATTAACTAACTCCATATATAGCTTCTTTATTAACTTTATTTGATTATCATACCTATTAAATCAGCTATCATTGACTAAAAAGTATTATTTACCCCTTGTTCATATACTGAAAGCTTAATTATTAAAAACAAATTCTATAGCAAGTTCCTCGGATTAGAATCAAAATAAGAACGACAAAATACGAACGATAAATAAGGAACTAGATGGAATAACAGTCGTTATCACTTTAAGTGCATTCTTTTCTCCATAACTTATGTAGGATGCAAGACAAGAATAGTTTCTAGTGGCGCAGAAGATGCACATTGCTCTATATTTTACAAGTTAGAGAAAACATATTAGCGATAAGAATATCGACTTTCTTTTGCCAAGGCATTTAATCTTGAATGTGTCGATGAGCGTTGAACATAAACTTGGATTTGACATTAACAAAGCTCAGATTACTAGTCCCCGAAATGGGCCTTAACACAGAAGATAGTATTGCTATCAGATGGCATCTAAGGTGATCTGTACTACAATTTCTGGTCTTCGTCAACCTGGGCTACGTATATGTACTTGAATCTGTCAAATATCTGTCGTCAGTTGGGATTCAGGAAGCTTAACTAGTGGGAAGTCTTTTTTTATAGCAGCAATATCGGTATGACCCAAGTGTACAGCTGCGCTTTTGATATTACAAATGTACATAATCTGAACGTATTCTTTAAGGTCATACAAATATCTAGCATTTGTCGGATGCCACAGACCAGGTGAGACATTTGAATACCACACTGATTAAACTGGCTCCAAAACCAATTAAATTCAGCATGATATTTTACAAAATCAAGAGGTTTTATTTCTAAAGGTTTCTTTTGAACAGAATAGCAAAAGCGTATTATCTTCATTTAACGTCGTACCGGCCGCCTATATTTGTTTACAGTTAGTGGCTATATATCTTCGAAATTTCTTTTCATTTCAATTCAAGTAAATATTTTGTTTGTCCAACCCTGTTCGTATATTAGAATATATACAGTGAAAAAGAAAACTAGGTGGCATCTTATATTAAACAAAGCAAACGCTCGTGATAAGAGTGCCGTGAACCACAACAAACCTGTCAAAACATTTTACATACAAATTATGCATGAGCAAAACCTTCCTGTGTTGATAACAGCATGTAATGAAAGGAACTAGGACATGCACAAACGCACCTAAATACAGACAACAACACACAAGGAAACAAAAGCGACTGAATACCTGTCACACACAGAAATTAAATATTTATTTCTCAAATCTTGTTTAAAAAAATAGGAGTCCTTTTATTATGTCTTATTAATAAACATGTTGGTGCGTCCATACGTAATAAGCAATACACGGGGTTATTTTGATATTCGATTTTGATCCTGAAAATCACTCATTTTGCATTACTTTTGTCTCATATTAAAGATAAGATTTCGAATTTTTATTGCCAATGCATGGAAATCATGTCAATGACGTGTTTGGAATGGATTCATAGGTTGGATATTGGAAAATAGAGGTCCCTTTCCATTATTACTCTTCAGTGCTTTTATACACGATTAAAGTAAAGTTTCCGTCAACAACAACATGAACTAGACTTCAATTCGTCACTAAGACGATTAAGGTAATACGTACACAAGATGGTTTACTTCCGCGCGACATTAACAATTCTACAGCGATCATTTTAGCTCGTGCAGGTTTGATTTGGACTCGTCGTCTTTGACCAAACATTTCTTCATGATCCTGTCCTCTAAATGACAAAACAATTAATTTTGAATTTAGAGTATAACATCAGCTAGAACATATTACAATTCGGCAGAAAATCGATTAAAAAAAAAAAAAAGTACATTGTCATTGATTACGAAATCGATCAAAATCGATTAACATTTACATCTGTAACGTGCAATATGAAGACGTCGGAAAATCCGATTAGAATAAAATATATATATAATCATCATATCTACAACTCATACTCTATCAACATATTAAGAAACTGGGGTTATCCGTGCATTTTAAGAAGTTATGGCCAATAAAACATAGGCATGATTATATTATATTATATTATGCAAATGTGCGCGCACAAGCGTTTTTATATTAAACGCGTGCGTATTCCCTCATTATGAGTAAAAACATTACTGAAATTGCAGGGAAATATGAAAAAAATTATCAGGGATCCAAAACACGCAAAAAAAGGGAATATATCAGATCCGATTGCGTTATGTGCGGACATAAGCGCGCATCGACCCGCACGCGCTGACATTTTTGAAACGCTTAAAATTGTCTGAAACGTATAGAAAAATACTTGGTTTTGGGTTTCCAGCATTTTTTGTTTGTTTGACGCACGCGTATGGGCGCGTATGAATGGGCAGGTGTATGCGCGTGGGCTAAAATTCTGACCCACGACCTGAGCATGATTGATGCCAAATTTTAATTGAAATTGATATCACATGGCTTAGAAACGACCATTATTGACATTCACGTATTGACGTTATGATGACGTCAAGATGCCATGGCGTTGCTGGAAAGTCACGCAGTTCTACGTTTGATTAGGATCTATCATCAGGCCAAGTCTCATGACAATGGCTTTATCCATTCTCGAGATATCCTGCGAAAAAAATTCATAGAAGAATGATAATAAATACAAATTTGACGAAATCAAGAGGTGATACGTACTGGATGTACGTATCACCTGAACAAATTAATAATATATATGTACAGTGAATAGATTTTGATCCTTCTGTTGGTATCAAAAAAATGTAATGATATGGCTTAGCAGGGTCAGGATCTAAGAAAAACCGAGTGTATGTAGATTATTAAAAACAATTTCCTTTCAAATGTCTCATCTTTAAAACAAAAAAAGGTTTTGTTCTTGCTTATATAACATGAAGTTTGATGGTTAGCTATAAAATTTGCCATCGATATAAAACCCTATTGGAGTTTTAATTTTTGTTTCTTCAAATACTAGGGATGATGACATAAAAAAAAATATACAAACCTTTTTTTGCGTAGCTCCTACCAGCAAACAAGACGAAAAATCGAAATTCGAAAAATCCACTTGGTGTGTGTGTGTTTTGGTAAAAAGCTTTCCGAAATGTTACTGATTGTTACAGTGTAGTGGCAAACTTCGGTAAAATACCGATTTTTGGTCGGGTGACTCTCCCCGCTTCCGTGCAAACGCGTGCAGCGCGCGCATTGAGGACAGCGACGAGTGGCGCATGTGCACTAATCAAAAATCGGTTTTAGCTAAGGTCGATGGTTTCGTAATTTTTCTTTTTCCCTAAACAAAAAACTACGATTTTGTTTTCAGATGGTGTTTGGGATGTGCAAATGAGCCTATCTATCTATCTAAGTATCTTCTCCCGGTTCGGAGGTTGATTGCAACATCTCTCCATTTCACTCTATCTTCTGCCATTCTGGTGCACTCTTGCAGTTTTAGTCCACTCCAGTTCTTGACATTCTCTTCCCAGTTGATGAGCCTATGATATCAATTTCAAGTGCGCAATATTAGTTTAATTAGAAATACGCGCCTTAAAATTAGTTTACCTCTTGGAAAAGTTAGTCGTGTCCCTGTAGACAAAACTTTGTTTGATATAGAATGCAGCTTAGAATTAGTCAAATGTTTAATTCGTTTCTAAACCTAATTATTTTGTATTTTTGGCCAACATTCGGATCACAAAATATTAAAGAAACTGATTATAATTCATTAAGGAGAAAGTTCGTGTCAGCTCATTATATGTTTTTAGTGACTCTTTCTAGGCTACCGTAGAGTGCCGAGACTTTATACATTCTTTCAATTTGATACATACAGGATAACATATCGGATCCACAATAGTCCGCTAATGTCTTATGGTTTATAAATATAACAAGTCGAATCATTACAAAAGAAAATCGCACGGGTAAAAATAAATTAACGTGAAAAGGGAAACAGGGAATTGTATTGTTGTCTTTTTTCTCTCCATTTCCCCCCTTTTCATTTTTTTAATTCTCTTTATTTGCTGATTTTGCAACTCTTTTGCAACAAATATGCAAATGGTGACGACTTCTTTGTTGAATTAAAGTATCTCCACGTATGATGTGTATTCATTTGTTGTTTGTTTTGCAGAGTGCATGTTGTGTACTTTTTTTAATGAATTATTTTATACCAATATGTTTCTATACATCCCTTTTTTCATCACGGGTTTGAATACCTCTAATGACAAAAGTTTCCAAAAAAATTAATATTGGATTACAAACATGGAGGACATCGTCAAATCTTCGTCTAATTTAATGACTTCACGAAAATGGTGGGGTTGCACACGTTAAGCTCACAATGAGTAGTTGGAATAGACTGAACTATGGTTGGTATTCACTGTCACTGTCTTCTTGGGCCATCGTTCTGAAGCTGTCGGTCATTTGTCAGCAACTCTTGTCAAGGAACTTAACTAATGAGAGGTTTATGCTTATACCAGCTCGACTAGTATGACGGAAGTGTACAATTGCTCGGTGTTGCAGCCATACATGTATGTTTTCTTCACTGTTGGATATATTTCAAGCAATAATCGGATGCCACAAACCAAGTAAGACGTTTCATGAATACGGAGGATGATTTTAGCCTCTCGAAGTACTTACAAGACCAAATATTCCCGTCGAAAAACTTGGTCAATTCTATCATTACCATTTTAATTTTTTAAAAGAGTAATTTTGCGATATCACTTTTTGAAATATAATAATTCGCTCAGGTTTTTTTATATTTTTCTTAAACCACACTCTTAAAACGAATAGAATAAATGCCTTGACGGTGACATGATTGTTGAGTTTTCGTTTGTGTGAAATATTAGTCAACTTAATAACAGAAATACCAGATTTATCCTTACACATTTCGTGAACATGTTTGTTATGATGGTTTTCTTAGTCTGTAAGAATTAACCAGAGCATTCGAAATCTTTTTTTTTTTTAAACCTAAAATAGGCCTGCTTTAACTTGTGTCAATAGCAACAATCATTGGCCTTTGGACCACATTTTTAGCGTATGGCGGGCCCTAAGCGGCAGAACATTTGTCTGGCATGGGCATCCAGTGCTTTTTGGACTTCATGCATTTAGTTAAAATTGGTTTCAAATGATACCTCTTACATTTTATCTAGGGGCAATTTTAAGAGCCCGTTTGGGCGTCTGACGGGACTTGAGCAGCGGACAATCTGTCTGTTAAGGGCGTTTCAGTGCGTTGTGGCATTCATGCATGTAGGTAAAATTGGTTTCATTCATTTTGGGCCCTTCTTTAACCTACCCCAGAGGCGATATGCGGCAGAGGGGCCTCGGCAATTGTCCATTTTTGAATAAAATTGGTTTCTTCCAAGATGTTCGTATACACATATTTTGGTCCCTCGTTAGTTTGATCAAAGTGCAAATTGCTGCAGGGCTAAATTCAGCCCTCTAACACAATAACGATTCCTTTTACATATGAGTATGGTATAGACAATATGCCGAAGTCTTAGTCTTTAGGACGCATCAGTGGCGTAATGAGCAAAAACTTGTTTTGTTAACTCTTTGCCCGCCACGTACACAATCCCCCCTGTGCCACATTGTTTTTAGGGTGCCACCTTAGGAGGGGTTCTGCATGGACTATGCTTATTCAACTCGCAATAACTTTTGATTGGTGTACTGTAATGAAAAACTTTGCAAAAGTGTACGTGTGGGACCAGGCTCATCTTCCTCGTCAGAGTCAGTCTCGCTCTCCTCTGAATCAGAGTCGGCTGTTGGAACAGGGTCCATCACAAGTTCTCGTACCTGATCAGCAGTGAAGAAGTCCCGTCTCCTCCTAATAGGGGCCATCCTAGCTCATCAGAATATTTGCAAAAGCAGTTTCAAAAACTCAATTTTTCTCGGAAAATGTCAATGTAAACAATGTCTGCGAAAGCGGTGCAATGAAGTGTGATGTGTATACAATGCGAAGCACGCGTTACTATTGTGTGTGTGTGCGTACAATAGAATTAAATGCGTTCCGTGTGTATTGTGAATGAAATGTGACTTGAGTCGAAGTTGGCAGCCCGCTGTATGTTCCGCTAGTCGAACGTAGCGGGCAAAGAGTTAATGGGGGCGTGGGGCAGAAAAAAAAATCCACATCGCCACCACTCTAACATGTTACACGCAGGCCCCACGGAACTTTTTTTCAAAGTGGGGGAGGGGGCTAAAGTATTAACGATCAGGTAGAGCGTAGCGAGTATAGCAAGTGGAGCGTAAATCGGCCTGGGATCAAGGAGAAGACCCCGGAAGCTCAGGGGTTTAAGGCATTTGATTACGGTCAGATGAGCATTTAGGGGCCCGCCTTAGGGCCGCTGGTTGGGCTTAGGGGCGGAGCCCTCGGAAGCCCAGGGCCGGTATTCAATTCAATACTTAGCGTAAGTCAGAAATTTACTAAGTAAATGGCTAAGCTAAGAAGTTTACTTATCTCGTATTCAAATCGCATTTTAGACTTTTACTTACGTTAGACAAAATCTAAGTAAAATACTTATGACGTATCATGACGTCATAATTTTGTTAACATTTCCAGAACGGCGGTCGATTGATCGCGTGTATAAATCTCTGCGATAAAGTGATTTTGTGCGACGATGAAACATATGGGAAATTACGTGTTAAACAAATAAATATATTATTACGGTACGATTCAAGTGCGCGTATATGTTCATAAGTTACTAGATTCCATATAAGATGGAGACTCCAACCAAAAGGAAGACAAATTTCTCCGAGCGAGAAAGAAGCATTCTCATTGACGAATATAGAAATAATTTGGACATTTTGAGGCCTAAACTGGGATCAAGGCTCACATTCCATGACAAGGAGGAGGCGTGGAAGAGGATAACAGCAAAGCTGAACGCAACGGGAGATGGATGCAGGACAGTGCAAGAGGTGAAAAAAAAATGGAACAACTTGACCACAAACATGAAGGAGAATCTCTCCTTAGAAAAGAAGAGCATCGAAAGGACAGGTAAGGAGACAATATTTATATTGGACAATATTTTCTGATTATATCTAAATCCTGATCAAAACCAAACAAAAGCGATACTGGGGTGTCAAATAATGTTGAAAACGGTAGCTGGCGCTAGTGTTTGTCAACAAAGCCAAAGGTCATTCGGAGTGCAACGTCCTTTTTCGCCCATCGTGCAATTTGGTATCAGTGAAGTTGGCATTATTTCCACTCGACAAAAAAGTTTCTGCTAATGATATCTGCTGCCAATGCTAAGTATATTCGCTGTCCCACCCCCTTGTCTACTTCGTAATATTGTATTTTGGATTGGACTTGGACAAATACAATATTAGTAGACGAGGGGGTGGGACAGCAAATATAGTTTGCATTGGCAGCAGATATCGTTAGCAGAAACTTTGCAGTTCAGCGGCAGCGAGTAACAGTCACGATCACCGCAGAGAGGGCTAGCTATGCCACCGGACCCGGCGGCGTAGTGCATCATGAAGGTACCGGCAAGATCTTGAATTACTTAAATTGATCCATTAACTTTATATCGAGATTGCCTACGCTACGACTTGGCATGCATGACTAAGTAAAGGGAACAATGTTAAATCTGAGATGCATGGCCCTAGGCCTAGACTACATGTTATCAGTGTCTGTGATATGGTGTAATTTAATGAACTTATGTCTTTAACAATTTAAGTTTATGAAGCCCTGAAAAAATTGCGCTTCAAAATGATCATGAATGAAGTGCCTCAAAAAAGTAAAAATCTTTGAGTGACCGGTTTTACCATACTCATTTTCCCCAATAGACTGTAGTGTTATGAAGACCGTTATGAAAACGCAAAATTTGATTTCGATTTCCAATCATAAATATCTTGATAATCAATCAGACATGCAGGCGATCGGTTTGTAAAACTAAAAAGTCAAGGTGGACAAGGGGTTCCTTACTGACCTAAAAAGGTTTATAATTATGATTGCAGCATGAGCTAAATCCAGAATTTTGTCTCAGAATCTGAGACAAAGTTACACAATCCCTTTAAAATTGGTATAGAACA
Source organism: Mesocentrotus franciscanus (assembly GCA_037976565.1). Taxonomy (NCBI): domain Eukaryota; kingdom Metazoa; phylum Echinodermata; class Echinoidea; order Camarodonta; family Strongylocentrotidae; genus Mesocentrotus; species Mesocentrotus franciscanus. The sequence continues at coordinate 7,002,077 of CP137681.1, read as the reverse complement.
TCGGTTCTTTTACTTTTTTACTTTTACTTTAGTTTTAGTCATGCATGCCAAGCCATGCAAATTAATTGCAAGTGTGGGCAAGCTTGCCTTTGCGAGCTTTGGAAGTTTGGTAGTTGTGCGTACGTGCCTTGTGGGCAGAGTTGTCAATGTTGGTAAAATGGTACTATTGGTAGAGAATGCCAATTTGAACTAATGAAACTCAGTTTAACAAATTATTATGCCTTTACTTTAGATGAGTACCTACAGTACATGTAATGCCGTAATGCATATAATGGGCACTTGTCTGATAATATTTTGTAAAATGACGTGTTTCATACTTGTTGAAGTCAAGACATGCTATTACTAGCCTTTTACTAAATTCTTTTAACTTTGTTCATTTTTTGCTTGTTATAGGGTAGTATGTACAGTAGAAGAAATGTAATACCGATAGGTAACATTTCATACAAAAATTACTCATTTTTTCATCAATCTTCAACAATGTTACCGAGTCACTTTAAACTCAAACTCGAGTCAAAGAAGAATAACCCACAAACTGACGTCATGTCAAAGGAGTGTGTGTGTGTGTATTGGGTTTTACAGACGTGTATCAATCAGATATGATTATTTACGTCTGGGGACCGACCTTTAAACGTCACCATCTGAAAGACGTAACTTAGTTTCGAACCTGCGTCCTCGGCTGAATGATTTTGTAATTTCCACTGTTAGCCGGATTACAGGCGCACGCCACAACGCCTAGCTGACATACTTTACTATCACATGCATCAGCATAGCAGGGAGTAGAAGTCTATTCCAACTCCCTGAGCATAGTATACATGTACATGTACATGTGTGTAGTACAGTATGTACATTAAATGTCCAGGAAATCGTGCATGTATTAGTGTGTTTATAATGGCCATTCTACTGCCATTGTATTTGAAATACAGTTACACAATTTTACAAAATCCAACCCAAGTTTTTTTTCCTCTTTCTACATTTTTCAGGTGGAGGAGGACCGGTCCACACGATGAGCGAACAAGACGACCAAATTCTCGCCATTATTGGCGAGAATTCGCCCGTCATCAGGGGAATCCGTGGTGGGGCAAATTCATTGCAAGCCAACCGAAGGTGATTATTATGTAGATTTGGCTTTAAATAAAGACAAGAAGAGACATTGAAATTGGTGTTACATGATAATGCCTGTCCGTGGAGCTGAATAATCAATCCAGCACGTTAAGGCTTTAAAAAAAAAAAAATCATCAAATGAATGTGGGATCCTATATTTATTCCGATCAGATTATATTTATTAACATTTCAGCAGTTGCTGTATGGATTTTGATCTAAAAAAGTTTATTCTGTCATTAAGATTGTACGCTATTTCAAATTCGACACCCCGGTTTTTCATTACCTCACAACAAAATTATTATATGAAGCGCCCTCTATACCAAAACTCAACTATTACTTAAAATTCTCACTTATTTAGGTTTTTGTTTAAATCCAACTAATGTAAACATCAATGCAAAACCCATTTTTCTTCTCTCAAATGATACCACAAAAGTCAATAGTTCATGCACAACTGATTACAGACATCCTGAATTGGTACTGTCTGGAGTCCAATTGTTCAAAATCATATACAGCTGCTACATTTGTTTCACAAGGCCTTTTAAGATGTTACATAATAGTTAATTCATTCATCAAGCAAATTATTAATTCATGAAAAATTATAACATGAAAATTATGAGGTTTCAAACTTTCAATAGATTTATTTCTTTGTCAAAATGAAACAGAAGCTTGTCGGCAGTCATAGTCATCATCATCAATTATCATGTATTTCAGTATGATGTTCACAATTTACATTTATTGAGGAATCCAATGAGTTTCAATGATGAGCCTTAAAACATTGCGGGGACTGCAGTAATGTAGTGTTGAACAGATACATGTAACTACATGTATGAATTGTTTTCCATTTCTGCTTTACAAAGAAAAACATCTGCAATTGAACTTTCATTTCTAACTAAAGTTTCTGCGATTTGTTTTAATGTTTGCTTATAGTTCTCCTGAAAATGCTGCTTCCGATGCAGATGTCATCCATGTCCCCAGGCTTGACCCACCCGAGCCATCTTCCAAGAGATTTCGATGTGGCCCTGCTCCGTCAGCGTCAGCGTCTACAAGCACATGTAGGAAAGCATACGATGAGTATTTGGCAGAGGAAAGGCAGAAAATCAAAGAAGAGCGGGAGAAAATTGAACTTGAAAAAGAAAAAATCGAATTAGAGAAGAAATTAATCATATTGAAAATCCAAAAAATAAAGATGGAAATCGACGAAAAAAAACGCTACGTCGATAACTTTGAGCTGTAACTCTAAGTTCATCCTAGGGTCATCCTATGTCAAATCACCCAATGGCTTTAACCCAACCATTTCTGATTTTGATAAAACTTAGTGTACTTGGCAAGTGTGATCTCACAGCACCAAATCTCAAATTTTAGGTCAATCGGGTGAGGGGTTTGGGAGATATGGCCCACCAAATTTTGAGATTTTCTGTAAAAATGGGTGTGGCCGCCTACTTTTGAACCCTTGTATCTCAGGAACTAATGGGTAAAACAAAAATGATGGCAGAAATGGAATCCTTATTGAATTCCCTTTCCAACAATACCAATTTAGTTCCTGAGATACAAGGGTTCAAAAGAAGGCGGCCACGCCCAGTTTTGCAGAAAATCTCAAAATTTGGTGGGCCGTATCTCCCAAACCCCTCACCCGATTGACCTAAAATGTGAGGTTCGGTGCTGTGAGATCACACTCAACAAGTACACTAAATTTCATCAAAATAAAAAATGGTCAGGTTAAAATTTTCAGATTATTTTGGGTGATTTGACGTGGAATGACCCCCTATCAAATGTGGCATCTTTACTTACATGTACATTGTAGTTCACACTTTATTTAATGACAGATGCACATCATTTGCTTCCGGCATAAGCTACATAATGTCAGGATCGACTCTTACCTACTACTGTATATTAAGATTTCGAAAAGAAAAACAGTTTGATACCGCACAGCTCTGCACTTGAAGACAGGTATCCTCTCTGCCTGTGTTTTAAATTAATGAATTATTGAAACCGTTCCACATTGACAATTTATAACTTTAATTTATAGTATGATTTTATGAAAAAAGCCCTGTAACTTTAATAGACATAATTATATGTTTTTCTCCCATTGAAGCATACAGCCAAACCTGTCTTAGTGGCCATCAAAAGTCATCTCCTGCATGGAAAAGTAGTGTTGTGGAACCATTCTACAGTGGCCACTATTCTTGTTTCCCTTGGGGGGTCACTATACACAGGTTTGACTGTAATTGAATTACAACTATTAGATTTTGATTATAAATTGTTCAGATTTCAATTACAGATTTATGCAAATATCAAAAGCCAAAACAGGTGGGAACATGGAAATAAAAACAGATTACCGGGGGTATGTAAAATTTCATGATTGAATGAAAACTATTTCTTCTGTCAGCCAACACACTATTTGTTCTAATATGTGTAGATTTGTTCTAAAATGTGTAGATGAAACATGCACTATTATTTGAAACATTATGAGTTGTTGGACTTAATCAATACCAATAATTTTGAAAATGACTAGAACCATGAATATTTGGTTAGGTTACTTGGAATAATCCTTAATTTATTTATTTTGCAAAATGACATGTACAAATGTATTGATATTGAAATATTTATTCAAAGTATTATTATTGAAGTTTGAATAAAATCATACATATTGGATGTATGCCAAATAAAAATGTTCAAACTTGTCAGTATGAGTATGTCAGTTTCTATGTACATGAATGTAAGAAAGTATGAAATTTATGTTTTTTATGCCTGTGGTGTGTCTGTGATATGTCTGCTGAGGGTCTGTGTGTGTGCATGTTTTAGGTGTTCTTGTGAATAAGTATTCTCATTGTGCCGAATAGGCTTTAAATCTGGAATGTAACACAACTACAGTGGAACCTCATTATAAAGGGCACTGATATCACAAAACAATCAAAATATAAAACAATGTAATTTTGCTGGTCCTAAATCTTGTTAATCTTCTTTTTAAAACCCTGGGGTGCTTTAAAGCCCCCTCTACATTTTTCACGATTATTTTTTAATGCAAAAAAATCTTGCGCTGAAATTTTATGACTTTATTCTTTCGGGACTTGAGCATCTTTTGAAACAAATTTTTCGAAAAATCGGACCTACAAACGTGATGTTTTATCTTTGCATGTCAGCCCGAAAATCACTTATTTTCATGATTTGTGGACAAACATGGAAATATCATTTTTTCCAAAAAAGAGATAAAACATTGGTTATTTGGCCTTGTTTAAAGTATAGGTGTTTGTTTTGGGGTCAAAATAGTTGAATTAGAGTTAGAAATGAAATAAAACAACAAAAACAAAAGACATAAGTTAAAAAAACAAAAATACATATGAAATTATCAAAACAATAGATAACATAAGGAATAACCTGGCTCTTCCAAATATTTTTGATGTATTATTATTCCAAATGTTCTAAAGAGTTTATGCAGTGAAAAGGAATGTTTAAATATGAAGAATATATGATTTATGGGTAAAAATGTGAATTTCATGACCTTAATTGCATAAATTACCATAAATATGCAAATTAGTGAATTTTCAGAAAATTAAAATTACCAAAGTATTCTGTACACTTCACTTGACATGCATGCAAATTTTCGCGGCGATCGGCCGTTTTACGGCCGAGATCATAGGGGCCTTAGAAGCCCCCTCCCCCAGGTTATGCAGTTTCAAACTAGCCCAGGCTAGATAGGGTTAAACCCTCCTATACCAAGGTACCAGCAAGGTTATGTTCATTTACCTGAAGTGGGTGTGTACGATGTGCTGTCTGTATTCCCGTGCTGCAATGGCATCATGTTCAACGATGCCCTGTTGTGGCTGCTCGTATCCGGGAACATCCTCATCGATGTCTGGCATGTTCAGTTGCTTGGCGAGGTTGTGCAGAATAGCGCAACTGGCTATGATCTGAGAAGCCTTTTCGGGTGTCACCCTCAGCTCCGAATGAAGACAGTGGAATCGTCTTTTCAGCTGGCCTATTCCTCTTTCCACAAGGCAGCGGGTCTGTTTGTGCGCCCTATTGAATCGCTCTTCATCATCGTTAGCAGGCCGCAGAAAAGGCGTTAGCAGCCATGGTCTTAGGGGGTATCCACTATCCCCAAGAAGGTGCCCATCCATGTGTTCCAACACTTCTCCTAGTCCACTCTCTCTCAACACCCGGGCATCATGCACGCTTCCAGGCCACTCGGCATCTACGTTTGTGATGTAACAGTTCGCATCAAAGACGACTTGAACATTGATGCTGTGAAACCTTTTTCTGTTCACGTACTGATCCTCATACTCTGAAGGCGCCTGTATTTTCACGTGGGTACAATCAATCACCCCAGTGATGCCAGGGAATCTCGCTGTGCGGTAGAACTGTTCGGTGTTCCTCCTCCTCTCCTCCTCACCGGGAAGGTGAATGAATTGAAGCAGTTTCCTTGTCAGAGCCTCACTCACTGTGCTGACAATCCTTGACACAGATGACTGTGATACATGCAACGTGTCCCCATCAGTTCTTTGGAAACACCCCGAAGCGTAAAATTGAAGAGCTGCACAAATCCTATCTACCGGCGAAATCGGGTTGTTGGTATTCCCCTTTGGAGCAATATCATCAAACAGTAGTTCAGTTATGTAGTTGATTCCTTCTCGATTGAACCGATATCTCTTGATCAACTCGACATCATTATATTTGTCAAGAGGATGTACACGATCTTGAACCAACTGGTGACGAAGTGCTCGCTGATAGTGTTCGTGAATGCGATTGAAGGCTGCCATGTCAACACAACTTGCTCCTACGAGTACCTGTGTAGCTTATGAGGATTTAGCTTAAGTGTCCTAATTTATATTCCTATGTTTGAGCCAATTACTTAGCCAAAAAGAGAGATTTGAATACCAAACTTGCTTAAGTAAAATACTTAAGTCATTTACTAAGACAAAATCATACTTTACTTAGTCAAATACTTAGCCACAATTGAATTTCATTTGTGGCTAAGTAATTTACTTAAGCCAAATACTAAGTAAAAAGCTCAAATTTTGTACTTAAGTATTGAATTGAATACGGGCCCAGGAGTTTTAGGCATTTAATTACGGTCAGATGAGCATATTCTTATACCTTATTTGTGACACTGGCAGGTCACTATTGGCGTGGGATCCGGAGGGCGGAGCCCTTGGAAGCTTCCGGGAGTTTTAGGAATTTAATTACGGTCAGATGGGCATCAAGGACCTCTGGTAGGGTCCAAGGGGTAGAGCCCCCGCAAGCTCAGATGTTTTAGGCATTTAATTACGGTCAGGTGAGCATATTTTGATAACTCATTTATGACACTGGCAGGTCACTATTTTTTTTCAAAAAAGGGAGGCGGGCTCGAGCTCCCTGAGCCCCGCCTTTCCGCTTGTCCTGACATGTAGGCGTCTAAATAAGCATATTTTTGGCCCGACTGTAAATCTGGGAATTGTGTCATTTCCAACACAAACGAATACAAAAGCATAATTTACAAAAAAATGGAGAAAAAATACCGGAAAATCATGTAATATCAGCAACATTTGTAAATCACTGGTATCGAATCAGAAATAAACCGCGTTTGACTTTACTTTGGTGGGGGTGGGGGAATGCCCTCCCCCCCTAGTGCCTCCTTTTCCCCAAACATTGTATGGGACGCAATACTAGACGAGTTTTTTTAGTGGCGCAACAGATGCATATTGCTCTATCTTTTGCAAGTTAGAGAGACAACTATTAGCGATAAGAATATCGAACATCTGTTGCTAAGGCGAATCTTGAATTTGCCAATTAGAGGTAGACATAAAGTTGGATTTGACATTAACAAAGCTTAGATTAGTACTACGCGAAATATCTGTCTTGAACAAATAAAATATACCAAATAATTGTTAATCCTGTCCATATTTTTTTTAAAGCACTGATGGTAAAGGAAATGGTTTAACAGAGACTGTTATTGTAGAGTATGTTTAAACTTCTAAAATGTATTGATATATATGATAGCAGAAGCGCTTCAAACTCGTGATGTTATTATAGCGATACGTAACCCCCCTCCCCCAATACAAAAAATAATAATAAGCAATATCCTTTACTTGATTGGTGCATTTTAAGCATTTGTCGGATTTATCAAACCACATGAAACGTATAGATAAATCATAATGGAACAGGTATGTAATGCGAATCAAACTTAAAGTATCCGAGACTCTAGATTTGTTTCTCGTCTTGCAATTTTAAAAATAGTTATGTATATTTTTACAATAATGCACTAAGTATATGCATATTATGCAAGGGAACTTAGGGACGAACCTTTTTTTCAGTATTTTTTAAATGTGTTCAAGGATTCCATTTTCTTGCACTGGCGCCCCACACTGAATTGTAATATCAGGTAATATAATATAATATTAATGAATTATAAAGCATGACAGGGGTAATACACGTGATGTATAAATTTCTTTCGTTTTGCTTAGTATACTAACATTTCTATACTATTATAAGCTCATTACAATTTAAATTTTCGTCGATAATAATACCCAAACAACTTTGTGTAGCTCTTCTTTATAACAAAATTATGTTGTGAAGGAATTGAGTGTCATGATAATGTGCGTGCTTAAAGTGCGTGAAGTTTGTTTCATTTTTATTGAGGAACAATCTGTTGCATTTAAACCACCATTAATTGTACTTTTAGGGCGGCTAAGTTATGGTGTGAACAGAAACTACTCGCTTCATCTACAGATAATATAAATGATTACAAAGACGTTTTGTCGGTTTTATCAATCATATTCAATACAAAAGGTCATGGCCATTATATTGAACTTTGTGGACACAACATTTGATTAAAAGGAACTTTGAAGAAATAAAGATATATACTACATATTCTTTTTTTTTCAGATTAAAGGTTTTCAAACCATGACAGTGCAGCTCTACGAGAACCATGTTTTTTTATAAAGTAGAATTTCGTTGTGAAGCCTAACGATGGATGTAGAGTGATCTGCAGTCTAATCGAAATGTAGCATGTTTCAGAACCAAAATCAGTTGTTAAAAGACCATATTCTGTTGAACTTTATCATTTGTTCTAATATGATGGTGTAAGTGGCTACCTGAAATGAATAATCTGCATTAATTTACCCATTGTATTGTTTATTGTATAGAGGCGAAGACTAGCAAAAGAATAACGTGAACATTCAGTATTGGCATGATTGGTCCCTTTACTTGAAGCTGCGAGGGAAAATGAAATACTCAACTTGGATTAGGAGAGTTCAATTGGTAGGACGTGCTTATCTATATCAGCTCTCGCAGTATAGCGTTACAAGTATGTAGGTTTATTAGCACTGTGGCACTGGGTGCGTTGCAAGGGGCGGCTTAAGGGTTAATCAAACTACCTAAAATGCACATTTCCTTCACATTCAAGTAAATACCGTGCAGTCGTCAAATGCTACAGTAAATGTGAGATGTTTGTAAATGTGGTTATTGCTACTTAAACGCCTCCCATTACAATCACTACTTGATGTACAAGTCTACTGATGAGCTTACTAATTATCTATATCATATAAAGTATGTGTTTTACTACTGCTGCTACTACTACTTCATTACCATTACTGCTGCTGCTACTACTACTACTTCTTCTGCTACTACTACTACTACTACTACTACTACTACTACTACTACTTTTACTTCTGACAGACTAATCATACTACTACCACTGCTAATAGGGACAGCAATTTCTTGTCACGGTGGGGGGAGGGGGCGTTGATGGACTAATCCTGCAAGAAAAGGTTTGCAATTTTACAGGATTATAATAATTCCCATTCCAGGGACTCTCTCGGTAACACCCTGAACATAGTTAATCATTTTCATTGTTTTCCGTATTTCTTTTCGCATAACATTATACTGAAGATTGTTCCAAAATATTTCTCTACTTACGCAAAGTATCCCGAACATGGAAAGTTTGTGTGGCGTTTAAAGTAGTCAGGTTTACAACATTTGCATATTGCTATCCTCAAACCGCCTATTCGTATAAACAAAATGTCTTATGCCAATGTTGTTCTGAAAACTAATCAAAATAAAAACCAAAAAAATAAAGAAACGCATATTATACCCTTCATTTTAATGGTCTGAGTATAAACTGAAATTGTGTTATTTTGGCTGATTTGCTAATGAACATTTTGAGGGAGAAGGGGATGAAGCTAAACACGAAAATAACTGGCTGATACATGTTATACAAACAAAAACATAATATGTATCAGACTCATAAATAGAATTAACCAATAAAGACATAAGAAAACGGTGTAGCTCGCTAAAGTTACCTGTAATATGATAGATACTGGTCTACGTCAAACTGGGCTATGTATATTCACCCAGAGGCGTCAAATATATATAATCAGCTTGGATTCAGGAAACTTAACTGGTGGGAAGTCTTTGTATATATCAGCAATATTAGAATGACCTACGTGCAGAATTGCGATTATGATATTGCGAACCACCGAATCTGCACGTATTCTTCAGAATCATATAGAACCCAAGCATTCGTCAGATGCAACAAACCAGGTGAGACGTTTCATCAAGACATTGATGGGCGGAATATTGAAATCAAGATCAATATTATAGATGTATTTTCAGCCAGGTTTAACAATGATAACTCAACAAAAGTATCGAAATAAAAATTCTACTTACTCTAAAGCAAGAAAATAACAATGGAGTAATACAAATACAAATTTGTCCTATTACTCCTATGCTAAGTTATATATTCCCCGGTGTGAACCTAATTCGTGCATTGACCCTTTCCCAAAACTATGTGTTCGAGTAGTGGTTGATTTAACTTGAATATTTCCCTTACCTTACTGTTACACTTCACCTGGTCTTGTAAGACTATATTTTTGAAGTTAACACTTTGAACAAAAAACTGTGCAATCAACGCATTTCAATCAACATGTTTACAACTTGCATATTTAAATTATGAAAATTAGCATCTCAATATTGATAACATTGCGCTCTGTGATTGGGCTTTGGGGAAAAAAATTATCTGCAGATTACAGAAGTACATGTTTTAACACATCGAAACGGGTGATGTTTCTTGCTATCTCAACTCCCATAACATAATACAAAAAAAGACCTTTCGTATCATTTAACAGGAGGGCAACTGTTCTCTCATATCCAAACCATCCCCATTAATATCAATTCAATGTCACCAAATTAGCAATAATAATGAGGTAGACCAACTAAAATATATCAATACAAACAGGGGCGGTAATTGCAGGAATACTCAGAATTGTTAGAACAAAAGGCTTCACCGCTCTGGGTCTAGGCTCCCTTACCTTCAGACTTTTAGCTGCTAGCTGCTTGAGCGACTTTAAAGATTATCATTTTTGTCAAGGAGGTGAGCAAACCGATGCCACAATAGCAGCACATTAAGTACGGTTGCAGTATTGCACCTTTTTAAAAGGGTGCAGGATTGAACTCCTAAAGGTTCTGCTATTGCATCCCTAAAGGAACAGGATTTAACCATTAAGGGTACTAACATGTCCCCTAAAAAATGCAATCTGGCACCCTTTTAAAGGGTGCAGGATTGAACCCCTAAAGTTGCTGCTATTGTTGCATCGGCTTGCACCCCTAAAGGTGCAGGATTGAACCATTAACGGTACTAACATGTCCCCTAAAAGGTTCAATCTATAGCGCCCTTTTAAATATACTATCATAGTATCTTTAAAAGGGCGCTATAGATATATTCCTTTTGCAGCCAACATCAAATTATGTAGAACTTTGCAGGGAGTATGAATATGTCATGTATGTCCTATCTGTGAAATTTAAACGTTAGCAGTGTCCTAATATTCAAAGTATGCAAGGAAACCCGTTTATTTGCTAGGCCTCACTGTCAGACACTATTGAGTGACTGACTGGCATTTTTCATCTTTGGTAATAACATACATAAAATGAGCTGTAAAAGGTACATGAGCATTTGTCTACATTAATAACCCACATCTTGTAATGGCCAAACTTAAACTGATTTAATCTTTGCGCAGCATAAAACATACGACCATTCGGTACAATGGTCCGAAAAATCAGACTATTACTTACTGGCTCTATAGCTCCTAAGTCGATTCGACAACTAATAGTCGTTATTTTCCCACTTAAAGACATTTTCAAGCCCCCCTTTTTAAAGGGAAAATCTAAATTAGTATTGTCTTTCAAATGCCGTTGGAATTTAACTTTTATCCCTAATGGTGCTGATAGTGTTGCATCGGTTTGCACCCCTAAAGGTGCATCCTTGCACCATTTTTTCTTAGTGCGTATAATAAGCGATGGGGTTTGGTAGTATACAGTGGTCATATACAATAGTTAAGATATTTTATGGTAGTTGGAATAAAGTATACTATGGGTTTTGGTCATCGTCTCAATGGTCTACGTATAGCTTTCTGAAACCACCGAATATCAGTGATCAACTTGGGTAGTTAAAGTTGTAGGACGAATATACACGTACCAGTGCGACCAGTATGACAGAGGTGTACAGGTGCGCTTATGGTGTTTTGAATCCCAAAATGCTGCACATTTTTCTTTAACGTCCCAAAGATATCATGGATTCGTCAAATGCTACAAACCTGGTGAGACGTTTTAATTAGCTCTGTCTTTTGAACATGCCCATTTCATTAAACTCATTCACAAACATGTCCGTTGAGGTAGATTATTCCTTTCTTTCTTCTTCGTTAACTACTCACCGTTTGTTCGACGCGGATGAGAAGGACTCCTGCCCTCCGGGTTTGGAAACACTTCCCATATCAGCCCGGAAAATAAAGATTTCATGAGTTATGTCACCATGTATTTATTTATTTATTTGTATCACTTTTTGTTTTATGTAGTGCTTCATCATTGTACTTCGTTAATTTAAATATCTTTTCGATCCTTTAAGTTTCACTGAATTTTCATTTCCATGTGTAACAACAATAATATTGGCTTTCTTTAGTGGTATATCATATAAACCATTTAAGGGCTGTCAATGTTATACAAATAACTAATCCTTACAAAGTGATGAGATTTTGAACCTGACTTAAAATTGTATAGACTATCTTCCAAAAGAAGAAAAAAAATGAAAGTAGAAATAAATGAAATAGCTCAATATGTGATGGGACAGTTGATACATGATTTTTGCGTGATTTATCATAGGTCTAGCCGGGAATTTTGTAAGTATGAACGCGCGCGCGTTTGTGTTAAAGGGCAGTCTGCATAATATAAACAAGATCAAACTTTTAAAATGTAATAATATGTAGACAAAAAGAGGAAAAAGAGAAAAACAGAAGGATATTTTTTGCGAGATTTATCATAGGTCTAGACGGGAATTTTATGAGTTTGGTTCGGTTTGATGGTTTGTGTTACCTGACTGCTAATAAAACATGTATATACTTGTAAGTAAGCAACCAGGCGACCGATGGCTTGAAGTCCTCTCCGAAGGGATTGGCAATGATGATTAATGTCTGCACTAGCGCAACGACTTGTGTGCGGGTGCCATTCCATGAATGCTACAGCGCCTTGACAGAGACATGTGCCATCTTTACTATGGTAATAACATTCCCAAGCTCTTTTAAAGCACATGAAGACGTATACATTGATATGGCGTATATTTGGTAATTGGGGAAGACTTTACTATAATTGGTGGTTACCGTCCAACTAGGCAATTTTCCTGAATCCGTCGTTCGTGTTTTGGATTTTGTTTTGGATTCATGAAGATGAACTGAAAAAGATGTGCATGTCCCTATCAGTATCAGGCGCGGTTAGTATGACCTAAGTGTATATTTGCACTTAAAATGGTGATTTATTCTAAATAGGTAGGAGGAGCTAGGCTGCTTTTACATATATGATTGGGAATCTTAAGTCTGTTTACCTGACTTGGAGATGTCAAGGATTTATACAAAAATATTATAATAATATATTCATTTGTAAAGCGCAATAACTATGTGGATATATTCTACTGCGCTGCATGAGCTCGTAAATGCTGTGCTATAGATACTACATGAACCCTTGCAGTGTGACTTTCACAACGGGCATGATAAATCAATTGGTACATTGCGAATATTTGACGTTCTATTTAGCCAATTCATCAATGGTAACTGACTGTTAACGTGTAAAACGCTGACATGCTTCATTAAATCCTTGGATTTTTGGCCTTGAATTTTAAAATTGAAGGTAAATATAGAGTGTAAAGCATTACCTATAATAACCAATGGGGGTTGGTAGTATACAGTGGTTATATATAAAAGTTAAGATCTGTGATGGTAGTTGGGATAAACTATACTATGGGTTTTGGTCATCATCTCAATGGTCTACGTATAACTTTCTGAAGCCACCGCATATCTGTCATCAACTTGGGTAGCTAAAGTGGTGGGACTACTTTGTATGGAGCAGCTCGACCAGTATGACAGAGGTGTACAGGTGCGCTTATGTTGTTTTGAATCCCAAAATGCTGCACATTTTCTTCAACATTTCAAAGATATCAAGGATTCGTCAAATGCCACAAACCTGGTGAGACGTTTTAATTAGATCTATCTCTTGAACATGCCCATTTCATTAAACTCATTCACAAACATGTCCATTGAGCTAGATTATTCATTTCTCTCTTCTTCGTTAACTACTCACCATTTCTTGGACGCAGATGAGGGGGACTCTTGCCCTTTCTCCGGGTATGGAAACATTTCCTATATCAGCCCGTAAAATAAAGACTTAATGCGTTATGTGATCATGTAATTATTTATTTATTTATTTGTATCAGTTTTTGTTTTATGTAGTGCTTCATCATTGTACTTCGCTAATTTAAATATCTGTTTGATACTTTAAGTTTCATTGAATTTTCATTTTCATGTGTAACAACAATAATATTGGCTTTCTTTAGTGTATATCTTATATACCAATAACTAATCCTTACAACGTGATGCGGTTTTGATCCTGACTTAAAATTGTATAGGATATCTTTCAAAAGAAAGAGCGAGTTGAAGAAAAAAAAAATGAAAGTAGAAATAAATGAAATAGCTCAATAAGTGATGGGGCAGTTGATACAGTATTTTTGCGTGATTTATCAAAGGTCTAGCCGGGGATTTTGTAAGTATAACCGCGCGCGCGTTTGTGTCAAAGGGCAATCTGCATAATAAAAACACAAGATTAAACTTTTAACATGTACTAATATGTAGACAAAAAGAGGAAAAAGAGAAAAAACAGAAGGATATTTTTTGCGAGATTTATCATAGGTCTAGACTAGAATTTTGTGAGTTTGGTTCGGTTTGATGGTTTGTTTTACCTAACTGCTAAGAAAACACGTATATGCTTGTAAGTAAGCAACCAGGGGACCGACGGCTTTCAGTCCTCTCCGAAGGGATTCACAGTGATGATTAATGTCTGCACTAGCGCAACGACTTGTGTGCGGGTGCCGTTCCCTGAATGCTACAGCGCCTTGTCAGAGGCATATGGCTTTACTCTGGTAATAACATTCCAAAGCTCTTTTAAAGCACATCAAGACGTATACATTGATATGGCGTACGTTTGGTAATTGGGGAAGACTTTACAATAATTGGTGGTTACCGTCCAACTGGGCAATTTTTCTGAATCCGTCGTTCGTTTTATGGATCTTGTTTTGGATTCATGAAGATGAACTGAGAGACATGTGCATGTCTCTATCAGGCGCGGTTAGTATGACCTAAGTGTACATTTGCACTTAAAACGGTGATTTATTCTAAAGAGGTAGGAGGAGGCTGCTTTTACATATATAATTGGGAATCTTACCTGACTTGGAGATGTCAAGGATCTATAAAAAACAATATTATAATAATATATTAATTTGTAAAGCGCAATAACTATGTGGATATATTCTACTGCGCCGCAAGAGCTCGTAAATGCTGTGCTATAGATACTACATGAACAAGACAGTTTTCAGTCTCGATTTAAAGTTTTATAGTGATGGGGCTTTCTGTATTTTTAGTGGTAATATATTCCATAATCTAGGGGCAGCACAAAGAAATGAGCGGTCTCCGAAGGTTACTTTAGTTTTATATTTCCACACCGAATATACGGGCGTGCCGACTTCATGTAAACAGCAATGGCAAATGTTGATACTTGTTGTTGCTGTTGATCTTTACTGGATACACAAGACCATCAGCAGCAATTGTATTCCTGCATCCACCGTTTGCATACAATTGATCAAGGTAGTATTGGACATGTTCGATATTTCTGTAATGCTACTTCAAAAAATTATTATTTTTCTATGTGATGATTATTTTGGGTAAAAAGAAAGGGGGGGGGGGGCACCAACAACCCTTTATAACAACACCAATGCCAACCCCCAAAACCTTCACTTATTAAACACAAAAAGATTGTATAAATATAAACGGAACTTATGAAGTCTTTTCTCAGAAGACCGAATAATTAAATATCGTATTAAGGTGAAGCTTGAAAACAATGTTGGATGTGTTTTTGTACTACGAGTATTGGTCCGCGTCGTGGAGGGAAACGTATCGGCCACTGAAGCCGTCAACATCAACAGTTAGGATTCTGGAAGCTCAAATAATTGTAGTGGGAAGTCTATGTACTTAGCAAATCGTACAGTTTAACCGACGTATAAAGATCGATTAACGGTATTGCGGACTACCGAAGCTGAACGTATTCTTCAGAATCAAATAGATGGCTAGCATTCGTCAGATGCAACAAATCAGGTGAGACGTATGTCAATGATTTTAGGGTAGAAACAAAAACTTGTAAAACTTTCGAGTCTCGCATCCGTTTATTGCCTTTTTTATGACCTACATAAATTACTGCTATAATTCAGTTAACTATATATTACGTATTAAACGAAAAACATAAATGCCCATCTACAACATATACTCATTGAAAACCTACTAAACAATTGCATTCTTCGGGTCTGTATTTGCGCAAATGTACCTGATACCCCCCACTCAAACCAAAAATGATAATACTATTAATAACAATAATGATGCATAAAGTTAAGTAGATAAATAAATAACAATATTAATAAAAACATGATTTGTTTTTAATTTATTTTTAAATAAATAACAAACTATAAATTAAAAACTAGACCTTAATTTGTCACTTGACGAATTAGGTAGTACGTATTCTATTTTACATAATGAAGAACGCATTTTCACTATTTCATATCATCTTAAAAAATGCTGCTCCCATTATGGTCTATCCATATCTCCAGTTTCAACTGTGTAGCAATGGCATTGTGGATCTATACAAGATATATTGAGACGATATGACCATTGACCCAAATTGACATAATGGAGAATGTATTTTTCACATTTTTTTTCGTTTTTTTAATGAAATGCTCCACACGTCATGTTCTACCTTTATGTCAAGTTTCAACTTTGTATCAAGTTTCAACTTTGTATCACTGGCCTCTCTGTCAGCTACTTAAAAATGGGAGAGTACCCGGCCAATCAAGGTAAACTAATAAAATGGATTTATCCTAAATAAACTTCCACCCACCATAAACAGAAGAAATAAGCGCCATTTGGTATTAAACAAAAATTGTGAGCCGATTTGTGTACGCTTCAATGGGCGCTTGTGCACACGGTGGTATTCGCCATGACACCGATTATAGCACGGTTAATATGATGATGTCGGGAAATCCGATAAACCAACAAAATGATTTTTATATCTACAACTCATACTCTCTTTTTCTCTCTCTCTCTCTCTATCTCTTTCTATCTCTTTCTCTCTACACAATCCGGAGGTTTCCGTGCATTTAGAATTATTAAACGTAAGCATTTTTTTGTATACATTTGTTTGCGAATGTGCATGCGCTTATTGTTATCTTTGACGCGCGCGTATTCCATCATTATGTGTACAAAATGACTGAAATCGGAAGAGCTTGTTGAGCAAAGTATCATAAAAAACTAAAACGTAAAAACAGAATTTATCCCATCTGCGTGCGTTATGCGCTCAGAAATTACTTGGTTTGGGATTTCGGTTGTTGTTGACGCACATGTACGCGCGCGTTTTAGGGGGGGGGGGGCATGTTGGCAAAATTCTGACCTATGACCATTGAGTAATGCATGGCAGAGATACGCCCATTCATGACATTTTACATAATTAGTCATTATGATGTCACGATGCCCCGTCGTCGAAGAAAAGTCACGCTGTTCTAAATTGGTCTAGGATCTACTATCATGGCATCCTTTCTTGCGAACAAATTCATGGAAGCATAAAAAGTGAATAACTAGACTTAAATTTGTCACTTGACTAAAAAGGTGACACGTATTCTAATGGACATAACGAAGAACGCGTTTCCACGTTTTCACGATTTCATATTATTTTATAAAATGCTCGTCCCTTTATGATTTATCCATATATCAATTGTCAACTGTGAACCATTAAAGATCTATGGAAGGGGTTGTATTAGATTTGTGCCAGGCTTTTGACCCCCTTGATAAGAATGGATCCGGTACAGGGATAATGTTTTTGTTATGTTTTTTTTTCGGGCAAAAAGCATCTGCAATATTGAACATATTACAAATATCAATTAGAATTATTCACTTTTTGGAGCCATCCAACGAGTTTAGAAAAAAATGATTAGTCTTGTATATAGGTTGATGACCAATGTAATTATCCTTAAAAAAAACAAAAACATTTTGGCCAAATATGTTAAAGGTAATGCAAAGTTTTGGGAAATTTTGAAATTGGATGGATAGTCATTCTTTTAATGTTTTATATATTTCGATGCCCCTGTGGATGTATTATAACCACTAAAAAATTCAACCCCTAAAACACTTCTGCTTTTGAGCAAATTGAATAATCAAAATTTACCGGTGCTCCCGGTAAATTTCAAATATTTCAAATAGCGCCTAAGGCCATTCCATGGTAGCTGCGACCATGAAAATCTCAGAATATGCAGTTCTGATATATAACTTCCAAACGGGAATACCAAATCGGTCGATTGTTGTCAGGAAGCATTGTTTTAAAGCTAAAGTAATATCAGTCTTGAGAGGGCGCTTTACAACATAAAGAGTTTATTATTCACAATTTCATCCCTTTAGAATCGATTTCAACCGCGACAACGATCATTGAATATTGTAAAATCGCATATGCTTCCAATATGTTCATTTGAACCAAATTCATGACCCCATACCAAAACTTTGTAATGCCTTTAAGGGAAACTGGTGTATCTTTATTATGTTTAATAATACTTTTCACGGAAAGCAACACGACCTTGAAGTTTTACAGAAATCATGGCACGGCTTTCATAGATCATAGATATTATTATGTCAAGCCACTTACCACTCATCCCGCCTCTGTGGCCTAGTGGTGATTGCGGCACTTCGCTTACAGAGTCTAGAACAAAATAAGGGCTCGGTGACTAATATATATGTATGCATGTATGCGTGTGGGTGTATGTGTGTGTATGTGTGTGTGTGTATTTCCTTGTGCATTTATTTCGCAATCCTTTCGCATCGCGATTATATGTATATGTATATATATATATATATATATATATATATATGTATGTATGTATGTATATATATATATATATATATATATATATATATATATATATATATATTTATATTTGTGCGTTACGTTTGGTTTTCCCCTAAACAACTAGACCGCTTAGTCCGGTCAGTGGCTTCGGCGACGCCAGATTCAGTTGACCGATAGGCAGAGAAACTTTAAACATTCTTTGATCAATTCATTGACGGGCCATCTATGTTTCAAACATTCGAAGGCCGTATGTCTTACCTGGATCCAATTTAATGAAGTGAGATACATTTGTAACTTACAATAATTTCCATCAAATGTTAGGAAATAACCTGTATAAACAGCTTTAGCATATATCGTGACAAAAATGCAAAAGCAAATGTGAGAATAATGATTGGATAGCTTAAATCAAGTTTTTCACGTATATGTTTCAATTCTAGTCAGATAAATAATTACATGTATCTGGTTTGTATTTCATGACATTCTTTACATCACGTGTATCAATATATAAGAACCTGTAAATTTACGGTAAATAATGATTTGCTAGCCGATGATTAAATAATCCTAACTAGTGTTATTTGTTTTGTGGAAATGAATTAAACTCCAATTTTCCACACTAGAATGTAGATTTCTTGAATGAAAAAGTGCCTTAGCATCAGGGCAAATAGCAGTTCCATTCATAATTCAAATACACTAATGTAAACAAAACCAAAAAAGAGAACAAAATATTAAAAAAGTGTAACCAGAAAAGCGCTACATTACAAGAATTATTTCATTTGGCATTGTCGCATACTAATACATTGGACATTATACATGATATGGTTTATATTAACCAGGGCATTCCATGAATTGGTTATTAGGAAAGTTGTGTTTCTTTAAAGCTTACAAATGATAGTTATAGTCCACTGTACTATAATTGGTGGTCACCGTCTGGTTGGGCCGTTTTGCTGAAGCCATCGAGCATTGATTTGTGTAATTATTTTTAACCCATGGTGCTAAGTTGACGAAATGTATTTGTGTATAGCAGTGGTGTCAGTATGACGACAGTGTACAGCTGCGCTAATCGCATGGTGAGTCATTGCATCAACAAGTTTTCTTCATTGTCACACGATTATCAAGAATTCGTCAAATACAACAAACCAGGTAAGACGTTTGATACGAACACCATGTTCTCCGTCTCTATGTCATTATGTATCTAGATAGGTAATTAGCCAATGATTTATTGAGAAATTACGTCCTAATTTGTTTTCAAGGGAACAAAAAGCACAAAAAAACGCCCCAAAAAAAAAAAAAAAAAAAAAAAATATATATATATATATATATATAAATAAATAAATAAATATATATATATATATATATATATATATATATATATATATATATATAAAGGCGTGAAGAAAATGGTCTAGGAACGTGAGACGTAGCTGTACTTTATAATTTTATTACGAGCTTTCGGCTTATGAGGCCGTCTTCAGGTTCTGAAGTGCAAACACATACAGAAACAAATACATTGTATGAACAGATATACATGGCATAAAAACTTAATATCACTCAATCATATAGTCAAGCATCATAAACGTAGCAAAAATTAGTACGAGAAATACTTCGGAATAAACTTAGAAATGATTATGCAATTTCAAATTGTTTTACCTTGCTTGTGTGTTGGGCTGTCGTGTTTGTTTATTCAGTTGGTGTGATGTATGTGTACGTGTAATAAGGGAAGTGCCGTCAAGTGTGGATTACTGACCTGTGACACGGATGTTAATGATCTATGACACAGCCGGTGTCATGACCTTTTTATGAATAGAATTTAAAAAAATAATAATAAAACAAATCAAATTCCCTAGATCGCAATCATGGTGACCGCCATTCTGCCTTGCACTGGCATCATGATATCAGCGCATCCAAAACAAATATTGCGCGTATTGATGTGTCGTTTGCGATAACGTGCATTTAATTGCGTTTTGATTCTAAGCACATCTAAGCTGTGCATTATCAATTTTAGCTGTCAGTGGTTCATCAAGTTTCGAGGCGTGGCAGGAAGGAATGATGTCACAGTGTCGTTACACCGATTGGATTGCCTACATTTTAAAACCCATCTTTTGATCCGAGATACATCATCACATGTGAATGAAAGCGCAATATTGGATAACAAAGACAAGAGGACAGAATTATAATTCTGGGCAATCATGCAATATCCCAGAAAAACCTTGGATGTCAAAGATTTAATGACTGATTGCGTGGGAATTTGCATGGGAATCCACTAAAACTAAACAGGCTCAGTAATGATATAAAAATGAGAAAATGTATGTCAATTCATCGTAATGTATTGCACAAATAGCCGTTATAATATTTTACATTAAAACTTACGGATCACTCAATTAAACAAGTTGGATAATTTAATTTTACAACGCAATGTACGGTTAAAAAATACCTTAAAGTAGCAGTGCGAAAAGAAAATCACACAATGGGCAAATTATACATGTAAGGAAAGCTTAGATCATTGAGAACGCGAATCATTTGCTTTAAAGTTGTGTAAATATCAATTAAACACTTCAATAAGCATTTTCAAAGGCCCTTCTCAGCTTAATTTCAAGCCCGAAATATACGGGTCCTGAATAATGACGTCACACGTTGGGCAGAGAGCCGGAGCCGAGAAGCACACATTTTGAATGTTATTCTCTGGCGCACTGGTAACCAATGTTGATTTCTTAAAATTCGGGTGATCCGTTTGAATTTGGAACAACCACAAATCAGCCCTACACAGGTGTTTTGAACCCGTTGCAATCTTACTATTTGGGAGTAAGGGATCTCATACAGTAGATCATTACAATAGTCCAACTTACTGGTGATACATGCATGGACAACGTCTTTCGTAATGTCCTTATCTAAATATTTCCGAATACGTCTGCGATTACAGATCATGTAGTATGCTGATTTACAAACATTTGTGATGTGTTCTCCCATGATGGGATGTCGTTGATTTTCTATGCAGTTCAATGGCTTATGTTATCTATCCCGAGACTGAAAATAATTATGATGCCATGCAGTTCCATTTCCGATGTAGATCTAATTGTAATTAATATTTGCAGGTTTGAATCCCATATTGATTCGTCTAAAATGTAATCTGCTTGATAGTTGTGAAGAATGATCTCAACCTTTCCAACAATGACAAACTGTATCACCAAGTGTGGGTCTAGTTCACAGTATTTTTACCGACCACTGCTTTCACAGGCAAACGGAGCCCGTCTCCCGCACCCACCCGCTCGCACCCACCCGCCCACGCCCGAGACTCAGGTTCGTGCGGATAGGCTTTGACTTGCCCTGCAGCTGTACCTCCTTCAATGCCGTCTTCTTCGTTTTAATAGCATTCCCCTTCCTTCTATCTCTCTTACCTCCCCATCATCATCGATGTCACTATTACTGTCACTTGCTGTGATGTAAAGCTGTTTTGATCAATTTCGATGTCTAAATCAAGTAGGACTTTCTCCTCAAGATCGGACATTGTGATGAGATTATTGGCGTTCAAGTGGCATTTACACATTCACAATAATGAATGCACCTGACAGAGCAGTGCTGGGGGCTTAGAATCGCTCTTTCGCAATATGCCCAACTTGCTACGTCACAAAGCGTACCAGCAAACAGCTGACTGATCAAGGGCGGAAACAGGGCAAACATTTCATCACTTTGGACAGCAGTTTATATAGTCAATTCTGTAACATTTTTTGAAAAGTAAAAATGAATTATTAAGGAAGATTGCAAAATTCCCTTTGCAAGGATGCCAATACTATTAAGGTTACAATCATTTTACAACCTTTGGACTGGTACTTTAACCATGTATTGTAAAGCGAGAGGCACAGTATACATAGCATCAAATGATTGACCACTGGTTTGACGACTGCGGGGACATTTATTATGTATAGTTTTGTGGTCCTCAAGGGGCATGCAATAATTTATGAGTCCAGGTGAGAAATAAGCCGTTCAGCAGGCAGTGTTTTTTGTTATTGCAAGATGACATAAAGAGAAAATAGGTCATTTGGTAATGGTAGCATTTTTCGCATAGCAAGGGACGCCAAAGATGCTGAGGAGTTCCTCATAGTTTTGCCGATCAGTGTACAAGATCACGCGAATTAATCGTTTTATTTAATAACCAGACATGTGAAGGTCTGTAATATAGGGCATTTTATGCCCCCTCCTCAAATTGTTTCGCATTGCCTTCACCCTTATGGCCGTTTGTCTTGTAATCTTGACATGCTTTTCTTTGCGATTCTTTTAGACCCAACTCTTTGTTCTGAAATATATTTGGTTTTTCGGAGAGGGGCTATACCTGACTCTCCAAATGATCAAAGTTCAAATGCGACTTTCACCGAAGAAATTCATACGTTAGCGTGCATCATTTAAACGCTCCTCAATTAATCCAATAATGAAATGAATGAAAAAGACATTGTTATGGTAATCGGTATTATTGTCATCTGAAGCCGTCAATCATTTGCAATCAGTTTGAATAGAAGGAGCTCAACTCGTTATGTATACTGACATTTGCACTTAAAGTGTTTCGAGCCACATCATTAATCTGTACGTATTATTCACACTCATCTACATACGAACCATTTATCCGATGTAACAAACCAGGTGAAACGTTTTGTATCATTAATTGTTATCTAATTATTAAATATTATTTGTCTGACTGTCATGACTTCCGCCATGTGCTTGTGGAGTCCGGCGCTAAGGTGAAGAAAAGAAAATACTGAACGCGAGCACGACATCAAAGGGAATATACTGAAAACGACCAGTAGATGACCTAGCTAAACTAAAATAGGTATCAGATGAGGCGAGTGAGGGGGCGCGTGATCAACGTTTATCATTAATGAATATGTTCGCACTGCTGAAGGCTCCTCTTTGTTGTCATTCGTTTTATTTTTTAGACGCTTCTCTCTAAATCTCAGTACTCGCTGCCGTCTAAGATATAAATATGAATCTCAAATGTCTTGGAACTTTGATGATGAGAAACATGATAACGAGATCCCCCTTCTCCAAGTCAGGTTGATATCGCATTCCAAACCCCCAACAAAAAAGGAATATAAAAGAAGAAACGAAATTATAAACTACCGTGGCATCGAATAAGGCAAAGGCCTCATGTACGTCAAACTCTCAAATTGTAGTTGGAATAGACTGTACTATACTTGGTGGTATCCGTCTGACTGGGCTGTTCGTCTGAAGCCGTCGATCTTTTATCATCAGCTTGAATTCAGGGAGCTCAACTGATGAAATATTTGCGTGGGTACATATATATGTATATAGCATTGATATCAGTATGACCTCTGTGTACAGATGCGCTTATGGTATTACACATAAGTAAGTCTGCACGTATTCTTCACTGTCATATCCTTACCAAGCATTCGTTGGATGCAACAAACTAGGTGAGAAGTTTGAGAAATTACAGCTTCATTTACCGTATTTATGTCATAAATGTCATTGATTACAGTTAGTTTTAAGATGAAAACGATATTTCTATTAAATAACAAGAAAAACAGTCACGGAACCATTGCTATACAGAGGATCCTTAAAAACAGAATATTGTGACAAGCGTTTAATGCATAAAATCAGATGTTATTATTAATAAAAACATGTATAGATCATTTAATCTTTATTCAAAGCGTGAGACCCCATGAAAAGTACTCCACGGACTTAGAAAGGGCCATACCGGTATCGTATAAAAAAGTGTCTCACCGCAAATTTGTAATATACAATTTATAAACATATACAAATATCATTGTCTTTATTTTCTCGCATCTTTACGGAAATGGAGATTTGTTATTTCGAAGGAAGTGCTTCTGAATGCTAACACGAATATATGAGACGACAAATGTATACAATCTCGAGAAAAGGCTCAACTATAGCGTTATATAGAGTATTAGCGAAATATGCCATTTGTTTAACATCAGCCATGTCATTAAAGGGCGATATACATTTACAAGTAATCGTGACATACACCGTACCGAGAACTTGAGTTGTCAACCAATAATGGGTGTATTTCCGGAGCTGAACAATTATACATGGTGTAGTTCTGTAATAGACAAAAATGATATGGATGTAAGCTTTAAAAAACATGTGTAATTTGACTTTGGAATAATTTCGTCAACATATTGAATTATGGCTTTAAGGTTAAATAAAATGCTATGAAATATATCAGCAATACTAATCATATGATTTCTACCTTTCCGTCAAGCGTTATTCAAAACAGTTTTTATATTAGGTTGTGATAAAGGTTTGGTCAGGTTTCGATTTTATTAAGCCCAAGTCACACAGTCCTGGATCACCCAAACAGATGACCAAGAGTGAGGGGAAAACGGTAGTGCATATTTGATCTGTATCAATGTTCAAGTCATTCGGATTGGGTCTACATCGGATAACTCATATATATATATATATATATATATGTATGTATGTATGTATGTATGTATGAGTGTGTGTGTGTGTGGGTGTGTGTGTTTGTGTGTTATTTCCCATTGCATTTATTTCGCATTCCTTTCGTATAATGATAACATATATATATATATATATACGCCACATTCAGTTGACCGATAGACAGTCAAACTTTAAACTTGTTTTAATTCATTCATTCGGGGCAGTTGAGTTTAAAACAATCACAAGCCATGTGCCTTACCTGGATCCAAGTTAATGATATGAGATGCATTTATAAATTAGAATGATTTTAAACAAATTTAAGGAAGTTACCTGTATAACAGCTTTAGCAACTATTGTAAACAAATTAAAGCAAATAAGGGATTAACACTTTGGAGATGACGGGCTTCTACAGAAGCCGAGCGAGTTGTTAAGTCTGTGACGACGGGCTTCTATAGAAGCCGAGATATATCCCTAATATGTTGACAAAGTTTTCCAGCTTATTATTAGATATTATGTGCTAAAGTTCTTTGAAGTATCATTTAGATATATTCATTCATCTCATCTATTAAAAAAATAATAAAGTTACGTAGAATTTTTTTTAGAAACAGTTATATCATTTGAACTTTACCCTAAGTTAGTGTTCGATCGAGAAAAAAAGGCCCTCGAAATACCCGTACAGCTGGAGACGGACGCGTACGCGCGCGTCCGTTCTATATTCTTGCCAGGATTCTTGCTTGACGACGTGACGATATTCCAAGTTCCACCCTTCCGCATTTCAGGTATTCGTATTATCAGTTCGATTTCGACCCTGCTTACTTATTTATATATATCTACCCTACCGGTGTGGCATGTTTTCATCAAATACTGAGCTTTATCCATGTAGTGTTCCAACGAGACAACAACATTTTATAACACCACCGAGATAAGGAGCGGGAAAAGAAGATAGCGTGAGAGTGAGAAGAAGGGAGAGTGAGGGGGTGAATATAGAATGAAAGGGAGAAGAAGATAGAGGGATAGACTGAGACGGGAAAGAAGTAAGAGGACATAGATTTTTACATTTTCCCATTGACAAGACTTGTTTATGGGGGAAAAAAAACCCCGGATAGATAAGGATATGAAAATCAGGTTGAATGATTCCATATGTTACCTATAAAGCCCGTCGTCTCAAAAGTTTTGACTCCCCATCTATCTTTTACATTATTGTATTTACGTGACAATACGCTTTTCATTTTATCAACTTGACCAATTTAGCGAATCATTCATGTATGGACCTCCTCTTTTATGAAACGCTTTTCTCAGCTGCCTGGACCGGACCCCACCCTTAGAGGAACAAAAGAATGTAAAGAAGTAACTACTCTGGAAGATTATCGTTTTGAAAGAAGAGAATGTAGGCCTAAACGTAGGTCAATCTACATGGCAATACAAACAACCACTCTAACTTATATACCTTTATCAGGGCATGTAACCATTTTAGAGCAGGTTTGAGTAAAATATCTTGATCAACCTAAAGCTGGTCTTGGTTTGAGCGGGCATATGAACTGTTCAAATGTTATGTTCTGAAAAACGACCCCTTACTCTTCCTCTCTCTCTCCCCACGGAATATCACTCGTGTCTTGAGCAACTCCGGCGGTATAGCCACGAATATGAGATTTTCCTGGGCAAAGATGCTACCATTGTTGAAAAAAAAATGCAAGGCAACATAAAAACAAGTTGTCTGGCAATGAAGAAAGGCGACTGCAAGATGAAGAAAATAATTTTAATATCATTACTATTTCATTACGATATTGTAAGCATCATCATCATCATCATCATTTCATGTATACATGTACATGCCATCTACAGAACTGATCATGAAACAAGGATTAACAAAGTTTTATTGACACGATAGGTAGAACGAGAACACAGATGAAGCCGAAGAAAAATAAATTGAACCCTCATGTTATTTGCACTTCTTTCTTTATTGTTTCGTAACATGTAATAAATTACTATATTTTCAATATCATTTATTTTCGAATAAATAAAAGACTATCAAGACTACGGCGATTAACTCCTTATTAGCAACACCCTTAAAAAAAAAAAAAAAACACACCACAACGCGATGCGGAAATAAAACACACTGAAGCACAATTCCAATTTCACGAAATTCCTGACGTATTCAGAGAGGGAGGGGGAGGAGGGAGACAGAGAGAGAGAGAGACAGACAGAGACAGACAGAGATAGATAGATAAATATATAGAAAGAGACAGAGAGAGAGAGATGATTGTAATGAATTATGATTTTGTTCTAATCTCTCACATTCATTTAGCTGAATGATTGGATTGCTAAAGCCAGATAAATGTTTTCATATATTTGGGCCGCATTTTACGACATTCTCTACTGCGCGCATCTTTATGTACATGTATAAGAACCACAATAATGATGGCAACGTCAATATTTGTGTTCCTAAATATTTGGTAGGTGATGATCTTATAATCTTAACTAGTAGTAATGTTATGTGAAAATGCATAAATATACAATTATCCACACTCGAATGTGAACCGCTTGGAATTTTAAATTGTCGTTTCATTACTTTTTTCTCACGTCTTTCGCACGATGTTATACCATTTTCGTTGAAATCGAATATACTTGTAAAATGTTACATAACAATTAATATGCGCATGTCATCCAAAAATGTTATAATTGCATATATTCATGTACGAGCAGAAATGTGAATACATGTCTAGATGTATGAGTGGGAGATATGAATCTATATCATATCGCTTTGATATATTTCTCACAGTAATTTGATGTGTTTCAGAAGAAACAAAATACATTAGAAATAGAACAATCGATATAATAAGAAATACAAAACACATATAACACATTATATAAAATACATAAGAAAATAACATGTAAATTTCGCTACTCATACTTTTTTCAAATTATCCTTTGCATTTTTAAATATACGCATACGCAAAAGTTAACATCAGATCATCCACACCTAGACTCGTAGACGGACCTGATCAGTATTCAGGCTTGGTCCAGGTCGAACTTACATAGAGCAGTTGGAACAATATGACATTTTCTCGTCAATATCATGTCAACTTCTTAAAATGGTTGATGATTTGATCGAATTTGACACGTAATTTCAAGTCTTTGGTTTCTGTGCTTAGAGATGAGCGATTGAAATTCCTTACACGGTACTTACATACACGTAAAATATGATGAATTTCAAATGTCTTGGAACTTTCACGAATGAGATACTTGATAACGAGATCCCCCTTCCTCATGACAAGTTGATATCGCATTCCATACCCCCCCCCCAAAAAAAAGGGATTACAAAAGAAGAAACGAAGAAACTACCGTTGCATGGAATATTGTGAATACCTCGAGTACGGCGAGTTCTGAAAGTGTACTTGGAATAGACTTTACTATGTGGTCATCGTCTTCCTGGTCTAATCGTCCGAAGCCGTCGGTCATTTATCATCAGCTTGAATTCAGGGAGCTTAACTAATGAAATACTTGCGTTTATGTATATAGCATTGATATCAGTATGACCTCTGTGTACAGATGCGCATATGGTATTACAAACTAGTAAATCTGCACGTATTCTTCACTGTCATATCCTTACCAAGCATTCGTCGAATGCAACAAACCAGGTGAGAAGTCTGAGAAAAACGAACTTGTGCATATTATTACAGCTTAATTTACTATATTTATGTCATAGATGCCGTTTATTACAGTTATTGTTAAAAAGAAAACGATATTTCTATTAAATAACAACATAAACAGTCAAGGAACCATTGCTATACGGTTAATTCTTCAAAACAAAATATTTTGACAAGCATTTAATGCAAGAATTCAGATGTTATTATTAAGGAAAACATTTACAGATCATGTAAGGTTTAATCCAAGCGTGAGACCCCATAAGAAGTACTCCACCGATTTAGAAAGGGTCATACCGG
This sequence comes from Mesocentrotus franciscanus, assembly GCA_037976565.1. Taxonomy (NCBI): domain Eukaryota; kingdom Metazoa; phylum Echinodermata; class Echinoidea; order Camarodonta; family Strongylocentrotidae; genus Mesocentrotus; species Mesocentrotus franciscanus. Next base: position 6,973,185 of record CP137681.1, on the reverse strand, counting down.
TATCCTATAAAAAGTGTATTACCGCAAATTTGTAATATAACAATTATAAACATACATAAATATCATTCTCTTGATTTTCTCGCATCTTTACGCGAATCGAGATTTTTTTCGATGGAGATTGCTTCTGAATGCAAACACGAATATATGAGACGAAACATGTATACAATCTCGAGAAATCGCTCAACGATAGCGTTATATAGAGTATCAGCGGAATATGCCATTTGTTAACATCAGCCATGTCATTAAAGGGCGATATACATTTACAAGTAATGGTGACATACATCGTGCCGAGAATTTGAGTTGTCCACCAATAATTGGTGTATTTCCAGAGCTGAACAATGATACTTAGTGTATTTCTTTATAATATAAAAATGATATGGATGTAAGCTTAAAGAAACTTGTGTAATTTGACTTTGGAATAATGTCATCAACATATTGAATTATGGCTTTAAGGTTGAATAAAATTCCATGAAATATATCAGCAATAATCATTTTATGATTTCTATCTTTTCGTCAAGAGTTATTCAAAACAGTTTTTATGCTAGGCTGTGATAACGGTTTGGTCAGGTTTCGATTTTATTAAGCCCAAGTCACACAGTCCTTGATCACCCAAAATAGATGACCAATAGTGAGGGGTTAACGGTAATGCATATTTCATCTATATCAATGTTCACGTCATTAGGATTGGATCTACATAAATGAGTCATTAAGTAGAAATGGTCATTAGCAGGACATTTTCATGTCCTGTTCACGATTGAACAATATAATTACTGCCCTCTACGAACGTTTGCAGGCAGACGCAAATTATAGGCCTCCCAAGAAACACTAGGTGTATTCATTAGTCATTAGTTTAATTAGTTATATTGTTTTGAATTTAGGGTTAGGGTTAAGGTATTATACTAGTTTGTATGTAAGGTTATTTATATATATATATATATATATATATATATATATATATATATCTGTATGTGTGTGTGTGTGTGTATTTCCCTTTGCATTTATTTCGCATCCCTTTCGTATCATGATTACATATATATGTATTTGTGTGTTACGTTTTCCCCTTAACCACTAGACCGCTTAGTCCCACACGTAGCTTCGGCGACGCCAGATTCAGTTGACCGACAGACAGTTAAACTTTAAACTTGTTTTAATCATTTCATTGTCGGGGCAGTTGAGTTGATAACAATCACCAGCCGTCTGCCTAACTTGAATCCAAGTTAATGATATGAGATGCATTTATAAGTTAGAATGATTTCAAACAAATGTAAGGAAGTTACATGTATAACAGCTTTTAGCACCTATTGTAAAAATTGTTAAAGCAGATAAGGGATTAATGGTTGGATTGCTAAAGCCATATAAATATTGTCATATATTTGGTCCGCATTTTACGACATTCTCTATTGCGCGCATCTTTATATACATGTATAAGAACCACAAGGATGATGGTAACGTCAATATTTGTGTTGCTAGATATTTGGTAGGTGATGATTTAAAAATCTTAACTAGTGGTATTGTTTGATATGTGAAAATGCATAAAACTACAATTATCCACACTTGAATGTAATGTGAATTCAATTTATGCCGAAATAAGTAGATTTATTGAATGTAAGCATCAGGGCATACAGTCGATCCATTCCTAATTTAAATCCACAGTTGTGAAAAAATAAAGAAAAAGAACTGGATTAATAATCAAATCGTGTAACTCAGTTGATAAGCGCTTAATGACAGGAAATATTTAGCTATCCTATTAACCCTTACTGTACTCGGGGAGGGGGGCTGGGAGGCCCACACCCCCCATTTTCAGAGATTGCGCCGCAACCACTTTTAATTTTAGATTGTCGTTTCATCACGTTTTTTTTCGTTGAAATCGAATATACCTGTAAGGTGTTACATAACAATTAATAATCGCATTTTATTACAAAATGCTATAATTGCATATATTCATGTACGAGCAAACATGTTGACACATGTTTAGAAGTATAAGTGGAAGATATGAATCGATATCATATCCTTTTATATATTTCTCACAGTATCTTGATGTGTTTCAGAAAAATAATACATTAGAAATAGAACAATCGATATAATAAGAAATATCAAACAATAAAAATACATAAGAAAATAACATGGTAAATGTGCTATTTATACTTTTTGCAAATTAACCTTTGCATTTTCAAATAAACGCATAATTGTTTACATTAGATCATCCACACCTAGCCTCGTCGACGGACCTGATCAGTATTTAGGCTTTGTCCAGGTCGAACTTACATAGAGCAATTGGAACAATTTGACATTTTCTTGTCAATATCATTTCAACTACTTAAAATGGTTGATAATTTGATCGAATTTGACAAGTACTTTCAAGTCTTCGGTTTCTGTGCTTATAGATGAGCGATTGAAATTCGTTACACAGTACTTGCTTCCGTCTAAAATATGATGAATCTCAAATGTATTGGAACTTTGATGATGATATACATGATAACGAGATCTCCCTTTCTTAATTCAAGTTGATATTGCATTCTATACCCCCCAAAAAAAAAAAAAAGATTACACAATAAGAAACGAAGATGTATACTACCGTTGCATTGCAAGTTCTCAAATTGTAGTTGGATTAGACTGTTCTATCAGTGGTGGTCACCGTCTTACTGGGCTATTCGTCTGAAGCCGTCGATCTTTTATCATCAGCTTGAATTCAGGGATCTCAACTGATGAAATATTTGCGTTTATATAGGATTGTTATCAATATGACCAACGTATACAGCTGCGCTTATGGTATTACAAACTATTAAATCTGCACGTATTCTTCACTGTCACAGCCTTACAAAGCATTCGTCGGATGCAACAAACCAGGTGAGATGTTTGAGAGAAGCGAAATATTTCACATTTAAACAAATTCTTTTACTGTATTTATGTCCTAAATTTAATTTATTGCAGATAGCTTTTTGAAGAAGACGACATTTCTTTTAAATACAAAAAAAAAAAACAGGCAAGAAAACATTTTTATACTGAGGATCCTTACTATTAAAGATAATATTGTGACAAGCGTATAAGGCAATTATACGTTAATATTAACAGAACATATATATAGAGCCTAATAAATACTTGTTCCATATTTCTTTCGTTCTTCAGATGATACAAATATTTCAAGTATGTTCCAGGTAGGGAATCCAATTATTTTTTAAAATCATTTTACTCGTTCAAAAAGGTATCTAATGTTAATTTCCTTTCTTGCTAAAACTAAGACCAGAAAATATCACGTTATACCGGAAGGATAGTCGGAGAAAATTACAGAAATTAAAAAAAAAAAACTCACAATTATTACTTTATATTTTACACAGACTTTGTTTGACAGTCATATTTTATGTTTTGAATTATCAAGAATAACTAGTAAACCTTATTGATTTAATTATAACTACTTATCTACTTTAAAAGTTCGGTTATGGAACCTGCTGCATCCATCAAAATGAATAATATCTGACTACACATTTTAATAAGGAAGCGAAAACAAATATTATTATGTTCATATGTTTACATTATCATTTTTAATAAAGATAGGTCCAATATGCCTACTTTTTTATATGGGTTATAACCAACATTTACCAACATGTAGGTATGATATTTATTTAGTTCTGCTTCAATCATTCATAGTAAAGTAATTTCGGGCGGAAAAGACGTATTTTAGAGGAATAGCCAGTAGAGTAAGAGTGAATGGTGTAATTATAGTAACAAGTTTTGAATGAAAGTGGGACCAAAGATCTAAACATGAACGGTTAACTTTTATAGTGAGTTTATGTCAAAGAGTGCTAGAATTGTTAGAATAGCGGGCATGTGTGATGAAGTTATAGAGAACCGGTGCATATAAAGAACCGGTGCATACGCGAAAAGTTTTCTTTTATCATAAGTAAATGTTGTGAATTTTGGTTTTGGCGCTGGCGTCCCACAAATAATTTAAATACGATAAATATACGATAATATTAATACATTGAAAAGCCTAACAGGTTGTTTAAAACATTGGATATCTTTTACAACAAAGAAATTGTTTGGTATACTAACAACGTTAGTAAAGGAAGTAGGACCATTCCAATTTAAATATTCGTGGATAATAACACTTAAATTACTATGTGCTTTTCTTCCTTAGAGGAGGTACATGCCTTTTATTATCCAAAAATATGTTGTTAGCAAATTTAGTGACACGATAATATGCATGCTTAAAAGGCGTGGGGCATATTTCACTTAAATTAAAAGACAATCTATTTTTATTGAAACTGAAGGGACAATGTTGGTAACCTATTATCAAGTGTACTTTTTAGAATGTTTATAGTATGATGTGAGCAGAAAATGGCCTCGTCATCTGCAAATCAAGAAATGATAACAAAGACGTCGTATTGGTTATATCAGTAATATATAATTTAAAAACGGACAGGGCCTAATATGGACCCTTTTTAACACTACATTTGATTAAAAAGAGTTGTCAAGAAACAACGTTATAGACTACATATTATTGCCTGTTAGATAATTAGTTTTCCTACCATGACACTGCAACTCTACAAATTCCGTAGAGGTGGTTTTCTTTTCAATTCAGTTGTAACGCTTACCGATCAATGTATTGTGTTCTCCAATCATTTTTGGAGAGCCCAGATCCTTTTTAACTTCAACATCTTAGGTATATCAGTGTATGTGTCTTCTGGAAGGGAGTGTTCTGCATTCGTTTACGTATTGCATTGTTTATTGTATCAGAGGCGAAGCTATCAAAAAAGAATAGCCTAAACATTTAGTACAGGTGCGATTTGTCCCTTACGTGAAGCTGCGGATAATTAATATACTTAATTTGGATTCACATAGTTTAATTGGTGGGACGAGGTATTCTATAGCAGCTCTCGCAGTGTGAAATTAAGATATGTAGATTTAATAATCAAACTACAATAATTGCACATTATGTTTAACATCCAATGAAATTCCATGCAATTTCAATCAAATTCAATAAAGGTCACATTCAAACATGTCTCACAGCCAGTGGCTGAATTGCATATGTGTACATAACAGTCATATATGGTGGAAAATTTAACAACATTGATTTACATGCATCGTATAAATAATTACCATAATTTGCACTTTAGCATAAAATAGCTTAACATTGATTAAATCGAATAACAACTCTTTTGGAGCAATAAGTAAGTACACCATATGCCTGAAATAAGATAAGAAATACCGATATACATGAGAATATTACAGATGATATTCAAGGCAACTGATTACTGAGAAGGTGGGTGAGAAATGGTATTGTTCAAACTTCAATACAACAATAATTCAATTAAATGTTAAACCTATATTCAACAATAGTAAAAATTAGTAAAATATTAGTAAAAATATATATAATAATAATAATAATACTAGGCATTTGTATTGCGCCGTCTATCTAGACAATGCTATTTCGAGGCGCACAAGAAAAATAGAAAGAATGAGAAAGTTTGGACGAGAAAGTTCGGATGAGTGTCATAGTGCCAAGTACAGGTATTGTTAAAAAATATAAGATTTCAGCTTGGATTTAAAGGTCTCTAAGGAAGTTATGATTTTCAAATTAAATGGTAAATTATTCCAAAGACAAGGTGCTGCATATGAAAAAGCCCTTTCACCACAGGCTACTCGTGTCTTTGGGATCTTAAGAAGATGCTAAGAAGATATATAAACAATTAAGTGTACCTTTCCATCCCAGTCTCACTTTCTCTAACAAAAATTATGGAAGGGGGGGGGGAATCTTTCGTTATTCTGCAAATTGTCTCATCATTGACGTATACAACCCAATTTAATTAAATACTCTTTAAATTTATAGAACACGTTCACATGATTTGATTAAACCAAAGTGCCATCATTTCAGTTCTATTGATTGTGAAGTGAACACATAGAAAATAGTTATATAGGAATATACAACATCCGATTTTTCTCGATCTATGTTTGCTTTTATCAGACTATACAGTGTTATTCTTTACCAGTTTAGATTTGAAAATGCCAGTACTAGAAGTCTTCTGAATATCTTCAGTTATTGAATTCCATACTTGCGCACCTCTATACATAAATGTCCATTTCCCTGACTCAGTATTCGGACGAGTTATATCAACACACAGATTACTCTGTCGCGTGTTATAAACATGTGTTCGGTGTGTACATTTTTCACTAATGTAAGGAGGCACTTAGTTTGTCATAGCTTTATAAATAATTACTGAAGTGTCATTTTCTATTTTCTAGGTGAGATGGTCCAATTTTAGTAGTCCTGATGAAAACCAGGAGGTGTTGTTGATTAGGCAAGCACCTCGGTTTTGAATTCTTATAATACAAAACCACGCCTCACATTAATGTCACTACTACATGCATACTACATGGTCTACTGTTGTGGTTACTCATTCTCGACAGTAATGATTAGTTCTGTTACTACTACTACTACTACTACTACTACTACTACTACTACTACTGATACTACTACTAATACTACTACTACTACTAATAATACTACTACTACTACTACTACTACTACTACTACTACCACTACTACTACTTCAACTACTACTACTACTACTACTACTACTACTACTACTACTACTACTGCTATTACTACTACTACTACTACTACTACTACTTCTACTACTGCTTATTTTACAAATGAAAGACTAATGGATATATCGGCATTTGGGGGGGGGGAATCCTCCATAATAAGTATTTTCCGTTTTACAGGAATATAACATTCTAGGGACCTCCTCAGTAACATTCGAACATGGTAAAACATCGTTATTTTTGTTTCGCATAACACTCTCCTCGACGGTGTTTCAAACTGTGTTTCTAGTTACGCAAATTATCCCAAGCATAGTTAAGTTACGTGTAAAGTAATCTGTATAATGCAAATGAATAGTGACATTCTCCACTCCCCTATTGATACAATAACAAGTTTTATATTTTTCTCAAAACCACTAAAATTAAAATAATAATACGAAAGGCATTTGAAGCTAACTGTACTATATATAACGGTCTGTGTTCAATTGGGCTACGTATAGGTACCCAAAGCCATCTAATATATATAATCAGCTTAGAATTATGAAGCTTAACTTGTGGGAAGTCTATGTATATAGCAGCAATGTTGGTATGACCTACGTGTACAGTTGCGATTATGATATTGCGGACCACCGAAGCTGCACGTATTCTTCAGGATCATTTAGTTACCAAGAAATCGTCGGATACAACAAACCAGGTGAGACGTTTCATCAAGACATTTATGGGCGAAACATTGAAATAAGGATAACAAGTATGGACTTTCTTTTAGCTTATTTTAACAACAATAAATCAATAATAGTTAAGGAATATACAGGGAACTTTCTCTATAAAGCAGGACATGAACTCATGTACAGAAGAACGAAATTGACCAATGCAAAAATATATTTTTTAAGAGTTTCATCAGGATGTTAGTAATACGGTTGTGATTAAAGAACAAAATCGTTGATAACATATCTTGGAAATATATACAGTTTGTTATATTGTTCTCATGCTAAGCTATTTATTCGCGGATCTAAACCTGATTTTACCTTGACCCTATCCCCAAAACTATGCGTTTGTGTAGTAAATTAATTTACTTGAATATTTCTCCTACCTTCCCTTTCCCCCTTACATCGACTTGTAAGATTATGAGTTATTTGCAGCTTTAAAAAAAATCATTACTCGACTGTGCAATCAACACATTTCCCTTTACATGATTAACTTGACTACAGCTGGCACATTTATAATACGGAAAAATGCATCTCAATATAACTGACATTCAGTGAATTACGTTAACAAATAATGCAAGGTATCCTGAGAAAAATCTAGCCGACATTGTATTTCTGTTCATTGCATTGAATGATCAAAATACCCTTGGATCTCTGTGTAAATATGATGGAAAAAAAAAGAAAGAAGTAAATAAAAAAGAACACAATGAATTGGCTACCAAAACTCGCTATGCAATGCCCACTCGGAAACAAAACGAAACATAACCTTTACTAAACAAAATTATACAAAATATTGTCGCCTAAGGGGAAATGGAATGGAGTACGGAGCACATATTGTGACATATCATGTTTTTTCATAAAGGCTCGTTCCCTCGACTTATAACTCGCCCCACGACTTATTACTCGTTCCCTCGACTTATTAACTCGTGTCCTATAAGTCGAGGGAATGAGTTATACGTTTGAATTATTGAACAGATACAAATTTATGTTGAAAATGTAACTCTTTTGGCGTAGAAAATGTAAAACACGTCTGTTTTCTTTTTGAGGGCAAAGGGCCATTTTGCAAGTTACAGATATTTATAAAATATTGGATGGCTTTGAGTGTGGAACAAGAATATATTGCTCGAGCTATGACAATATTGATCAAGTCGGAGACGAGTCTAATATTGTCACAGTGAGAGCAATGTATTGGTGTATCACACGAAAACAAAGCCATATATTATTATTATTATTATTATCTATATAATGCTGACCAGCGAAATAACAAAATTTGACTAACTTCAGTAAATATGGCTTTGTTTTCGTGTGATATCGATATCAACACGATAGTTGAAGCTCCTGGATGACTGAGCAATACGAAAACAATATTGGTCAGTCATCCGGGTACTGCCCTAAATATATTGCGGCCTTATGGCAGGATATGAGTTAAGGAATGTAATTTGTTGATACAACACAACTTCAAAAACATGTGAGGGGGAAGTCACTTCATTACCTTTGCTATGATCCCTCGTCCCTCGCATTTCGTCCCCCTGCCGGGCATGAAACACAATTCGTCGCCTGCTTTAAACTATCATATGTAAGCCTATCTTGAGTTGGGGGTGGAGGAGTGGGGCTTGGAGGGCTGCAGAAAGCACTGAAGTTAGGCGTTGGTTATACATGCTTAAATGTATATACTTACTGTGCTCGATGACGGGAGATTTGGCAAAACATAATCTAAAGGTTACTGAAGTAAGTAAGATAAGATAAGATAAGATATGTATTCGTCTTCCTTTCAAATGTCACATAGAGCATAACATTAGATCATTACACATTTACAATGCAAAAACAATTATGAAAATGATAAAAACAAAGTGAACTAAAGACCCTGGTAAAAGCAGAGCTTGTGAGGTTAAGGGTCCCCTCTGGACCAAACAATTGGTTGGTACATAAATAAGCAATAAGATAAACATGATGGGTGTATATATTGTGACTACCTAAGAATACATATAGAAAAAGGTGGTATAAGAAACAAAAAGTATTCAAAAAATCGGGAGACTAGACTAGATAAGACGGGAGAAAAGAGAGAAAATATGAGAAATAATGAAAGATTACAGCACATCGACAATAGGCACAGCACACAACAACCACAGGACAACATGGGGAGGGAATAAAAGGCTGTCAATCTGAAAAATATTCAGTTAGACACATAATATCAAGAAGAAGAAATTTAATATCTATATTAATACATAATATCAAGAAGAAGAAATTGTACATCTAAAGTACTACATAATAGGCTAGGCATCGAAATAACTATAACAAATTAACTACTCTATGAGTCAAAGTACTTATCGAGAAGATAAACCTTAAGTGTACACTAAAATGTAGAGAGACTAACAGATTGCTTTACGCTAGAGCCAAGAGAGTTCCAGAACCTAGGTCTAGTACAAACAAGTTTTAATACATCAAAATGGCTGATAAACTCTCGTACCATACATTACATCAAATGTATTTTTCGGATCCAACACATTATCGTTTGTTAATAACTTGTCTTTCAACAGGAGGGCAACTATCTTCTCTTGGCCAACCATCTCCTATTTTTTTAAATTAAATATCAAAAGAACAATCATAACGAGGTATGCCTTTTGAATGCAAAAAAGAGGCGGTAATTGCGGGGAGACCGAGAATCTGTAGGGAATGTTCAGGTTTAAGTTTAACTTTTATTTCAATTCAAATCTATATAAAAAACACATAGGATACAGATTATATACAATATACAAAACAGAGAACACACACAAAATGGAAACATGTCTACAAATATACCAGAATTACACAAAGTTAATCAGCAATATAAATGAATTGGGGAAACTGCAAATAAAACCACAAGGTTCTGTCGAGGCAGTCCCTGTTATTAAAATATATATAAAAGTTCCAACAATTGCATGTAAAAGATGTAACAATAACAAAACAGTGTGCAAAACATAGAAACGTATTAACATGTAAATATTATTATTGATTTAAAAACAGATGAAGTATTTTTTTTAAATTTTAGATTTAAAAGAGTTAAAGAAAGTAGTATCACGAATATCTCTGGGGAGAAAATTCAATAGTTTTGGGCCAATGTGTCTAAAAGTAAATAAAGAAGTTGTTGATGGACATTTTTCAATAAAATAGTTATCAGGATTTCTAGTATTATAATTATGAACAGATTGTTTACATTTCATCATTGTGGCAAGATTAATCGGCAGTTTATTAGTTTTATGTTTAAAAACCATGAGTGATATACAATATTGATTCAATTGAAAATATTTAAACACTGCAGTTGCTGAAATAACGGTATTGAATGGGCATTGAAATCAGACATAAGACATATTCGTACTATACGCTTTTGTGTTGCCCCATACAACGTTACAATACATTAATGTCACCCCGAAGTGCATTAAAAAAAACGCTTCACTGTTCTGAAATTGAAATTTTCTTACTCGAGTCTACTAATCGAAATTTAAAAGGCGCCAACAAATGTCTACGTGAGAATTAGTTGTTATCTGTTGCAATAAGCAACGACAGAAAATACACATTAACACTGATTGATAAAATCTGGTCTTAGATTCGAACTCCCAATCTACAATACGTAGATATCCTTGGTCGATCGCAACGCGACCTGACAAAATGAGGTGAAACATTTTCGAAGGCATCACAGGGATAACATTTTTTAGTCAAAACAAAATGTAAAGGGGGGAGGGGACACACAAATTATGTAAACTCTGTGTTGTCAACAGCAGTAACGAGCATCCTGCCGGAAACCGACTTTACATTCCATTATTGCCATAACTTCTTACAAGTTCAGCCACCTTTAAATGTTATGCTCATCATATGCAACTTGTAACGTTGGTATTATGGAACACATTTAGTATTACGATTCTTTAAAGTTTGATCTACCAAAAACCTGACAGATTGAAATATGGTTAGATACCGGGCACGATAAATCGATTGGTATATCTCAATTACTGGATTTGTTTTATTCAAACAATACAACAGTAGTATGTGACTGTTGTGGACTAAAACTCCGACATGATTCATTAAGTCTTTGAATTTCTGGCAGTGAATTCTGAATTGAAAGGAAAATATAGAGCGTCGAATCCATGGTTTCATGTCATTTGAATACCTATCAGGCTGGTACCTATGGTACATTACTTATAATAATCAATGGAAAGGGGTTGTATACAGTGGTCATATGCAATAGTCAAGCTCTGTGATAGTAGTTGGAATATACTATACTATGGGTTCTGGTCATCATCTCAATGGTCTGCGTATAACTTTTTGCAGCCACCGAATAGCTATCATCAACTTGGATTCGGGTAGCTAAGGTGGTGGGACTACTTTGTATGGAGCAGCTCGACCAGAATGACCGAGGTGTACAGGTGCGCTTATGGTGTTTGAATCCCAAAATGCTGCACGTTTTCTTCAACATTTCAAAGATATCAAGGATTCGTCAGATGCCACAAACATGGTGAGATGCGTGAATGCACTCAATATTTTCGACATGCCCATCTTCTGAAACACAATCCACAAACATGCGTTTTTAGAGATTGAATAAAGCCAATCAGTGGGCCTATCCAAATAAGTACTGGAATGAGAGGGTATGTGATATGAAAACCTCGATTTTCAAAAGGGCCTGAAGGTAAATTATCATAATTATTTTCGCGTATTCTAGAGCACAATAGTGTTATGTGATGATCATTTGCCAATGTATGCATCACCTCAATTTATTGCGCACACGTATTTGTAAACAAAAGTGATGAAAGGGCATGCTCGAAATTCACATGCATAACAAGGACATCACCGTCTAAAGGTCTACTGAGTTGATCATTTCACCCGTGAATTTACACGAGTCCACTTTGCATTGTTTCTTTGCACATCTAGCCATATGTGTGGGCCGGTCCCTGAATGCCAAAACGCCTTGTAATGGAAATATGGCTTTACTCTGGTAATAACATTCCCAATTTCTTTCAAAGTGCCTCAAGACATATACAGTAATATAGCGTATACTTGGTGTTTGTAGTAAATCGCACTATAATTGGTGGTTACCGTCCAAATGGGCAATTTTCCTGTGGCTCCTTTATGATTGGCTTAAATTAAGATATGCATAACAGCGCGGTCAAGCAAGACCTTAGTCTCTATTTGCACTGTGGGAATTTATTCCACGAAGATAGGAGAAGGATGTTGGAGTGACCAAAGTTTGCGGAGATTTGGAAAATATTAGAAAATGTGATATTCGATGTATGATATCTAATATTCTACCAAAAATTATTACGAAATGGACGGTAATTTTTTTTACTACAAAATTGCTTCAACATACAAAATGTATCGTCAAATGATTCCGGAGATATCGCGATCTAAAAATTCGATGTCGGATCGGCGTGCGCACTCCAACTAAAAAAGTCATAAAAAACAACGAGACTTTACTTCGCGCACGGGGGTTTACAGCTCATTTATAAACAAATGTGATCCATCAAAAATAAGTTAATTTCTTAATTTGCAAGGTAAGATATCATACAATCAGTTGGTACCACTTCTTGCATACACTTTTGAGGTTTTCTGCTTTCAAAATGAAGATTTCAAGACCCTTATAGGTCAGTTAATAGTTTTGTTTTCGGAATGGACGCTAATGACTGCAATTTTTTGCCGATCTTTTGTCAATATCTTCATAATTTTACACCCAATTGCAAAGAAAATTCCGTTACTGGGTAATTTTGTGTTCGTCTTTCCATTGGTGCTATCACATTTTCGGAATCTTACCGATGTTTTGTGATAGGAAACTATGGTCACATCACCATATTTATCATTTAAAACCCTTTGTCTGATTACCTGACTTTACCTGAAGTTGCCTCTTAGTTGGCATGTTGGGGGAAAACTATGAGCGTCATCTGTAGGAAGTGACACCATCCACGAGGTAACTAATACTACTACTTGTACTAATATTGCCCCCAGCCTTTTGTCGCTGGTTCGCTAACAAATTGTTATCAGAAAGTCCGTAATACTGAAATCTTAGGTACCGGATGGAATGGTTCATTAAACGAACACTTTAAAATAAAACAAAATGATAATAATAAGAATGAAACCCCACAAATGCCAAAATATAATATAATTTAATTCACAAGACGCTTCAATATATATTTGTATGCATTAACTTCGTTATTAGCTTTTTTCTTCTTCAAAACACTTTCTTTAGAAGTATCACTTGTCATTTTTATTGATTTAACTCTCTTTACAATGATTTCCTCGAGATAATAATAATTCTCAGATATCCTACACCTTGTATACCCTTCTCATGAACAGGCTAACAAAAAACACGTATTTTCAAGGGAATTCATATAGAGAATGACAACTAGACTCGTCAACGGACCTGATCAGTATTCAGGCTTGGTCCATATCAAGCTTACAAAGAGCAGTTGGAACAATTTGAAATTTCCTCGTCAATAACCTGTTAACTACTTAAAAGCGTTGATAACTTGATCGAATTTGGTATGTGATTTCACGTCTTGAATATCTTTGCTTATGCTACGTTTTGGATGCCTGGCCAGATTTTTTGACTGTCAAACAATTTGCCTCGGCAGTTACGGTGCGGATGTGAAACCAGTAGGCTGTACTAAAACGGGGGGAACGCAACAAAACGTGACAGTATGTTATAGGCCGTAACACAACTTGGAGGTGGTCCGTAGTGGGACGGTTTACGGGCCCGGCGCGCTAAGGCTCGTTGCTTTCTTCTACGGTCTGACCCGACGAGCTGGTCTCAGGGTACAATGATCGCTAATGCTTGGGAGGCCTTTTTTATACACTGGGCACAAACGTGCTTCAAAGCTGCCCCGCGTCCACGTTTCATCTGTAGAAAGCCTTGACAGAACGTGAAAACGTGTCAGACCTTGATCAGTAGGTGAGAAACGTGAGGGATCCCATCATAACTTGACGGGCCGGCAGGGGACGTGCTGGTATCCGTGGTAGACCGCAGGCCGAACCGTAGTGTGCCTTGGAGCCTCCGGGACACCCTCCCCTTTCCCCCCACGGCCCGTCACGGAAACCGTGATAGACCGTGAGAAAACTTAGCAAGATCTAACAAAACTTGAATACAGAGACAAAAATGGCCAAAATCCCATGGCGCACTACGTTTCGGGCAAACGAGGCTGACGCGGCCGCCGGGAACATAGTGTAAACGTAGCATTAGAGATGAGAGACTGAAATTGCTTACATACTTCCTGTTGCCGTCTTAAATAAGATGAATCTCAAATGCCTTGGAAATTCGTTGATGAGAACCATAATAACGAGATCCCCTTCCCTAAGTTGAGTTGATATCACAGTCCTTTCTAGTTAGAATAGAGTTATCTATAGTTGGTGGTCACGGTCTACCTGGGCTAATTGTGTGAAGCCGTCGATCATTTATCATCAGCTTGAATTCAGGGAGCTCAACTGATGAAATAGTTGTGTTTATATAGCAGTGATATCAGTATGACCTACGTGGAGAGGTGCGATTATGGTATTACTATTAAATATGCACGTATTCTTCACTGTCACGCACATACCAAGCATTTGTTGGATGCAAAATACCAGGTGAGACGTTTAAGAAAACATAAGTTGTTCCTATTTGTACAGCTTCCTTTAGTGTATTTACTTCATAACATTTTAGTTAGTAGAGCAAGCTTAATGAACACGAAATTTCAGTTAAGAGACGAATAAAACTATCAGGGAAACATTGCGTTACTGAGGATCTTCCTATTAAAAATCAAGATCACGATAATATTGTAACAAGTGTTTAATACATCAACTCAGATGTTTATATTATTAACAACATATATATATAGGTCCTACTACTTATCCAAGTGTGAGATCCCATGTAAATTACTCCACCAATTTCGAAAGGGCCATACCGGCATGATATTACAAATATCTTGCCGCAAACTTTTAATATGAACATATGAACATATTATTTTTTGTGGAAATCAATGTTTATTTTTTGTTTCGATGAGGAGTGCTTTTGAATGCAATAAGGGATTCATAAGACGAATGATTTATAACATCTTGGAATAAAAGGCTCTCTGATAGTCGCGAAGAGTTTTGTAATAAAAGGGTTACAAGCAAAAGGAAGTATGGTACACAATATCTAAAATTGAAAGACATACACAAAAATAGACGCCAAGTAAAGACACTACATTTTTCCTGCCAACCCGATAGAGCATTAGCGGAAATGGCAACTATAATACATCAGCCATGTGATAAAAGGGCGATATACATCTGTAATTAATTGCCATGTTCATTGTATCGAGATCTTATATGTTCAACCAATTAAGGGGTGTGTTCCCAGAACTGAATAATATTACAAAAATTAGTTCAGTAATATATAAACATGATATGGATGTAAGGTTTTAACAAAGAATGTGCAATTTGACTTAATTGATTCCAAATAATTTCATCCAAATATTGAATTACGGCCTCAAGGATGAAGAAAATGCCATAAAATATAATAACTCTGAAATACTTATCATAGTAATTGTTAAATTTTAGTCAATCGCTATTCTATACATTTTTTTAATTAGGATGTGGTTACGGTTTAGTCAGGTTTCGTTTTTTTAAGCCCCAGTCACATAGTCCCGGATTACCCTACATATTAACAAGAGTGAGGGGTATGCGTTAGTGCATATTTAATTAATATTAATGTTCAATTAATTAGGATATTTTTTTTATGTTAAACCCGATGCAGAATAGCAGTTGTCTTGCATTAGCAGTTATTCACTTTTTGTCATGTCAGTTGATGAAATTCGTTTCAATTTTTCTGTGATGATGATTTTCGTGGTCTGTTGGAATTATCCAGATCATTCCAAATCGCTCTTATCCCCTTAAGTAGGCACGCTTAACTTGGGTCGATGCTACAATCATTGGCCTGTGGTCCACATTTGTGGCTTCTGGTGAACCTAAGCAGCAGCAAATCTGTCTGGCATGGGCCTTTTAGTGCTTTGTTGCATTCATGCATTTAGTTAACGTTGGTTTTCAAGCGGTAGATCTTACGTTTGGCTAATGCATTTGTAGGCCTTTTTTTAACCTACCCCAGAGGCGATATGCAGCAGAGGGGCCTCGTCCGACGTCCCTATTTCGATAAAATAGGTTCCTCACCGAGTGTTCTAATACTCTGATATGGGTCCCTTCTTAGTTGATCAAATCGCACTGGGCTTTCGGGCTAAATCAAGCTCTCTAACACAATAATAATTTAATTAACATGTGAGTATATACCGAAGGCTGTTGACATGTAGGCTTACATAGGGAGTTCAGTATAAAATGTGCCTTCATTACTGTTTTAAATATAGCATTGGTAATATGTAGGACGACATAAAACCTGTAAAGTAGGACCTTGTTGCGCCTAGTCGCCGTTCCTGACGTAGCTGGTAAGACTTACAGAATGAAAAAAAATCAAGCTGTTTCGCGGAGGTTTACTGAAACATTTCAAAATCTTGACAAGCTTTTATAAACGCACATATGATATACGATCTAGATTTTATTCTATGTGAGTATTGCCTACACCTAACGACGTACGTAAGCAAGAAATACAATTTATTTTTGACAAAAAAGGTGACTGCGAATATGAAAGAGTGACATCTTCAAACAATAAACTATAAACTGTATATATAGCTCTAAGCTTGGCGGTGGTAATAATTTGTACTTCTTTATTATTTATATTTGATTAGTATACCTATTAATGGGAGTGTAGCATGACGAGACTATGTGTCTTTCCCGTGGCCCTACTCGGGGCCAATCGGGTATAATACGACTACGGACGACGCGCCCGCAGCATTCACGCGCGTGCAACATACGCGAAACCGAAACGTGAGGAGAAGTTCGGTCTATTTCGCGAACGCCAGCGCGCTGACCATGTAGAAATTAAGTCGCTGACTACTGTTAATTAATACGCGCAGTTGTCCAAAAGAAGACGTTTATGGCTTTACCAGTATTTGTCACGCTAAACTCCCTTTAAATCAGCTATCATTCACTCAAACCATTCCTAACCCCCTTGTTCAGATGCTATAAGCTGAATATATTAATAATGTTTGAAACGGACCTAAACAATTAAAAGATCTAGCTCTCCGATGGTATTTAAAGTGATATGAACTATAATTTCTGGCCTTCGTCAAGCTGGGCTACAAATAGGTTTTTGAAGCCATCAAATATTTGTCATCAGTTGGGATTTAGGGAGCTCCAATAGTGGGAAGTCTATGTTATAGTTAATGTTAATGTAATTGCAAAACAACACAATTTGCATGAATTCTTCAACGTCAAGCCAATACCTAGCATTTGATGCAACAAACCAGGTGAGACGTTTGTCTACAACACCTTATAACCTGGCTTCAAAAGGGATACAAATTCACATGATTTTTTAACGAATTCAAAAGGCTTTAAAGGTTTCTTTTGAACTTAAAGTGACTCGGTAACATTGTTGAAGGTTGAATAAAACTGTGTAATTTGTGTATAAAATGTTACTTATTATATTCATTCTACTGTACTAACCCTCTAACATGCAAAAAATCTTTAAAAAAACTCTCAAACCACAAAGATATTTATGGTTTTCTTTGAAGGCGTCACTGTGCGACAACCTCTTACAGTACATTTCTTCAACCTTTTTTCCACAAAAATAAGACATAAGACAGGCCTTTAAAAGTCTGTCAACACTTTAATGTCTGGATGGTGTATATAGCCAATTCATTGCTTTGTGACGATTTACATTCAGCTAAAATGTAATTAAATTGTAATAATGTAGCTGGGAGAATCAAGGAATCGATCAGATCAGTTTTCCCAATCTTTGTCATGAATAATGGTCTGTTTGAACTCATACTTTCAGATTATCTTTTATTGTACATCTAGCATTGAAGTCACTACTTTAGCACTATTTTCTCTCATCTGAACAAGGTTACCAAGTCCTTTTAATAGCAAAACAATTGAATCGCCATTTCACAAATTTGTTCGTATGTTCGACTTCATGTATCGATGACAGTATGTAATGAAAAAAAATTCGTGTGAATCATTACTCATTATTCAGAGAAATACGAGCATTCTCCTTACACATTTGGCGAAAGAGTTGTTTCGAACAGCCACTTTATTGGGAAAGAGTATTCATTAATCCTAAAAAGGCCGGGCTATTTGAGTTCTTAATACGGCCGGGGGAGGGGGCTATTATGCCCCCCTATTTAAAGATCTCTGCCGTGAAACGGCCGATCGCCGCGAAAATGTGCATGTACGTCAAGTGAAGTGTATAGAATACTATAGTAATTTCAATTTTTTCACATTTTTACCTATAAATCATATATTCTTCATATTAAAGCTTTCTTTTCCACTACATATATTTGTTAGACCATTTGGAATAATAATACGACAAACAAATTGGAAGAGCCAGGTTATTCCTTATGTTATTTCTTGTTTTGATAATTTCGTATGTATTTCATTGTTTTTTTTTTACTTATGTATTTTATTGTTTGTGTTGTTTTATTTCATTTCTAACTGTAATTCAACTATTTTGACCCCAAAACAAACACCTAAACTTTAAACAAGACAATATAACCAATTTATCTCTTTTGTATTTCCGTATGCGTTCCCGAACAGTGTCATGTTAAAATCTTATTTACTCTACATTAATGTTCAATTCATTAGGCCTGGATCTAAATTGGTCCATCGAATGTTATATATAATAGACCCAACTCAAAATAAAAGTTGTAGTGCAATGGCAATTTGTTTACTCTGTAGAATATTCCCTATCAGTTGATGATATTCGTTTTTGCCCTAAACAGCATAACAATTGTCAATTATGATGAATGTCTTAGTCTGTAAGACTTAACAAGAGCATTCCAAATTGGTTTTCTTACCTAAAGTACGCCTGCCTTACTTGGGTCAACGCTACAATCTCTGGCCTGGGACACACATTGTTGGTATCTGGCGGGCCCTTAGCAGCAGAAAATTTGTCTCGCCTGGGTTATTCAGTGCTTCGTGGGCTTCTGTACACATTCCCACTAGCCTCATACACTGACACTTCCAACAATTTCCAAAAATTTCCAAAACAAAGTAAAAAATGTCATTTAAAAATCAGTTCGGTTCCAAAAAGTACTACATCCAAGTTCGGTTCTAAAAGGAACCAAATCCACCAAAAAAAAAAAAACATATGAAAACAAATCATGATAAATATTTGTTCAGACTAAGATTTTGTTTAAGAGTGGTTTTATACTTAAATCATACAAAAGTAAAATCAGCCAAAGTATCATTCCAAACTGACATTGCTAACCATGATAATTATAGACATCGTGTTTTTCTCACAACTTGGATTGATGGATGCAATACCTTTTGGAACCAAGCTCTTTATATAGCTCTAAGATTGACGCTGGTGAATACTTTCACTTCATTTTTAATTATATTTGATTATCATACCTATTAAATCAGCTACAATTCACTGAAAAGTATTCATTACCCCTTGTGTAGATGCTGAAAAGCTAAATACTTTAAATAATACAAATTGTTTTTCTATAGCAGGTTCCTCAGATTATTTAATTGTTTAGAATCAAAATAAGAACAAGAAAATACGAACGATAAATAAAGAACTAGATGGAATAAAAGTCGTTATTACTTACTTAACTATATAGGAGGCAAGACGATACTAGTTTTTAGTGGTGCAGCAGATCAGATGCATAGTGCTCTATATTTCATAAGTTAGAGAAGAACAAAAGTTTTAGCGAATATATAACTTCTTCAGCCGAGACGAATCTTGAATATGCCAAAGAGAGTTTGGCAAACAACTTGGATTTCACATTAACAAAGCTCAGATTAGTAATATGCGAAACGAACCTAAACAATGAAGAGATTAAGCTCTCATATGGTATTTAAAGTGATCTGCACTATGCTTTCTGGGCTACGTCAAGCTGGGCTACGTATAGGTACCTGAATCCGTCAAATATCTGTCATAAGTTGGGATTCAGGAAGCTCAAATAGTGGGAAATCTATGTTTATAGCAGCTATATTGGTATGACCCACGTGTACAGCTGCGCTTATAGTATTACATAAGTACACAATCAGCACGTATTTTGTATTGTCAAACAAATTCCTAGCATTTGTCGGATGCCATAAACCAGGTAAGTTGTTTGTCTACAACACAGTATACAAAAAGGTGTGTAATGTTAATATGCATTTCTTGCTAAGACTAAAACCATAACAAGTAATGTTATACCGGAAGGAAAGTCAGACAAAATGATGTAAATAATAACAATAGTTAACCTCATAAGTATTACTTTTTTATACAACACCTACGTAGATCCTTGTCATTTGATTGGAGGATTGTTGGTCACATGATATTCAATAAATAATACTATTGCACGACCGTGCATTTTTGGTTATATTCGCCGTGCATTTTTGGTTATATGCAGACTGCGACGCGTACGTAGTACCTCTCTGCCCTGCACGTATCCCATTGTTATTAGCTGCGCGCATCTGACGCGGAGGCAATCTGAAAGTAATCGAGAAGGCCTAGCCTGACTCCAACTTTAATTTATCTTTAATATAAGGAGCAAAGCATAATTTGTTGAAAGATGTTGTATAAAACAAATAATGAATGTTTTTCATTCGTTCAATAGTGCGAATATTTTCATTCGTTGAAAGATTAACGTTAATTCTATTCAACGAGGCGTCAGCCGAGTTGAATAGAGTTAATCTTTCAACTCATGAAAATATTCGCAATATTGAACTCATAAGCATTCATTATTTGTATAATATTTCACACAGACTTTGTATGCCAGATCTATTTTTTGTTTTGAATTATCACGAATAACTAGTAGTACCTATTTATTTATTTCATAAGTATTAAATTACTGCCTACTTTATGCCTACTTTCTATTGGGATTATAACCACAATTTACCAAAATATAGGTATGTTATTTATCTATTCATAGAAAAGTAATTTCGGGCTAAATAGATGTATGTTAGAGGAACTACCTGTAGGGAAAGAGTGAATGGTGTATTTATAGTACACAAGTTTGTAAATGAAAGTGGGAGCAAATATTTAAACATGAACGGTAAACTTTCAATTGAGTTTATGTCCAAGAGTGTTAGGGTTTTTAAATAATGGGCATGTGTGAGAAAATTTTAGAGAACCGTTGCATACGCGATGAGTTCTTTTATAATAGGTAAATGAAGTTGATTTTGGTTTTGGCGCTGGCTCTGGCGCCCCACACTAAATTTAAAGGCATTGTTTAACAATGTTTCCAGTTTTAGAAATCTGAGATGCATGGCTATACGTGTTATCAGTGTCTGTGACATGGTGTAATATTGAAGCCCTACAAAAATTACGCTTCAAAATGATCATGAAGTGCTTCAAAAAAGGGAAAAATCTTTGAGTGACCGGTTTTCTATACTCAATTTCACCAATATAATGGAGTGTCGTTTACAACTGTGTGGCAAACAGTTTTTGACATTTCTAATTACAATCATAAATATCTTGATAATCAGACAGACAATCAGCTGGTTAAAGTCATGGGATTTCTGAATGACCTAAAGGTGTATAAGTATGATTGCAGCATGAGCTAAATCCATGATTTTGAATCTGAGGCAAAGATGCCCAATCCCTTTAACTCATATCCTGCCATATTAGGCTGCATGTACGCTACCGTTATAGTGCTTTGTGCATGCATGCACGCTACCGTTATAGTGCTTTGTGCACGCTTGCACGCATTCGTAATATCAGTTAATGTTCATGCTCATTGTACTGTGCTGTGTGTTTCGCACGCGCTATTCATAGAACCATCGCGTTAATGAGATTATCTCAAAATAAACTTGGCACGGGGGGGGGGGGATTTGGGGCTTGGCACATTGGGGATTAGACCTGTGGCATGATAAGAGTTAAATATGATATACAATAATATCAATAAATTAAAAAGCATGAGAGGGGTGTTACATGGGATATTTTTGTTTTTAAAACTTGTTTAGTATACCAACATTCCTAGAAAAAAAAGTAGATATATGACGTATAGGACCATTCCAATATAAATTTTCGTCGATAATAACACTTAAAGGGGTCCTCCAACCCTCATAATTTTGCTTTTCAAAACTGACATGAATACACCTCTACTTATTAATTCTCAAGCCTAAGATTTTTCAGAAAATCTCTATATTGAGCAAAAAATGATAATAACCATCCATTTTCCACAGATCTCACGCTTGCTAAGCTCCACCCCTCAAAAAAAAAGGTATATACACTTACGTGGCTTGATGACGCATTTTACGTCATTGCATGAATTTCCTTGTATTTGTCCTAAAACTAAGGATCTGACAATGTCATTGTAATTCATAATTATGAAATGTTGACATGGCAATAAACGTTCTGGGATTACCAATTGCACATTATTTTTCGAATAAGTGTATCTTTCTATTAATTAATATCATAGTTTGCCCTTTTTGACATGATAATGCCTAAATCACCATCCTTTAAACCGAGAAGTCGCGAGCAGACGATTTTTGCTTAGACTCGTACCGCAGTCCTTTCATTATTTTGCGTGCGTGTTCTTGTGAGCCTGGAGTCAGTTTCCTTTAGAACACAAACTATCAAACGAGTGGACAACGATTCCACGTTCTTGATATTTTTAATTTATTTTTGCATTTGTGGTTGACGCTTGCAGCTTAGTTTCATTCTTTCAATTATATGGCTGGGATCTTCCGTGATTGTTTTGGTTGCAGCAAAACAAAAAATGACGGAGTATTAAAGCCTACATAATTTCCCGAGAGATAAACATTTAAGAAAGGTGTTATATATATACATGTAACTTTAACTTCACTGCCTAAAATTGTAATAAAAGTTTTTTTTTTTCTAAGGCATTTGTTGTTTAACAAAAATATCAAGAAATTTTCGCATGATGACTAGTAGTGTAACAGAATGAACACAACATGTATTCACACAACTCTTTTGGAGGAATAAGTAAGTACATCAGATGCATTAAATAAGATAAGAAATACCGATATATATGAGAAATATTACAGATGATATTCAAGGCAACTAAATATTAAGAAGGCTGGTGAGATATGGTATTATACTATCCTGGAACCTCTTTGTTTTACAATTATATTGTTGGAATTTACTTGTTGTTAGTAATGCATATATGTGGCTTCTCCTCATTGGAAACCAATCTGACACAAATGAGTTACAAACTGCATTTTGTGCAAAGTCAAGACATTGGTTTCTCCTTTCCGATAAAGTTTGTATGTTACATTTGTCAAGGGCTACAGAGTAAGATATATAATTATTACCGAGTATAATTGTACATATTTTTTTAATGCATCGTTTCTAGTCGGTACTCCTGTTTTATTGTCAGAGATCTGTTTAACACATTGACAACCATACTCGAGCAGAGGTCGTATATAACCATAGTACACTGTTACTAAGTCAGTTAGCGGGATGCAATTTGAGATTTCGCAGCATATACAGTTTTCTATTGCACCTTTTCATGATTTCAGTTATATGGCTGTCCCATTTTAAGTTGTCTTGAACTGTAATGCCTAAAATCTTTGCTTCTCTGAAAATGTATAGTTCAACGCTGGCTATGTACAAATGTTTTTGTTAAGGAAGTTGTTTACTGAATGTCACTGAAATTGTAGAGCATTTTGCAGGGTTGATTTACGTGTTGTTATTTGTGGTCCATACGCCCAAATCGTCAAGGGCAAGTTGGATGCGAGGTTGCTGGAGGAGATTTCTGCTCTCTCTCAGCGTGAGATAATCAACATATTTCAGGTGTTATACTCATGAGTCTGCGCAAGCGTCATTTATCATAATCAAGGACAGAATTGGCCCGAGCTTTGTGCCCTGAGGTACACCAGCGTAAATTCCAGTTCCAGTTCGATGACACGCCACAATACCTGACACATTGTTCCCGATATTCCAGATAGCTCATAATCCAGGAAACAGTACACGATCTAATGATACGGTCACAAAGTACGTTCGTACGGCGTTCGTAGCAGTTCGTAATGGCATTTGTGACCGAGGCTTAACACTAATATTGAGCAACTTACGAATAAGGATGTTATAGTAAATCGTATGGAATGCTTTTGAAAATATGTAAAAACAAGTGTTGAAGTTTCTTTGGGGCTTTCGGCTTTTTCGAGGGCTGCCGGATCATAGTAATAAGAAAGTGATTGGTTCATTAAACTTTCCAATTAGCATTTTGGTTTGGATCAATGCAGTCATCAGATTATACAAAACAGGTGAGACGTTTGACAATATTGCTACTACAATGCCTCACATTAATGTCACTATTACATGTGTAGGTCTACTGTTGTAGTTACTAATTCTCTACGACAATAATTTGTAGTTATCTACTACAACTGCGACTGCTACTACTACTACTACTACTACTACTACTACTACTACTACTATTACTACCACTGCTGCTACTACTATTTATACTATTACTAATACTACCACCCATAATGCTACTGCAACTGCTACTACTGCTACTAGTAATGTTCCTACAACTACTACTACTACTACTACTACTACTACTACTACTACTACTTATTCTACTACAGAAAGGCTAATGGAAATATTGTCACGGATGGGGGGGGGGGTGTTAATCGTCCATAAGAATTGTTTTCCCTTTTACAGGATTAGAAAACTTCGCATTATTCCTCAGTAACATTCTAACATGGTAAAATATGGTATTTTTTGGTTCGCATAACACTATCATCGACGATGTTTCAAACTGTGTTTCTAGTTACGTAAAGTAACCCCAACATGAAAAATTACGTATAAAGTAATCTGGATAATGCAATTAAATAATGACATTCTCAAATCGCCTATAGCTGCCTGAACACTTCTTTTCTTCTTTCAAAACCACTAAAATTAAAATAATAGTAAAGAATGCATTTGAAGTTACCTGTACTATAGATACTGGTCTGCGTCCAGTTGGGCTACGTATAGATTCCTGAAGCCATCAAATATATATAATCAGCTTAGACTTATGAAGCTTAACTTGTGAGAAGTCTATGTATATATCAACAATGTTGGTATGACCTACGTGTACAGTTGCGCTTATGATATTGCGGACCACCGAAGCTGCACGTATACTTCAGGATCATATAGTTACCAAGCATTTGTCAGATGCAACAAACCAGGTGAGTCGTTTTACCAAGCCATTGATGGGCGGATAATTGATAATACGATACAAACTATAGACTTACTTTCAGTCATGTTTAACAACGAAAACCCAACAATAGTTTAGGAACAAAATATTATATTTTCTCTAAAGCAGGGAAATGAACTCAGAAGAATGAAAATTGAATTATATGGTTGTTAAAATGATGGTTGATGAAATAATTTTAAACTCAGGAAATATATACAGTTTGTCATATTAGTCCTATGCTAAGCTATTTATTCGCGGATCTAAACCTGATTCTTACCTTGACCCTATCCCCCAAACTATGCGTTTTTGTAGTAGATGAATTTACTTAAATATTTCCCTTACCTTCCCGTTCCCCCTCACAGCGTCTTGTAACACTATTAATTATTTGCAACTTAAAGGGATAGTTGAGTTCTTGTTTAAAACCGCACATGCCTTCAAAGAGCATGGTTATTGCTTTTATTCTTATTTTTGACATCTCTAGTGCTCTTTTAGGACTGAAATTGCTATGAAGGTAATTCTAGACCCATAAATGTGTGAAATTTGGCCAATACGATCATACCAGTTCAGCTCCACTTTCAAACAAATACGGTGACCGTGAATTAATTAATTGATTAATAATAAGAATACACGGGCCGGCTGGTTGTGCGTATTATAACCAATACAAAAAGCCAGCATCGGCATTGGCTGGTTCAAACGGCTGGCCGTTCAAATAATCGAATATTTGTGTACCACCACAAATATTAGAAGTTGTTATATTTGTGGATATTTCAGCCGTCACTGAACCGATTCTGATCAACCAAAGATGATTCTGTCATTTAAATTGTATGTTCTTTCAAATTTGACACTCGGTTTTTCATTATCTCACAAAAATTGTTTTTGTGTAGCGCCCTCTGCACAAAACTCAACTATTCCTTTAACAATTTCAACAAAAAACTGTGCAATCAACACATTTCCATAAGCATGATTAACATGATTACAGCTGGCATATTTAAAACACGCAAAATACCATCCCAATATAACTGACATCGAGTTGAATTATATTGACAAATAATGCAAGATATCCTGAGAAAAAAATCTAGCCTACAATGTACTGCTATTCATTGCGTTTGATGATCAAAATACATATATTTTGGTCACCCTTTACTCTTGGATCTCCGTGCAAACACGAAAAAGAAAGAAGTTAAAGCAAAAGGGAACACAATAAATTGGCTACCAAAATTCGGTATGTAATGCTCACTAAGAAAGAAAAAAAACATAGATATACTTTTATTAAACGATGGGTTGATTTCGAAAAAAAAAACATTGATGAAATTATAAAGTAATGAAAAGAGTCGAGGTATTTATGTCACCATAGTAACTAATTATTTGAAAGGAGGGAAATCTAAACTGAATCCTCGACTATATTTTAAACGTGATGAAGACAAGGTGTGTTATTAAACATTACGCTGGCATAAGGTAGCTGGAATTATCTATATCATAATTCCTGGCCGTGTATAAAGCGTGGATGTAATGCCTTGGTCCGACAGAGTAATTTGCAGAGTAATTATAATTCAAGATATTATTATGCCCCCCCCCCTTTGATTCCCGGTCTCCCTCTTTGTCTAGTACCGTTTACTTTACTTTCTGATGTGAAGAGAGAACATACAAATTAACACTGATTGATAAGAAATGCTCTTAAATTCAAACTCCCAATCTACAAAACGTAAATGTCCTTGGTCGATTGCTAAACGACCTGACAAAATGAGTTGAATCATTTGCAAAGGCATCCCAGGGATAACATTTTGTATTCAGAAAAAAATGCAATGTTTGCAAACATCTCAGTAGGGGGGGGGGGGTGGGCACACAAACATTATGTAAGAGCTCTGTGTTGTCAACGGCAGTAACGAGAATATTGTGGGAAACCGATAATAGTTCAGCCATTTCTAAATATTATGCCCATAATACGCAACTTATAACTTTGATATTATGGAAAAAAAATTATATTACGTTTCTTTAAAGTTGTATCTACCAAAAAACCTGACAGAGAAATATAGTTTGACATCGGGCACAATAAATCGATTGGTATAATTCAAATATTTGATTTTGTTTTGTTTATTTAGCAAATACAACAATTGTATCTGACTGTTAGAGAGTAAATATTCCGACATGTTTCGTGAAATCTTTGGATTTCTGGCCGTGAATTATGAATTGAAAGGAAATCAAAGAGTGTCAAAGCCTTGGTTTCATGTAATTTAGGTACCTATAATACATCACCTATAATATTCAACGGTGATGGAGTGGTATACAGTGGTCATATAAGATAGTTAAGCTTTATGGTGGTAGTTGGAATAACCTATACTAGGGGTTCTGGTCATCATCTCAATGGTCTACGTATAACCTTTTGAAGCCACCGAATAGCTATCATCAACTTGGATTCGGGTAGCTAAATTCATGGGAATACTTTGTGTGGAGCAGCGCGACCAGTATGACCAATGTGTACAGGTGTAAATATTGTGTTTTGAATCCCAAAATGCTGCATGTTTTCTTCAACATCTCAAAGATATCAAGGATTCGTCAGATGCCACAAACATGGTGAGACGTGTTAATGCACTCTATCTTTTGAACATGCCCATTTCCTTAAACACATCCTTCTTCTTCGTTTAGTACTCACCGTTTGCTGGACGCGGATGAGGAGGGCTCCTACCCCACCCCCGTATATAGGAACTTCTCCGTGTATTCATTTATTTATTCCTTTTCATTTCTGTATTTATTTGTATTTTTTACTGAGGTAAACAAGTCAGTGATGTTTACATTGTTATCACTTGGGGCGCTGCACACAAAATCGATTACAATGTAACAAAATACATGAGTCAGAAGATGATATAACCAAACATTTCCGACGTTTTTTTAGATTGTTAAATGAATGTTACACGAGCAGGATAAGAACAAATAATGTTAATAAAATATGTGTCTTTTTATTTCATGTTTATCTTGATATTTATATTTAAATTGATATTAATCCCCTTTTCAAAAAGAAAGCTCGGAATTTGATAGCAGCGTTTTTCCACACATCTCTCGTTTCTGCCAGTCTAGTACACTCTAGGGAAGTCATTCCAATTCAAGTCTTTATGTTCTCTTCCCGGTTGGTTCTCGATCTCCCTACAGGTCTATTTCTTACTATTGATCCTTGTTAGAAATATTTCGTGGGGCATTGATGTCTTTTCATGTGACCCAAAAAATTGTTTACTGTTCCTGTCATGATAATTTTGTGGAAGCCTTGTCATATGCAATATTTTGTATTTACTTTCCAATCATTTTTCCTGATATTCCCATCCCTCCCTTGAATATACAAAGTTTGATTCATCTGACTTGATTTTTACCATAGTCTTGGTTATAAGGGTTAATGACAATATTTTAACTCCCTACAATCGAACTGCATGACCAGATGTACCAACGTATTAGTGTCATTATAAGTTAAAATTTCACTTTTCTTGGTGTTAATATATGTTATTGCCAGAAATGTACAGTAGTTCGTGCGAATTCCAGATATTGGGACAGAAATATCAAATGATATGATATCCTAGTTAGACGTCAATATTGACCTGCTCAATTATATGGCCATCTATTTCGAAACAGAGTCTAAACATTTCTTTCTCCTTGATGAAAACCATAGACAAAGTTTCCGTAACATTTATTGTAGCCTAAACTTTTTCACTTAACAGCATTCAGTAATTGTTGCAGATCTTCTTCACTATCTGAGAACAAAACGCTGTCATCAGAAAAACACGCAAATCATTAATGTTTACACTTTCAAAACTGACACTTATCATATATGTCATTTCCGTAAACCTTGTCCACATGTTAAACAAAGCGGGTCAGGACATTACATATCGTTGACTTACTCCTCTTTTGATTTCTGCATAACCCGATATTTAATTGGTGATTTTGATGGCAACTGTATGCTCCCAGTAGAGTTTGGAGATCAAACATATGTTATTAACATCAATATTTATCTAGTGTAAGCTTTCAATCAATTAATCATGATTATTATACATATTTGCCTCTTTTCCCAGAAACTTAAATCATGTATTTGAGTCCCTTTCTGGTCGAGTTCCCTATTGTTAGCATATTGCTTTTCCTCAGTACAATACGTCATTCAATCAGTGGAGAATTAGCGTGCAATATCATGACAATAACTGCATTTACACTGCAACCAAAAATTGTCGGCTTTTATCACATTCCGGTGTTTCGCCGATAGTAGCTGAACGTGACGAAACATTGAAATCGGAAAACCCACCCCTGGAGTGTACCTAAACCTTCTTTTTGTTGCAGTGTAAAAATAAACAAATATTCTAGCTTGCACCCACCATAATTCGAAGAGATAAAGTCAACATTTCTATGTTCACGCTTCTTGAACAAAGATATACATAATTATAAGATGATGACGTGGATCCTAATCAAATGATTGGTTGAGAGAGTACACGTGACCAGGCATTTATTTTGCCTAACACGTAATTTTGATAATGACCGGTCATTGGTAGAATCATGTTATAAAACATCATTTTATGAAACAAATAAAACATAATCTTATAAAACAAATGATACACATTATTTTGTTCGGGCATTAGTAAAATTACCCACACTCGGTACCTTCAAAACAGTCCAAACAGACAGTGTTAGACTGTTCCAAAGGTGCCTTGTGTGGGTAATTCTTACCAATGCCCTCACTGCTGTGTATTATTCTTATATTATATTCACGTGACTTTCCTCGCTAACGCGTGCAGGGCATGCAGAGCACAAACGAGTCGTGCATGCTCACGACTCACTCCCCCAAAAAAAAAAAACAAAACAAAACAAAACAAAAAAAGCCGGTATATGCAAAATTCGACGGATTTTCAAGGTTTTTTTTCTAGTAGTGTAATTGGTAGTTAAACAAAAACAAAATAGACGATTTTTCAGAATGGTCCTTTTGATGTGTTAATAGGCCTAACATCCCACGCTGAATATGATTTCATATTTTATTCGGCATAATTTTTGATTGACCATTTGCCGACACAATGCTTATCAGTTAATAACATGCATGAAAGTCGACTTGCTTTATAGAGGTAGTGTGTTCCTGTTGCAGCCAAAATCTAACTGTGTAAGACTTTGCAGTTAATGATGGGTATGTCACGTATGTCCTATCTGTGAAATTTAAACGTTAGCAGTGACCCAGTTATGAAAGGGAAACCGTTACTTTGAAGACTTCACTGTCAGAAACGGTTGGGTGACTAACTGATTTTTTGTTAAATGTGTTAATATGAAAGATAAATTAGCTGTAAAGGGTACATTATAATTTTTACACATCAATGACCCGCTTTTTGTAATGGCCAAACAAGAACGTATCAAGTCTTTACTCCCCACAAAAAGTTCGACTATGTTGTCCAAGCGTCTGAAAATCAGACTAACTTCTAGGTCTATTTTCGGCAACGCGTTTTGAAAATTCATAACGCTCGATATAATTCCACATAGAGGCAATTACAAGTTCTAATCTTTTAAGAGGAGTTGTTTAGTTGGTAATATCTTTTTTTACCATAAGATTCACATATTTTGTTTACTTTCACCCTTCAAAAGGAACAGACTACCTTTGAATAAAATGCTACAAAATTATCTGAATACGAATTATGAGATATAACTTAGCCAAGTAAATATCTGATTAAAATAACTAACTTACTCTGCGTACTGAATTGATTACGTCCCAAGTATATCATGTACAATGTTTAAACAACAATATTTAAAACTTGAATCATCTATCATTTTTACTTGCGCAATGTTGCCTTGAGACTAGTCGAGATACTCTATTTAGCTGTAGTGTAGTTCGATTTCTATAATAAAGTATTAATAATAGTTCCTTTCTTTCGTGGTTGCATTAACTTAGGTAAGTTAAATGGGTACCTGGTAGATTATTCCTTGAAATGGACTGTGCGCTGATAACGGCTGACGCAGCTAAATCTACCGTAATAAATGATAAAGCTGTTTTAAAGCGCATAGGGACGTTATATAATGTGATATGCGCTAAACTAGGAGTGAACATTGTGTATTATCTGTATTAAATTCGCGAGCGGATAGCAATATATCTCATATACAACTCTAGGGCAGCCAATATTATATAATTAAAATACTTTTAGGTAATCGATAATTCGTACATACAAGTCCTTGCTTGTTGCGATATATCTGTCTGCTATCATTCTTATACTGAATGTAGCTTCCCTTGTACCGAATTGAGGTGTGAAACAAACGTATTTCTTACCTAGGTATTTGTCAATGTCATAATTTATTTTCCTTAGTATGATCTTCAAGAAAAGCTTAGTAACGTGAATCATCTCAGAAATAGTCTTTAAATATTAACATACACTTCACTTAGGTTTCTTAGGGTTTAGCATAAATATTGACTTTTGACGTTCTGCCATAATCAAATAGTCCATGGAAATATTCTTTCCATTATTAATTAATATTTCCTTTTCAAGGAATAAAGTTGTTGAATCTTCTTTTGATACACCCACTTGCTGTTTTTTTTTTCTTCTCTTTGGGATGCTCGTTTTGCTGCATTTTGTTTCTTTGGTGTGTCTTAAAGGCCAGGTTCATTGATTTTGAAATCGACTGATTTGGTATCATTTTAATCAGAACATTACACTGAGTAAAACTATCACATTTGTGTAACTTGTAAATTCGTGCGAAAATTATAAAAGTTGATTAAACTTGACGAAATATCACCCCACTCGAGACCCCGAAAACATCGTAAGTCAGGTGATTTTTGAGTGACGTAGCACAATGAACAATTAATACAATGGGCCGCTCAGCTGATCGGTGCGCGATGCAGTTTGCGTGCAATTCACATGTATTGCATTGACTCTTGAGGACCGTACCCATTCTTACCCAACGTTGTTTACCTTCATCAAAGTCACCCTGAAAATATCGATATGGACGAAAACATACTTGATTTGAGTTTTGAGGAGATAGAAGAAGGAAGTACCTCGGACAACGACAACGACAATGGAGATTTGGGAGATCTAGACCTAGAAGAAGATCTGGAAGATTTTGCCGAAGTCGATGGACAAGCGGGCTGTCGGGGCAGCCGCAGTCGCTGCGTATCTACATGAGCCCGCATATCACAGCCAGGCCAGCCGGCCCGGCGCTTGATCGAGCTAGCTGTGAATCGCGAACCGGACTGATCTAAGTCTTCTCTCGACTTCCACTTTCCCCATTTATCTATCAAAAATCTAAACTAATCGGCCTAATCAGACATTTTCGTAATGAATATTTGGACAATTATATGTAAACTTGTCGCATATTTTGCCCCAGAAGAGTCGTTAGTTCAGCATGCAAAATGTCTTAGGCACTCCCAGATCCGACACATACACGCTGAGCTGCCCTCAGAATATGTGATTATTTTCCCGATTTTTATGGTCAAATGTGACGGTAAATAACATAAAAATCGAATACACATTTGTAGAAAGTATTATTTATTCAGTGTATCTCATTCAAAGTGCCTAAAATAAAGGAAATATCACAACTGGCGGTAAATATACAAACAACGTTAACCCATATCTAAAAATTGCAATGGGTATCCAACATTGTCCCGAATGTGTGATTGCAGGTTGTTCATAATGTGACGTCATTTTATCGCATGTAAATAACGCCGTCATTTCACTTTGTGAGTGGGTTTTGGAAAGGGTATCAAAATTGCAATTAATTTATTCCTCACAATAGTGAGGGCTTTAAAAGTACTTTAGTCATTTTGTTAATGTTCTCAGCAATCTGTAGAGGTGTGATTTGCCTTTTTTCCAAATTTCAATGAACCTGGCCTTTAACAAAACGTTAATTTAGGAATATGTTCCAAGATTTGATCAGTTTATGTGACCCCATTCAGGGTTTCCTTTATATTGCTTCAAACATCATAGCTGAACGTATTGTGGGGCGGATGGCTTGGCGGACTGCAGTAAGAAATCAAGTTAGGTGCAGGCTATCCATGCTGCAATGATGCAGTGTGTAGAGTCACTGAGCTCTATGATAGGAGCTTTGGCAACAAGTTATCTTCAGATTTTAGGTGTACATGTGTTAAAAGATCGAAATATATGATTTTTCTTGATATCTCAACTATGGACGCTCAACAAATAGGACTCTTATTGCGCCCCGTCGCCATTTATTAACACCGACAGAAAACAGAAATACAAACAAGAAATTTTGTTTGCTATAGCTATTTAGCGGCGGTTTACGATTGGATGTCAGATTCAGAACAATCTTTTACAAACGTGCGGATGATTTACGATCTAGGCATGAATACATTTTAGTATCATCTGCACTGAAAGACGTGCATTGTCAATATTGTATAGTTTTAAGCTTGGCGCTGATAAGTAGTTTCCCTTCATTATTAGGTTTATTTGATTATCATACCTACTAAATCAGCAATCATGCAGGAAACATGGTTATTTACCCCTTGTTCAGTTGTTAAAAGCTGAATACGTCCTTAAATCTGCTTATATGAGGCAAGTTGATCCGCTTTTTTGTTTTGTTTAAAAAAAAAGAATGATAGACAAATAAATCATTATTTTCGTCCCTTCTTTTCCCTATACATTCTTAGCGAAGCAGAAAGAGACGAGTTTCTAGTGGCGAGGGAAATGCATATTGCTCTTTATTTTGCAAGTTAGAAAGAAAATTAGCGATAATATATATATCTACAAAGTTCAGATTAGTTTTACGCGAAACGGACCTATTAAACAATGAAGATATTAAGCTTTGTGATGGTATTTTAAGTGATATGTACTATAGGTTCTGGTCTTCGTCCCTATGGGCCACGTATAGGTACTTGAAGCCGTCAAATATCTGTCATCAGTTGGGATTTAGGGAGCTTAAATAGTGGGAAGTCTATGTATCTAGCAACATTATCAGTGTGACATAAATGTACAGTTGCGCTTATAGTATTGCCAAACTACACGACATGCACGTATTATTCAACGTCAAACAAATACCTAGCATTTGTCGGATGCCACAAACCAGGTAAGACGTTTGTCTACGACACTAAATATGCTGCCTTAAAAATAGATTTAAAGATTTGTTAACGAGTTCAAAAGGTTGTATTCCTATACGTGACCTTTGATCGTAATAGGAGGAATATGGTATCGTCATTTTACAATTGTGTTCGTATGTTCAACTACATGTATTAATGACAGCATGGGATGAAACTAACTAGGACATAACACCACACACTCAAAGGACAGAGAACGACGCAAAACAAAATAGAAGTGACGAAAAGAAAGCCATGGAATACCCTTCACACACAAAAACTTAAT
This sequence comes from Mesocentrotus franciscanus, assembly GCA_037976565.1. Lineage (NCBI taxonomy): Eukaryota > Metazoa > Echinodermata > Echinoidea > Camarodonta > Strongylocentrotidae > Mesocentrotus > Mesocentrotus franciscanus. Next base: position 6,938,478 of record CP137681.1, on the reverse strand, counting down.
ATTTATTTCTTAAAGCCCCACTGCACTACTTTTAGCTACGTGCGCCCCCTATATAACAAACAATGCCTAATCGGTGACCGTTGGTCCCCAACGGTCCCCTTTTTCTTTTGTTAATCGAGAGCTGATTTGATGAGATAACCACCTGTCCGTGACCATAAAGGGAGGTATAATCCCTCCTGGCCAAACTAGTGCATATGGGCTTCAAATCTTAAAATCAATTCGCGTCTATTTATTTTTTTTGTTTTCATAAACATTGTGGTGCGTGCATACGATATAAGCAACAAATGGGGTTGTTCCGATCATTGAATTCCATCATTACAATCGCCCATTTCGCTTGACGTTGATATTTTTGTATAAAGATAATATTTTGAACTGTATTTGCCAATGCATGAAAGTCATGTCCTTGGATATTTAGGTTTGGATGTTGAAGGATACAGGTTCATTTTCTTTGCACTTCAGTGCTATTTTCACCATTAAATTACATGTCTTAAACAACAAAATATAATTTATGTAAAACAAGTAGATGATGATCTCTGTATTGGTGTCACAGTCATGAGATTCTATGCCATAGGGGGTCAGGAAACAAACAAACAAAAGTGGATGAACATTACAATTATTTGAGATAGCGGAGACTTGCCGGTTTACCTCATTCCAGATGTCTCTTCTCATTAAAGTAAACAAAATGATGTGTATTTCTTTATATTTAAACAATATTTATTTATTTATTTATATATACATAATATACCTATGTATATATATCAACGGTAAAGCTTACAAATGGTAGTTAGAGTCCACTATACTATAATTGGTGGTCACCAGCTGGTTGGGTTAATTCGCTGAAGCCGTCAAGCGTTGATTTTGTCATTTTCTTAAATTCATGGTGCTCAGTTGACGAAATGTTTTTGTGTATAGCAGTGATGACAGTTTGACGAACGTGCACAGCTGCGCTTAGGGTACTGAGAACCATAGAATAAAGACGTTTTCTTCATTGTCACATCATTATAAAAAAGTAGTAAAATACAACAAACAGCATGAGACGTTTGATACGAACACAACCCCTCTCTCTCTGTCTATGACATTATATATCAAGATATGCAATAAGCCAAAGATTTAGGGATAACTGACGTCGTCATTTTGTGCTAGGGAAAACAAAAGCAAGAACAAAGTGCGATCGAAATGACCTTAATTGCACAGTCATGGGGGCCGCCAAACAAAATAAATGCGCGTCGCGATGTGTGCATCACTGTCCTTGCCATTTGCAATAATGTGTAATTAATCGTCTTTTTATTATTCGCATATCTAAACCTTGCATTATTACTTTTATGATTATATTACAACTTACGGAATATTCAATTACACAAGAGGGATAATTCAATTTTTAAACGAAATTTACTGTTGGAAATACCTTAAACATATATTGGAAAGCGTGGAGCATAACAGACGCTGCCACAAAGGACTGGCCACCAGTTTGAAGACTGCGGGGACACTTAATAATTTATTTTTGTGAGGTCTTCTAATGGGATGTGAGAAATTCTGAGTCCAGGTGAAAGATGTAGTAGTTAAGCAAGCAGTGTTCCATGATGACACGAAGAGATACAAATTGATTTGCAGGTGGTAACATTTCTTCTCAAAGCAAGGGACAGAACGCCAAACATGCTTGGGAGTTTATCATAGTTAAGACGATCATGGTATGAGTGTAGATGATTAGAGTCTTATAAATGACTAACTTTAGCGATAGCCAAGTCATTAACATACTGCCATCTCTTTTCCGTAGTCAATGATGCAAGGATAGTCATGGTTAGGTTTGGCTTTTTATGGAAACCCAGATACAAGCCCTATGTGCGGATGATAATTTACAGCAATTTCAGATTGCATACATGCGCGTGTAAGCTAGTGATTACTGGATACTCGCTAGGTTGATATCCATTTGAAACAGCTTATGTACATCCTTAGTATGGCCAATGAGATCAAATGACTTCAAGAAGTCGACTATACAAGGAATGGCATAATGGCTTGGTTTATTGAAACCCCGCTGAAGATCATCCAAGAGCCTTATTTATAACGTGACACGTGGCTTCATTTTTTGTTACTGAATTGCTTTGGATCAATTAATGATGTTGATCTTTGTTATGAGTCATCATCCATTCTCAGATGTCAGAAAGCATTCGGAGACACGTTGTAATCTGTGTGATCGAAAAAGGTCAGAGCTGACTGTATCGATGATTGCTGATGATTTTGGTGCAGGGCAAACTGATGCAGTTTTCCAACAGCTTGAGAAGTGGCCACTGCGAAAAAGTCGTTACAAATGGTGGTTAGACGTAACAAGAGCTCGGATTCTGATCGGAACATATGTACCATGTCTAGCCTTTAAAGCACTCAACCTCTTGAAACGTGTGTAGACTTATTGCCTATATACGTTTGGATGAGGAGGTCAGGGGAGGTAGGCTCGAAGGGCAGTCAAGTTGAGAACTGTTAGTTCATTGCAAAATGCTTTAGCTATTCAAATATGATTTTAATTTAAACAGAAATAAGGTGCTGTAGATAGAATGAAGAGTTTAACGACTCGGGGGGGGGGGAGCCCTATTCAATGTTTAGGGTGACGTCAATCTACATTGTGGTTGGAGTTGACTGTACTTTTACCATTCATGGTCATTGGGTACACTATTAAAACTGTCGATCATCTTTAGTTAGCAGGGATTCGAGAAACTCAATTGCTTTTTGGGTGTTGAACATTTTAAAATTGGTAATTAAAATCTTGTACCGTTAGTACCTTTTTTCTAGTGTTACATCTGCCAACTTCAATGTAACTATAAATAAATATAAAATCCATGCGCCCAATAACACAGACACATAATAAACAAGTACGATGAGACAGAATAAGACATACTGAGGTACATGATCCTTTAAGAAAGCCATAAAGACAGCTCTGAAGATGAAGTGCTCCATAATGAAAAAAAATAATAAATAGATAAATGAAATAAGAAAGAAAAACAACTTTAAAAAATACAAACAAAACAAAATTAAGGCATTTGTAAGCCTGCTAAAAAAAAGTTTAAATGCAAACTTAACGATGCATTGAACAAATTTAAGACGCCATATGCCTAGATTACATGTTGTTAGAATCACGAAATCAATTTATCAACAAACTATCAATATATGATAGGAAACTATGCAATCTAGAACAAAATGACCGATAATCGATTCAAATCAAAATTCATGATATAACTGAAAAAAACTCGTATTAAGCTCTTTAAGGGAGTTAAATAGGATATTATTAACAAATGATAAATACAGGTGAAAAACTTTCATCACATATCAAAGGCATTATATTTATAATACATACACAGAAATGAATCAAACTCTTTTAGTCATCACCCATATTTCGGCTGAGAGCAAATATAATAATAATATATTGCATATAACATACGAAAGTTTATCTGAACTAGTATAAAGGTACTTTTGCGAAATACTTTCAAGGGATACCAAAAAGTGCTTTGTGCAGTTGGGGAGTTGGGCTAATCAAATCTAGTACTATTTACTGCATACTTTGGGGAACTTGACATGTTTTGGTAATAATCACTGAAGCTTTTCACTAAGGCTCAAATGGAGGGGAAATATTTATTGGTGTGCTACTGTCCATGGGGAACGAAGAGTGTTTACGACTCTGGGGCGGCCCTGATCAAAACTACGAACTCCTGGACGTCAAGCTTGTATAGGTGGCAGTTAGAGTGCACTGAGCCTGTTATAGTTATGTGGTCTCAATGTATAGTCTATTGGTTTGAAAAATTCGGAGATGTGTCGTCAGTTGGGATTTGGGAAGCTCGACTTGTGAGATGTATTTGTCCATGGCAGGTCTTACAGTATGACAAACTTTATAACAGTAAATGTACTGGTTACTGACCTTCGATATTTTCCGTTTTATACATTTGTATCCATATTTCAAGCAATCGTCGGATGCTACAAACTAGGTGAGACGTTACAATATGAGAAATTTCATCTTTAACCTCAATATTATGATTTGGGTAACTTATTTAATTTCCTGGAAAGATTTGTCTTGAACTTGCTCTAATTCATATATATATATATAATATATATAACAGAGAAATGCAGATTTAGCAAAATACAACGGAGTTACGACCACACATTGTAACTTTAAGTACTACACATGCTCCACAGGGGGTGGAGATTGTGCACACAGTGTGCGCGGGCAAGCAATGAATCCAATGACGGGGGTAATAATATATATCTGTAAAGCGCTTAGAGACGTCCGAGATGTATTAAGCGCTATATAAAATATGGATATTATTATTATTATTATTATTATTTGTTGTTATTTTTTACGGGTGGGGGCTTCTTACGAGATAAATGATGGTTCTCGGAATGAGACAATGATAACGTGAAAACACTTTGAGTATTCCAGTCCAAACATATTTAGCACTATCTATCAGTATTTTATGTTAATATTACAAACAATATTTGTATTAATTTAATCAATCCTTAAGAAAGCCTTAGCAATTGGTGATTAAAGGAACCGATCTTTAAAATATACCATGGACGTAATAATTTTAGATGTACATGTATTTTAGAGTTCAATACAAAATATTATTTGGAGTAGTCTGTACCAGCTGCATTGGTCTGATTTGTCCTGTTACCTGAAGCTGTGGAGCATTTGTCGTTCGCTTGTAATCATAGATATCAACTGGTGGGAAGAGCATACACTTAGCAGCCCGCAGTTACTAACGCAGTAAAGCTCATGTATTTCGAGCTACTGATGTCAACTGTTGTCATTTTATGTAGGCAAGTATTCAGTAGTGGTCAGGTGCCACAAACACGTTTTTGTAAATGAAACTGATTGATTGACTACCCCCCAAAAAGACAAACAATTCATACTTTGTCGGTGAATGCATGGAAAACAAATTATTACAAAATAGAGGTAAATCTAGATAGTTAGAGAAAAAATTCACATAATTTATCGTTATGATATCTGCAGAATAAAGATTATGTCTCGACATAGGCCTGCATCTATATGAATGTTCTTGCGAGGTCAATTGCTAACACTGGTTAATGATTTTTTAGACTCAACTCTAAATCCACTACCTTGGCTGCAACCTTGTATAAAAGCTTGGTGGCAGACCAATCCTTAATATTTTACAACATAAAACCCATAGTGAATTGCCGTGAGACCAAGTGGAAGAGTTACAGGGTTATATATTGGGATCGTTTATCATGAACACATTAAAACAATTATACAAACGAAAAACAAGGTGGGGTCATATTACAAATAAAACTTATTCAGTTACACATTCGTTGACAACATGGTTGCCATTTGTATTGATATAGTTTGTGTATGAAATTAGACTCATTAAAAATCACATAAGAATATATATAAATTTATAAATATTAGTCACTTTTTCAAGAGCATCGAAGCAAAAAACTGTTATTGCGACATTGCGTATAATTGCTCCATAGAAAAGTCCATAGGACAATTATACAGACATTAAATATTCCTTTACGAAAACATCGTTATATGAATAAGGAAATGATGTGATAAGGATAATAAGAAAGAGAGAGAGAGAAAGAGAGATAGAAGATGTTCGAAAAACAACGCCCACCAAAAAAACAAATAAACACTTTATTTACCAATTTAAATGTTGTTTGTCTTTTAATAAAACCGTAATATGAATAAGGAAATATTTGAGACTAAATATTAAAAAAATATTAAAAACACGTTAAAGAAATGATAGTTAAACAAATCAGAACAAAAGCGAATTTACAAGTGCAGCTTCTATAACAGTGACAGCCTTAAAATGAAATCTTATTTTTCGTTAGTATAGTTTTGTATAAAAGTGAACGTTTTAATGATGTTTACGTTTTCATATAGCGATGTATAATAAAACACGGATAACTTATCATTCATCTTAACAAAAACATTCTCAAGCCACAAATGAAACTACATCAATTTCCTACAAAATTAACAGAATAATAATACCAAAACAAAATCATGGTATACTACATGACAATTGCGTGCCGTATTGTCGAGCCTTTATCACTTTCTAGTGTTCTCCTAATCAATGAGCGATGTTGATTTTGCTAATTCAAATTATTCCTCCGTTACTAAAAAGTTCCTTACCCTTTGTTATAATAGATCGAGAAAACTTAAACAAAATAAAAACTTGTTGGTTTAACTATGGGAGCTCTATATTTACATCAGCGCAATCAGTGTGACCAAAGTGGGAAATTGATCTTTCGGATGATGATACCACAAAACATAAATGCTTCTATTGTCTGAGAAAAAAGACGGGTGTCGCAAAGTAGGTGAGACGTTTTTTGTTATATTATTCAGAAAATAAAGGGCTGTTCTCTTCTGATAAACTTGTATAGTGCGAATGCAAACCCCCCGTCTGCGATCCGTCAAAAGGTCGAAGCCTCAGTCACGTTAAAGACAATACAAGTTATCCTTTTCTAATAATCCATAATAACGCATATTCACCAATGGCTCGGATCGCATGTCATGCAATTTGCCTTTATCCAAATTGAAAACAATTCATAAAGTGTCAAAATAACTTTCTTAAACATTTTCAGCACATGTGTAGATCCCCTACTTGACCTAGGGATATACTAGCAGAACAGTAATACGCAATCCCATAATGCTATTCAATAACTTTAGGTTCTTATATGCAAAAGATGTACCCGCGCACCATTCAGTGCACTCGTTGTGACAGCATATAGCGCAGTGATTTGAAAACAAATCGGAGGCGAGGAAACACTGGCGTATAATTTATTCTGTCTACACATATTACTCGTGTGTAAAGAAAGTCGGATAAACGTTGTCGTGTGCAGCCTACGTTATTTACCCCGTGCTTAATGCTTGCAATATTTTTTTTTTAATGATTGACCCTGGGGAATGGCGCGCCATGTGAACCTGGCACAAGAAAACTGTATTTGTTGAGAAAATAAATAATGCAGCTTAGAATTTGCAATATAAATACCGTATGCCTTTGTATAGTATGACACTTTGACTGTATTCAAGAAATAAATCATGTCGGGTTAGATAATTAGAGTCTATTTACCAATCTGAGGACGAAAACTAAAATTAGACACGTGTTATTGGATTAGTTTTCTCTCTCCCAATTAAACAAACAGTGGTGAAATAAAAACAGCTATTATCATTTAATGAAAGATATCGATTGTATACAAGTATATTCATTTTAATTAAAATGTCCACCATTTTGCTGGGAAAATATTGGGATAGGTTTACGATTTTTGTTTTGAACAGGTTTGAAAATGAAAGAGCAGCGACGAGTAGCGTCAAATATTCAATATTTCCACTACCACTTGCATTTCTATATTCGTCTACAAATACATACTTTGTTTAAAAAGCAAATAATACAACTTTGACATACACTGATCATACAGGACAACGATCTTGAACAATTACATTTCAAAATTAACACATGCCTTCGTATCCGTCCACCTTGAGTATTGCAATTCAATTTGTTCTGGCCTTCCTCATTCATACCTACTTTCATTTTTAAAAAAATCAGAATACTGCTGCAAGGCTTGTTACTCTCTCGAAAAAACTTGAGCACATAACCCGAATATTGCGTTCTCTTCATTGGCTTTCCATACACAATCGTATAACATTCAAAGTCCTTCTTTTGAAATTAAAAAAATCCCCTTGGTCAAGCCCCTAAATATCTTTCAGATTGTATTTCCTTACGTTGTTATAGTTCTTTAGGACCTATTCAATCATCATCAACCTTGCAGTTAACCCTTGGACCTCGTACTGTTACAATATATGGCGATCGAGACTTTTCAATAATTGTACCTATCCTTTGGAACAAATTACCAGAGCATATTCATACTACACATTCCCTTGAACAGTTCAAGACCTTGCTAAAAAAATAATCTGTTAAATTCATGAATGATATTCTACACGGGCTCAGTTGTGATTCGCTCAAAGAAGGTGCTCACCATCTTATTCGTTATATGTTTCATTTTATGTTTGATCTCATTTATATTATTATATATGCATGATTTATTGAAAAAAGAACAGATTTATAATTCGTGTGCTCATTGTAAGTTTTGGTTGGTAATTTGTAGACAGACAATCATGCGCTTATAAACCACCGTATTAAACGCCAATACATCTTGTGTATTATTAATTATTCAATTTGGGCCGCGACCATTATGTGAAAACTCTTTTGACTCTATACCACCTGGCCACCGACCACGCACATTATGACATTAGTGCAGAGTTGCGCTTATGGGATTCGAACCACGAAACCTGTTTGTTTTCTACTAGGTCAACCCCATACCAAGCATTTTTCTGATTCCTTAAACCTGGTGAGGCGTTTGCTTGTTAAAAGGAGTTTTAAATGATTTAGATGTTCTAGTTCTTGACTTCGATATCTTATACTGTTTTTAGGAGCAGCTGATTGAAAGCAAATACTACAATGACATTTTGATATTTTGAAATATGTATTACCAATCAGTTATTACCCCGACCACAATCAATTCTTTATCACCTTATTACTGTACGTATCTACTTTATTCTTCTTCATAACGAATGCTCTCCGCTTTATGTTGCTTCCTTTTCTCTCCTACACGTATTCGTCAAATCGTCTTCCTTCTGTCTCTACCCATCACACACAAACCACTGATATTTGATATACGGTGGCCGCTGGCAATCGTTACATCTATGTTGATGGCAAATGATCATGTACCCAGTGTATATATGATGTTATGTAATATTTTCCGTTATGAAAACAAGATAAAGAAAGTATGGTGTACAACCATCGGACTGTAATTACTTCTAATTCAATTATCATCATATAATCTATTATTTACTAAAATTATGATTACGATATTAGATCTTCCAGATATTTAAATGTGCGTGTGCGCGTCTCTGCATGTGAGTGTGTGCGTATGTAGTATGCAGTAATAGCCTAAGGTCTTTACTGTCATCATTGTTATCATCCGCAACATCTTTCCTTATTCATTCTTGTATTCGTCTATTTATATTGCTTTCTTTTCCCCACTTAATTTGTTGATAATTTTGTAAAAATCTCAGCTCTTGATCTCTTTGTGACCTTCAATCTTTCTGTACAATATTTCTTCGAGGACATTATTTTGTCTTGTCGTAACTCACAACTTTATCCAACAGAACACGATTTCAAATTCTGCGTACGTAAATTAATCGTTCTTACACAGCACACCCACACATTAATTCCAAATATAATGTTTCATGGGCTGATCAAATGTGAATCAAATTCGCCCTAGGCCCAGAGGCCACTCCATCCCCTAGAAAAGGGAAAGAAACGAAAATTGTTCAAAGCTCACAATCTATACAGCGTTTCCATTTACCAAACGGAAGTACGTGTACTTACAACGTAAATAGCGATACAATTTAAAACCACGTTGCAATCTTGTGATATCTAAAAATACACATAACAACCGTACTACAAATCAATGCATAACAGTAACTGTGCTATTGGGATTGTTAATGTTTTTATAAGGTATGTTAAGGTACCAAAGTGACAGCGTATCGATTACAATGTAGACCTAAGCCATAACTGAATACAAAATAGAAATAGAACGTCATTGGTACCTATATTGCAAAGTCAACGGAAAAGGTTGCAGTCTCGTACAGAAAGAGGGCGCTCATCCATCAGATAATTAAACTGATTCATTTTAAGCCATTGCAACTTATATTTGTATTGAGAAGGACCTCAGTTGAAGAAAAAAATATATATATTTCATGAATGCTTACGAAGTATTGATTAATGCATTCAATTGATATATATTTGTTTGTAATAATGGTTATTCTAAATGTCAAACAGTAAAGATAGCGGGGATATAACGTCTACTGCTTAAACAAAAATAGATTAAGTTCGGTTCGTTCATACGGACATTACATTTTTTGTACCTAGCTAGCACTTGCATTATTTTTTGTAATCCTCTTCTCTCGGTAAAAAATGTACTCCGAGTCGGCTCGTCTTACATGTCATCCATGGGAGTATTTCTCCTCTCCAGAATATGCAACTGATGTGCAAGATGCATCGGAAACATTAGTTTTTTTTTTTTTCAATGAAGGCGAAGCAACTTAGTTCAGAAGATGTTTTAATTCCAGATGTTGTCAAATGATCAGTATCGTCGAAAAAAATGTTACTGGGCATTTGAAGAAAAACAAAGAGCAAAGGTCGTTTACACGATCTTCAAATACCAGCACGTACACTATTTTAAAAAAGTAACGCGTTGTGCTCACATCTTTCAACTGGCAAACAAAGCTGCACGTTTGAAACAGTGTCAAGAAAATTCCAAGCAAAAGTCGGATGCCAGAAACATAATGAGACGTTTGATTCTTAAATACCAAGTTAAACATTATATAATATTTCGGCTGTCATGGCAGAATTTACGCCAATCGCAATACAATATTTTGGTTTGTGGAGGGGAGATTATTTCAGTAATGCCACCATATCAGTATCGCCTTATAAAGCTAACAAGGCGTCTAACAAGTCCATATGCAAAAACCATTCTGAGGGGATGGGTGGAAATATTATTTTACCCCTAGTACAAAAATCGAACATGGAACCTTCTGTATTTTAGGACTATTTTTCAGTCAGCTGACCACACATTGAAGAAAGTATGTGCTTACTTTATACATTCATAGAGAAGGTAGACAGCACTGTTATATAACAAATGTAATGTTCAGTTATTTCATGGAGCTTCGAATAGTTCCGTCCTATAGATATTGCAGATGGGAGGGAACTCTTTGGAGTTCCATGATTTAACATATAACCGCGTTCGCCTACGCGTATATTAACTTGTCACAACTATCTCTTTAAATACGCCTTGGTTAACACCATCTAACCTGCACGTTTTACACATCGTCTTACAATTACCAAGCAAACGTCGAATGCTACAAACCAGGTGAGGCGTTTTAATCACCCTTAATCAAAGATGGAGAACACTTTTAAAAGCAGTCAGATGAATGAATTGGTTAGTAATACGATCACTCTAGTCTTTGTTTTTGGTTTCGCAAAGACAATGGGTCATATTACTACTACAACTATGTTTTTGTTTAACCAATAGGCACTGACAAATTGACTTCCCTTTTCAGTAGATTATTGTTTTGATTTAGTTAAATGTTTATATTAATGTTACATATAATTATAATAATAAAATTAAAAAATTATAATAGTAATAAGAATGAAAAGTACAATATTAATGAATTGACATAAATATAATTATGATTTGCCAAAATTTGCATTATTCTACCATGGAATACCTGTAAATTTGATTTCACTGTGAAGACTCTCAATATGCCATGCTATGTTTGAAAAAGAATCAAATTAAACGAGAAATTTAATTCGTCATTGAGGACGAATTAGGTGGTCTGTCTTTAAATCTGGTGGACGCTGATCTTGTTAGGGATTTTCACAGCCACAACATATCGAAATTTGAAAGAAAATCGATCAATATTTACAAAGATACAATCAATTTCCCCTAAATATACTGATATCATAATATGCCAATTCGGATATTGAGATACAAGGCCATTATGATGACGTCACGATATATTTAATGGCCGAATGAGACATGAAATCATATCTACGATTAATACTCTATCCAAATATGAAAAAAATTAGGGGTCAACGGGCATCCTAAAGAGCTATAATGGATTTTGTATAGGCATGTTTTTGCCCATATCTGTTATGTACTACAAGAGCTCGCACGTACGGACATTATCTGGAACTGACGCTCATTCCGTTATTAATGGTCGTAAAGAGATAAACGTGGTTTCAAATTGTTCGGAGAAAAATGGGGAATATCATGCCAACGAAAAAAAGAGGATTTATGTTGCGTTCGGCCATGACGAACGAAAACGCGCGCGCATTCGCGTGTGCGCGTTTTTTTGCGAAATGCTTAAAATTGGCTGAAACGTACTCTCATTTGATAAAAAAATGATTTTGAGCATTTTACAATTTTGCGCGCGCACTGACGCGCGGACGTACGCGCAAAGTGCGCGTTCTCTGACCTGAAAATAACCGGACAGATATTGACCTTGATGTTAATAAATATGAAAGAGAAATGAACTTCCATTATGAAGATATGATCATTAGTTGATTTTCACAAAATGGCGCCTGGATGACGTCATGATAACCTGATGAACATGAAAATGTTCGAGACACATCTTAGGACAATGACCCATGACTGTGCCAAAATTGAAAGAAATCGACTGGACCGATCATGGAGTTATGCTCTGCACAAAAAAGTGGATAAATAAAAATAAATAATAAATAATAAACGAGAAATTTAATTCGTCATTGAGGACGAATTAGGTGGTCTGTCTTTAAACCTGGTAGACGCTGATCTTGATAAGGATTGTCACAGCTACAACATATCGAAATTTGGAAGAAAATCGATCAATATTTACAGAGATACAATCAATTTTCCATTAATATGCTGACGTCATAATATGAAAATTCGTTTTTGAGTTCCAAGGCCGTTATGATGATGTCACGATATATTTAATGGCCGAATGAGACATGAAATCATATCTACGATTCATACTCTATCCAAATATGAAAAAAATTGGGGTCAACGGGCATCCTAAAGAGCTATAATGGATTTTGTATAGGCATGTTTTTGCCCATATCTGTTATGTATTAAAGAGCTCGCACGCACGGACATTTATCTGGAACGGACGCTCATTCCGTTATTAATGGTCATAAAGAGATAAACATGGTTTCAAATTGTTCGAAACAAAATGGGGCATATCTTGCGCCCCCCAAAAAGGAGGATTTATTGTGCGTTCGGCCGTCACGATTGAAAACGCGCGCGCATTCGCGTGTGCGCGTTTTTTGCGAAATGCTTAAAATGGCCTGAAACGTACTCTGATTTGAATAAAAAGTTATTTTGAGCATTTTAAAATTTTGCGCGCGCACTGACGCGCGGACGTACGCGTACGCGCGCGTTTATTGACATGAAAATGACCGGACGGATATTGAACTTGATATCGATAAATATGAATGAGAAATGATTTTCTGTTATGAAGATATGATCATAAGTTGATTTTCACAAAATGGCGCCTGGATGACGTCATGATAACCTGATGGACATGAAAATGTTGCAGAAACATCTTAGGACAATGACCTATAACTGTGCCAAATTTGAAAGAAATTGACCGCATCGATCTAAGAGTTATCGTCTGCACAAAAAAGTGGAGAAATAAATAAAAATAAATAATAATAATAATAATAATAATAAAGAAGAAAGAAAATTCTGACGAAATTAAAAGGTGGTCTGTCGATGACAGACCACCTAATAATAAAGAAAGAAAATTCTGACGAAATTAATAGGTGGTCTGTTAATAACAGACCACCTAATAAAGAAAGAAAATTCTGACGAAATCAATAGGTGGTCTGTCGATGACAGACCACCTAATAAAGAAGAAAGAAAATTCTGACGAAATCAATAGGTGATCTGTCGATGACAGACCACCTAAATATGTTTGTTGCATAAATATAATTGTAAGACATTTGCCGACAGAGGTGTCCGGTCTTCAAAGGTCTGTTAGGCAGTGTGTTAACTTAGTTAAAACATGGACCTAGAACTAGGTTCATGGTTAGAATGATAGTGCGTAGTTGATCGTAGTCGACATTGTGAACATCGAGGCATCCTCGAACAATTGGTTGGTTAAGATCCTATTTCAAGTAGGGAGTCCTTCATATAACAAGAGAGACCTGTATTTACATTGCCCGTTGAAGCTAGGTACTAAAACAGAGAGATGAACTACTCGACTGAATGATCGGTGACATAATGTGGTCCTGTTAATAACGAATTAAACGAAAGGAGTTTATGACTGATTAGCTTAGATAATTGTAATCGTAATTTCAAAGTATCAACTAAAAAAACTAAAAAACCCTCTCCGCATTTCGGTAGATGTCTGGACTAGCAAGCAAGATACCTTTGTCAAAAAGGTCCATATTAAGAGACAATGTACATCTTTGTTACGTTGCTCTAGTTGAGTTTCTGAGGAAATGTTCTCCCTTTTATTTGTAGTTTATTATGATTTTGTTTTCGCTCTCTTGGTTGTCGGTCTCGCGGGATGTCGGTCTCGTGTTTTGTTTATTTTTATTTTTTGTTTGGGGGCCGGGGGTTAAAATACCGTATATATTGTTTTGCTTTATCGGTTTCGTTGGCTTTATGGGGGAAATAAATAGTTCGTTATTATATCATCCATATCGTCACCGTTTTCACGAAGTGGTCTCGTGGCCCGCGCAGCGACAAAAGTGAATTTCGAGATAAACGCATTTTAACATTTCATGTTATTAAAACGGAGGTTAACGTACATCTTCAAAGATTTCCTTTGACAACCACACAGTACAGATTCTAACGATTCTGCTCATATATATTTTGTTTACAAAAAATATATAATCAAGTGGGGATATTGTAACAAACTGTGGGATCGGTTCGTGAAAACGAAAATATGCGCATTCAACATACGCGTCGTTTTCACGAAGCGGTCTAGAGGAGTGCGCGACCGGTTCTTGTGTGAGAGGTCTCGCCTTTTCCGTTTTCACGAAGTGCGCTATTCGACAGCAGGCTATATGAGTTTCATGAACTATCTCGTAAATACCATCTAGGAGTTTTGTTTCCTTTCATAAGATGAAGTAGTATGACCCTTTAAACAACATATATTTTTCACAAGCTAAATTCTTACACATTAATGAGTTATTATAATTTTAAGTTGTTTAATTATGTTTGTCGCCCTCTTGAGTCCCAAAATGGACAAATGGACGAAAGGTGCGTCTTTCAACTCCTCTTTTTGTTATATGAGGGAGAATATGATGTAAACCCATGTTGAAAAACTAACTTCTAATAAAGTATGTGAACTTAGCTTTACATCCTATTCGAGGGACACTCAAAACGTCTTTCCCCCTTGCTTTACTGCAAATGTTTCTACTTTTACAGGGTCACATAATTACTTTTCACATTACTTCTCAAATTCTACTTTACTAAAAAATGATGAAGGAAATGACATAATAATGATAATATTAAGAATAAATTATAATGATCTTAGGATTATTATAATTATTGCAATCATTCCTATTGATATTATTATTATTATCAACAAATTGTGTTCACAGACATTACTTATTTGGGACCGGGATCCAGAAAATACCATCCATACTGTCAAATATGAACCCCCCTCCCACCCCTATACAACTGCATTCGTCATACCTAGTTGATTCTGTCTCTTCACAATCACATCACTCTGGAATCATGTTCTGCTTCATATGTAATTAAGTTTGATTGAATATTTTTGTCAATGATCAAAAGTATATTTGTATACTTTTTGTTAGCACTCAATTGCTTCTCAGTTCTTTCTCTCTCTCTAGCTCTCTCATGCAAACTTGAACATTCCCTCTACCTCTCTCTCTTTCTTTGGCTCTCAATTTCTTTCTTCATTTAACACATCTCATAATCGTTTGTAACGCTTCTGCTGCCGTATCTTCTTGCCACATAAGTCATCATTCTATAGTACATTACTCTCTCAGACACATTTCTTCTATAAACAAATCAAACTCAACAAGGATAAACGTTGAATAGCACAAAGCAATCAAATCTTAAGATGAACACTTTCATCATGGTAATGACTGAATTTATTTCTTTGCAATATAACTGGAATCGTTTTTGTACAGTTCATTTCGCAATTACATGTACAATCATTAAAAATTGATAAATCATAATAATAATAATAATAATAATAATAGCCTAATAGTTCACTCCAAATTTTATTAAACCGAAACGGAAATTCTTTTTGCCCAATTGATCGCGAGCCCGGCAGCCGCTGAGCGCCAGATCGACGTTGCTCTATCCCTTATTGTTGAACGCCAAATAAGGTAGCAACAACTCCCATCTTTTAACGTCTTTTGGTATGACGCGGCCGGGATTCGAACCCACGACCTCCCGGTTGTGAGGCGGACGCTCTACTGACTGAGCCAACACTCCGGTGTAATGAATCATGTTTGAATATCAAAATTGCAACTTATTTAACTGTAGCCCACACTCATGGCAAAAAATACAACATGGTAGCTCTATAAAGAAGGGGGGTACCGGTGTTCTTGGCAAATTCTGAAATGCAAATTCACAAGGCCACTGATTAGGGGGAGGGAGGGTTACAATATAGTTTGAGTACTGCCACAATGGAAGAGGAGCTTAAAAGAAAATCATTAATTATTTATATTTTTTGTGTATGACATACAAAGTTGTCAGCTGCATACGTCCCTGTTGCCTCATAAAATTGCAGATCTGAGATTTACATAGATGTTGTAATCAAACTTTTCAAACATTATTTCTTATTCTATGTCTGATTTCTTTCAAACTTTCACCAGTCTATTACACTCATTTTTTCTGCTTTAACATAAATCAACTTGTTACAAAGGTTGGATTGCCCTTTGAAATATAAACTATTAGCAATTAATATTAGTCCTACATGCCAAATCCTTCTAAAAACATTCAACACTGTAAGTTTATGGGATTAAAACTTCTTACATGCAACTTTCATATGATGGATGACCTTAGTCTGTGCTGTTCTTAGTGAGGAAGGAGGGAGGTTGTCACTGTCAAAATATTAATAACAATATGCTCAAGGCGCTCCAACTATTACCCTGGCTCTGCTAGGCAGCCGCTTTCGGTGCTCACAGCAGAGTGGCAAATGTAGATTAATATCTTGCCAAAAGACATTACTGCTGTGGCGGGACTTGAACCATGGATCCTGTGATCCACAGTCCAACTACTTATCCACTAGAACACAAAACCTCTAAATGGAGGCACATTTGGAGTCAGAGTCTCCTGTCAGCGTTGCAGTCCCCGTCCAGTCCACATCCATCTAGCTCATAGTAACTCTTGAACCCACCCTAAGCCTTCCGTTATATCGAAGATCTCGTTTCTTGCCACAATTGATCTCTCCATCACGATCCCACCTAACAATAACTTCTGTATTTTTGTCCATCCTAAGAGGTAATTGACAAAAGATTGTTACAATCAAGTTATCAATAACTCGGTTCAATGATAAGTAGAGAAGACATAGTAATTTTATTTCATAAAACAGGAATGAAACCTAGAAACAGGTATTAAATAAAAAGTGGTTTTACTCTGTCCTAAATTGATATTTTGAAATATACAGTAACTATAAATGAAAATCAGAATATGAATTTAAGGTCTACTTTTAACAGAAAAAAAGCAAAGCATGCACCGAGTAGAAAAGCAGATTTGCAATTGTTTTATAAATACTGTTGCACCATTTATTCACTTAGAATGCAATTTGTGACATTGTGGCACTAAGTTCCTGGTAGGAAATCAGAGTGGTATAACTCCTATTTTACAAATATGAATGGCTTACCTGTGTTCAACACTTTTAGGTTGGGAGGATTGGTATATTGTTTAAACAAATTGTGACAGCATACTCCATGGTCTGTATGGTACTATTGTATTCCATTTCAATAAAAATGTAGAGGACATCTATACAGTATTTATCAACCACTGAAGATGATATGATAGGGTTCCATATGTATTACTGGGTTTGTTGTCAATCATTGAATTGATATGTTCATATCTAAAGAAGATATAAAATCTGCAGGTTATCAGCAAATTTGTGATGAATGTTATAAACCCAGTAAGTAATAATGAATGCACTTGCATGTACTTGTCTGCCAGATTGAAAGAAACTTTATTATATCAACTTTCAGAAAGACCACTCAATAAGGATCAATATTCAAAGTTAGTCAAGCGTATAATATCATTCATTATTATTTAATTATCTCACATAGACACGCGTGATGTAGCAGCGGGTAATATAAGAGCATATTACCATACGTTTCACATCTGGGTACTTGTACATGATAAATGTATAAGTGATACTTGAAATATAAGAAGAGGATAATTGATAATAATAACATTGACTGGCTCACATTTTGGTTGATATGAGACAATATTGCCCTCAACATAACCATATTGCCCTCGTCTTCGACCCGGCTAATATGATTATATTTGGGCAATATAGTTTCATATTCCCATTAAAGCCAGTCAAAATTATAAAAATATTTCATATATAAACAATATAAAATGTAACAAATTAGGTTAAAACTTACCTTTGATGACTGAGGGGACTTAGCTATTCAGTCGGTCGGTCTGTCAGTCGTTTGGTCTGACCTCCAAACCGTGGTATTGGAAACGTAATCAGTTCAAAGGCAGAGGGTGAAGATGCTGGGTTAAAAGGAGAATATATTTGATAACTCATGATGGATGCAGAAAACCCCAACACAGCTCGTACAGGAAGCTATACAGGGATGACATGATTTTAAAATCGCATCTCTTCAAAAAATTACAGGCATCAGGTTAATGCATATTATTTTATTTTTTCTGTGATGAAACAACACAAATTAGTGTTAACTCTCCTTCTTCACCCCCTTCCCCCTATGAAAAAAAGACAATAAGAAAAATACAAAATATAAGATGAAGCCTGTCATC
This sequence comes from Mesocentrotus franciscanus, assembly GCA_037976565.1. Classification (NCBI taxonomy): domain Eukaryota; kingdom Metazoa; phylum Echinodermata; class Echinoidea; order Camarodonta; family Strongylocentrotidae; genus Mesocentrotus; species Mesocentrotus franciscanus. The sequence goes on along the minus strand of CP137681.1, from coordinate 6,919,938 downwards.
TTGTAAGTTGATACACCATAAGTAGCTCAAACATGACATGTTGGCAAAATGAATGTCTGTCACGCACATTAAAGAGCGAGGAACTTGTGTTTGATGTCTTACAATACCATCAACTGCCTAAAACCTTTCAAAGCAAGATCAGTCATGCGTTTATGAAAAAAAATTGAGTGTTTGGGAACCCGTCATCTTTGGAGGGCCCTCCTAGCACCCCCACCACTTTGCGCACATTAGAAAATTATTTCCCAGCATAGTTTTGTCCATGGATCATTGTTATGTAAATGAAAATAGTTCATTTGTTTGCTAAAGATTGACCCCCTCCCTCTCGCCAGCCCAACTCCCAATCTATAACTTTTATTTTGGAGCTAATTTCCTTACCACACATACCTTGTCAATTTGCTAAAAGCTCTCCACATCAGCTGCACAAACTCCTACATGGACATCAACCACTGGGGTGCTAGTGGTCCCTCATCTCTTGCGTATCCCAGCTGTCTATTCTACTGGTAAACTATGAAAAAATATGAAAAGTATTTGTTTAATTTTTCTGCATTTGTTCAAACAAGCCACTTCATCTCACGGTTGGATATCCTTTTAACTTATTAGTAAGCACATCATTATCTAAAGCAATTAAGAAGACCTTGAATATTTAAGTCTCAGTCTTGCAAACATGGGATGAAACAACCCAAATTAGTGCTAACTCCCCCACCTCTCACAACGTGACGGACATGTGCGCTATACCAGAAGCCACTAGTACTATTATTATAAGCAAACCCCCAACAAAACAAAAAGCCTGTCATCCTCTAAGTCCAAGGCAAAAGGTACACCTTAAGTAGCTCAACCACAACTTTGGTGGCAAAATGAAATTATCATGCACAATAAAGAGGGAGGAATTTGTAGTGGACGTCTTCCCATACCATCAGCTTTATCTTTGTCTTTAAAGCAAATTAATTAAGAGCAGGCATGCGTTTATGAGCATAAAGCCGAGTGTATAAGAAGCCGCTCCAGCCTATGCTAGGTTGACCCCCCATCCATTAGTACCTCAACAACATGCTAAAAGCTCTCCACGTCAAACTCCTACTTAGACATCAGCCACTGGGAGTGCTAGTGATGGTCCTCTCAGCCGGCTATTCTACTGGTAAAACCGGGAAGAAACATGAAATGTATTTGCTTCATTTTTCTGCATTTGCTGAAATTAAGCCACTTCATCTCAATTCTCATGGTTGGATTTCCTTTAAATAATTAGCAAGCACAAAATTGTTTATTCATTCAAGCATACCTGGCTTTACTATTCAAGTCTCAGTCTCGTATTTATAACATGAACATGGAAAGAGCTTACGAGGGGTCATTTAATATTTAAATCTAGTACTAGGAGTACTTAAGTACTAACGTAGTTCTAGATCTAGACTCTAGGCTCGCGCTCGAGCCTAGACTCAACCACTCCAGCAAAGCATAGAGAGTCAATGCTAAATGCGTATCGACCTCTAGCACTGCATACATGCTGTGAGGCAGGGACCTAGAAGTATATACACAAATACACACACCACACAATATTGCATAGACTGTACACAATCATGTCGATGCAGCTGTAAGCAAAGTTTGACACTAGACTTACAATTTGAATTTTTAAATTATTCTTTTTAACATCAGTAAGTTTAAAAAATGTATTTTACTGCTATTTAGGTGTCATCAATTGTCACTAAAGTACTGATTTTGAGTGAAATCAGTTGAGTTTTGTACAGTGGTGTTTGAAATGTTGAGAATCAAAAGCACAGCTTTTACTACACAGCCAGGATAGTGATGCTCCTATGTGTGGACTCAACTCCTACGTCGCAATTGCCATTTTATGATTTGGCATTGTCATATCAACATTGACATTGAATTTTAACCAAAATGTGCCCTTGGCTAATTGGGCCTTGCCTTGGAGGCTTGGGCTGGTACTGCTTAATCAGTTAACATAGTTAATGTAAAATTATTATTAATGATATCTCCCCTGCATGCCCTGGCCTGGGCTTCACTCTTCAGCGAATTCGCCTTGTGACTCGTGACATTGTTGTTACTGCATGTAACTGCTCCTGCACTTATACATGTTCAAGCTTATTTAAGATACTGTGTTACTTAATACTTAGTAGCACTCTGTTGATAGTACTAGTAGTACTAGTAGTAGCAGGCGAGTCTACGTACTAGTACTAGATCTGCATACTAGTAGACCGACAATACAACTCACGCAGAAAACAGTGCGTGGGACCGTAATGACCTATCTCGCCATTTCGTAACTTGATATCCGTTCAGAATATGAGTTTGTTTATACTGCTACAGACGATATTATTGAACGATGCATAACATTGTTTTAAAATAAGTGAAAATAATTACCTAGGGCTGTCAGATTCCTCTAACAATTCCGCCAGAAGCACCGGCATCTGTGACAAAGGCTTCGCGGAGCTGAGCCGGTTCGTGTACGATTATCAATAGCAGACTACATTTGCGCGTAAGAGAGCACTTCGTGAAAACGGTGTTTGCCAGTTGTACCGCTTGTGATACGTTTCGTGACGTCACGTATGACGTAATTAAGCAAGATTAGACTTTGAAAATTACTGAAGTTGTAGACATTTATATACATTGCTCAAAAACGGTCAAAACTCGAAATTGAAAATTTCAACGATTTTGGCCACGAGACCACTTCGTGAAAACGGTGACGATATGTTGCCCTATTTGTGTTTTAAGTAATGTGGACCTTTGTTTAAAGGTGTGTGTCGTTGAGTAACGTTCGTATTATGGGGCAGGGGGGTCTCACTGATTGTGTGTGTGGGTTTTATCGGTCTATAGGGCTGTTTGTTTACTAGGAGCAGTACTATGTGTATGTTCTCATCTTATCTAAATTGTTGTCATAATATAAATACAAACACAACGCAATACAACAATATTTTGAAAAGGAGAAAAGGTATGGACTATCGGTAGTGGTATGGATTTATGTCAAAAGTGTTGCTATGAAGCAGATATTCGTCTCATCTACGGACCTAACCAAAGTGAAAGCAAGGTGCAACTCAAGCTGATATATGGCATTAGGAGTAGACTGTATGCTTATTATGATTGGTTTGGATGTCAACATTCGTTACACATTTTTCGTCAAATTGTGCCGATATTGATGGGATAACTGTGACATTGGCAGCACGCTCAGTGTGACTATATTGTCTTAGTATGGACACGGAATCTGCGCATGTAATGCACAGTCAACCAAATACCAACTGTTCGTCCGATGCCACAAAGGTTAGGCGTCTGGATTACTGCCACTGCTCTTCAACGGCATGGAAGTCTATTCGGTTGATATACCCCCCTCCCTTCCAGTTTTTGCTCAGAATTTGCTCAGTGACTGTCGAATTCATATAACCCTTTACTGCATAATGTGTAAATATACATTCATATCAACCAAGTACTCTTGAAGATCTATAGTAAATCCTTGATACGCTACTTGAATCAACCCTAAGTTATTCCACAGGGCACACGGCACTGTCGGGTGTGCTGAATATTTTTTTTTTTGACGTGGATTTTATGAAATGAAGAAATATCGCATCGAGTATTAATGAGTTGGGATAGGTAAGAGGGGAACCAATGATAGTTTGTACTAGCGCAAAAACTACCAGGTGATGTACTAATTTGTCTTGTTGCCGACCCCAACCATGTGACGTCTGCTATTATGCATATTGTATCGTCCATTCACAAATCCAACGAGAGCATTTTAGCAAATCGCCCTTTTTTACGAGCGCGCACCTGCCTTTCCAACAGCACTGACGTTTGAATCCTACCGGGCAAGTATTAAGCACTTGGCTGAAGAGGAGCAATGCAGATAAAATGACTTGTTCAAGGACATACACAAAGCCATTTGATATTAGACAGCGTGTTATCATAGGCTTAGTAACAAGCTGTAAGACGGAGGATGATAATATTTCTTGTCATGGCTTCAAACATGAAACCTCTGGTTTGTAGACAATTTTTGTTTAAATACCAGTAGACATGTCGCAAGATTGGAGTGACGTGAAACATATATATACATGCAAGACACTATGGTTATATTTTGGATCAGCAATTGCCTCCAGAACTGACTTGGTGTCGGTGCAAATAAAAACTCACACTCATATTAAAGTCCGTGTGATTTATGTAGACCTAAAGTAAGGAGGTCATCTGTAAAAATAGGCTTGTTTAAAGAGTTCATTTTAGGGAAAGACATCAGTAGTGTCTCATTCTATACAATTGTAATTCAATTTTTATTTCAAATCAAATTTACTACAAGCTCCTCACTGCAAGAAGTACCTTATATTTGATTGTATAGAACATGGGCTTTCTGTAATACTCAGGTAGCTTATATAAGAATTGAGATTTTATAGCATCCCATTTGTGGAGCCTCCATCCTCAGCTCTATTATGCCTTGTCTATTCGAACTTCTCTTTTTCATGTTAAAATAGTGGCTTTGAATGGAATAGAAAGACTATTAGAATACTCTTTTTTAGTAAGTAACCATGACAGTATATCTAACGAGCTAACAAACACAAGCCTGATAGACACTTATTGGCGACCGGTCGCCCAGAGAAGCAGAAAACGTTGCAACCATCGAAAAGTTCACTTTGCGAGTGGTCACCGATAAGTTGCACGAAGAACAGACGCCAATCGGTTACATACGTAGTTATATATGGTTTTAGACCGGAGGTCACTCCGATTTAAAGATGGGAGATCTATTAAAATTCGATGATGGTTAGCGACTGGTTGACAACTAATCGCCGATTCGATACAAATTATTGATGTTCTTGGTAATTGTTTGCCCTAATATATTATGTTGCCAACTGGTGTCCAAGTAAATAAGTAGCCGATTGGCAGCTTAAAGTCATTGGGCAAAAGTAATTGCTCTTCTACCGCCGGCACGCGCTGAAATCTAGTCACTGTCTGGTCGCTTACATGTAACCGAATGATCAAAGATCATGAAACTCTTCTGCCGACGGAGGTTTTCAGTGCTATCTCTACAACCCTCAGCATATCAGAAACTTGGAATTACCAGTCGCCTAGTGTTTCTTTTTCTTTTTTCTATTACCTACTGTCTTCTCCCTGTTATCTGCTCGCAGTTTTACATTCACATTTCTAGCTTCCATTACTAGCCTGTAGCCTGTAACCCCTCGCGTATCATTGTTATGATCAATTCATAATAATCTGCTTCAATGCAAACTATTTATTCGTCTTTTAAAGAACTGTTAAAAACAACACTGAGTAAAACATATAGTGTAAGTCACACCTAATCTAAACTAATACATTTACTAATAATGAGCGAGAATGTATTATGCTTGTTTGCACCCATGATGATATTCCTCCCCAAGTGTACAGCTTGCAGACCGTCGTAAGAACATCGGACATTGATCCCGACCTGTTATTTATTATTGCCGTTCAATTTCTGAAGAAAAAAACTGACAACCACGCAACTATATTTCGTCGAGCGGTAGCAAATTAATTAACGAAATTGTATGATGATCAGACAATTTTCGTACAACATTCCGTAACCAATCGACAACTGCCTTTCCACCGATCGGCAATTGATCGCCCACTATTAATTCTTAGTTTCTAGTTTGCAGGCACAGAATCTAATTTGTCACGTTATTACAATTCGTGAAGCCTTAACGGTAATATGTCCCATTTGCAGGCCAACAAAATGAAAAGGTTTAATTCCAATGGCATTCGAAAGATAATACTTAGTTAGAACTTCCTTCAAAAAGAAAGGGCTTGAAAATGTATTTTAGTGGGAAAACGACCATTAGTTGTCGAATTGCCTTTAGTGATTGCAATCACTTTAGTAAACGTCTGATATTCAGACCATGGTACCGAATGGTCGTATGTTTTGTGCTGCACAAAGATTCAATCAGTTTAATTTCAGCCATTACAAGAAGTGAGTTATTGATGTAGACATATGCTCATGTACATGTAACTTTACAGCTCATTTTTTGTGTGTATGTTATTACCAAAGAAAGAAAAAGTCACACAGTTGCTCAATAGTGTCTGACAGTGAAGTCTAGAAATTATATGGGTTTCCTTGCATATTTTGAATACTAAGACACTGCTAATGTCTAAATTTCACAGAAAAGACATACGTGACATATTCATAATTCCTGCAAAGTTCAACTGAATTTGATGTTGGCTGCTAAAGGAATACAATACCTTTAAAGAGGAGGTTGGGTACGTTCTGGGCAGAGGAAAACAAAAATTGTGAGCGCTTTCATTGTTATTATGCAAGTGTGGAAGAACATCAGAGAAAAAATGTTCCTTGAAAGGCATGGATCTTTAAATGCCATAATTTTCTAAAAAGGACATGAAACAGCTCAAAAATGTGGGTCTCATTTTTTATGACACATGTGTATGAAGTCCCAGATACATAATTTTGTGTATAGTGCTTGTTACTTTAACGAAGCCCGAGACAAATTTCTTATAATTGTGATGATTCTAGAACCTTGCAGTACACTCTAATACTTATACTAATCGATTCCAAACCGTTTCTTTCACAATGCAATCGCATGACCATAACTTAACTTTATATTTAAACAGAGCCTAGCTCCGTCTGCCTCTAGCTGTGTCAGCTAAAGTACAGAGCAGTATGCTATTTGCATAGTCTCACATTGCAGATATTGTTACTCACAACGACTGACTATGGTTTGTGCCTCCTAAAAACTCTAATGCACAATGTGACTGAGTTTTGGGTATTCGTTTCATCCTCGGATCTGATATATATGAAGGCGAGGTACAGTTCAAACTTGCGGATGGCAGTTGGGCTCTACTGTATGATTTATATAGTTGGTTTAACCTATAGTAATGATTAACATATCTTCAACTTTGGTGATATCAAATATTGGTGGGATATTTATGACTATGGCAGCACGACTAGTATGACACAAATGCTGAGCTGTAAATTACATATATTTACGCAACAAAAGCTGCTCGTTTTCTTCAGTGTCAGAGATATACCAAGCATTTATCGGATGCCACAAACCAGGTGAGGCGTTTGACTCTTCGTGTTGATAGGAATTAGGTAACATGGCGTGAACCAAATAACTATACAGAGGGTAATTAAAAGGTACACTCATTATAAACACAATCATGGGGTTCTATTACGAACCTGTTTCATGAATCTCGCTATCAATACCATGTATCAATCACTGTGGTTAACTCCTGACATATTGGCATTCGATTTGCTGAGAACAAATTCGTTATGTGAATATACCATCTGTTATCAATATACAAACATCTATGAAACAGGGCCCTGGTGTCATTAATTTTGGCTTGATTGTGAAGTACATCTCATCCTGTCTACTTTTTCTGGGTGCATCCTCAATAAAGTACAGGATAACGCGTACGTCGATCCATTTTAACGGATGATTTGTTGTTGTTGTTGTTGTTGTTGTTGTTGTTGTTGTTGTCTTGTTCCGTGGGCTTCGGTATTTAGCTTTCATTTCGGGCCTTCATGACCATTGTTATCAGTTGTCTCAGGACATTATATGGTTTGGGCCACAGTTTCAATGAAGTTTCAACTTTCGCCTCAGTCGATCTTTGAAGCCGTCTATTTTGGAAGAGGGCGTGCTATTTTACGAGGCTTCCGCACATTTCCTACTATTATATGCCCAACAAACTTTGACTGTTCCCAATTTAAATGGCTTTTTATATCACTTATTTTTGGTCACTCTCAATTTCTATAATTGTGTGCTGCTGGATACTGTCTGCTGTTGTTTAAATTTTAAATTGCCTTGAAGGTTATGAAGCACGTTCTAGAGGATATAAAGCACCTTTTCTAGTATAATTTTAGAGTTAGGCTTCTTTGACAAAGTAACACAATTATTATAAATATATGTTATTATCGTCCCATCCCCAACTATGGTATTTACACAAAAAAGACGAAACACTGTTTTAAATTGAGTTACAGGAAAAATAAAGCTACTTCGTGCTAAAAAGAGAAATCTGTCGAACTTGTAGTATTTATCAATACGTGTTTTTGTCGGATATCTTTGCAGTCGTTATTATCATCCCCTTGTTAGTTTTCGAGAACCTTTAAAAAATAAAAAAAAATCCCTTGTTATGGAACAGAACTAAGAAAATAGTAATACCTCTAAAATACATTTGCACAACTTTTGCATGGGGAGGTCAACAAAAGACGACGCCCCCCGTCTATCTCTAACACATGAATGATCAAACGAACTGAAGGTTAGAGCAGGGAGGTGAAAGAAAGGAGGCGAAACTCTTGTAATTTATTCAAACGCATTTGTGAGTTCTAAAGCGTATCAATGGGATGTGTAACATTCCACTTGGCTTTGAAGTTCCATGCTCCGAACCGCGCTTCCACTGCGGGGACTTTCGGAAGCCAGGTACCAGTTTTATATTTATTACAAAATATTAAATTACCTGCCAAATTTCAGTGTAAATCAAAAACTTTATATGGGGATTGTATTGGGAATAGTGAATCAAACAAATTTTCAAATTTAGTACTCCGTCCTTCCTATAATTTGTGTGCCAGAGTTGGTAAAAGAAAAATTACATCCTGACAAAAACTCAATATTTTAGGATAATGCGCTAATTTATGCATGTTCTAATGTCCCGCTATTTAATCCACGATTTACAATCTTCAATAACATTAAGTTTGCTAATGCGTGTTTTCGCGTGTTTTTTTATTTTTGAAGTTAAAAAAGGATGAAATTACACAAGTTTGTGTTCGCTTGTTCTACTCTTTACACATTCAACAATGGATGAGACATCATTGAAAGGGACAGCGAACAGTTGTTATGATACCATTTTCTGATTGGGAATTCTAAATCCTGAAATGTCATGCTCTCTTTTATATTGAAAGGAATAATACGATTATTTAATTTTCACGAAAGAGTGTCGATATTAATCAAAGTCTTCTTCTGTTTGTATTTTGGCAAATTGCAGACTGACTTGCCTGAAAAGTTTGTTTTTTGTTAGTAGAATACTTAATTATTGTTCATGTTTTACGAAGCCATTATTTGCAGCATAATTTGTGATTTAATTAGAAGGTTGTAATACTACCCTTTACAACCTACCATTTTCCACAACCTGTCTTATATTTTGAAAGAATATAGTGGGAAACGTGTGTTATGCTGTTTTTACAATTTGATGAAATATCGTGAAGCACGTTAACATTTTTTTCTTGTAAACTTAACTGCAATCAATGTCCTTGAGATTTTTGTTCTCAATTGAGATGATTAGGCTCTAAGTTATTCAACAAATATTTTACCATTAACATACCATGACGATTCTAACTGCTACATGTCGTGCTTTCATCAGAATCTTGAAGTTGTGATCATTAAGATTGTCTACAATACCTAACTATGTTCCCTTCAATTTTGACTTTATCCGCATCAGTATGTTCTTACTACGATAATAAATATGAAGTATCAAGAAAAGGGAGGCATGATTTCACATTTTAATTATCATAAAATTCCATTTGTAAACCTTATCTCACTAGCATCTGTCCTAAAGTGATAGGCAATACAAAAATGGCATTTAAATATACCAGCGCGGTCAGTATGACGAAGATGTACAATTGCGATTACGGCATTTAACACCAAATGCACGTTTACTCCATGGTCAAACAAATACCAAGCATTCATCGGATGCCATAAACCAGGTGAGGCGTTTGATTAAATATAAATTATATATTGGTGGAAAAGGAGGCCCTTTCAAATTTTATAATGCTTATAAGAACTATTATATCTCTCACTGAAAAAGTAATGGTCATGTATACGGGAAGAGCTGTTCATTTGACCTTGCACATTTTTAGAAGAAAAGACCAATAGACACCAAAAAAAAAACTTTTAACTACCATTTACAACTACTGGACAAACCCGTAAAAAATCCGTCGAAGTTTGCTCATCATACCGTTGTTGAGGTGAGATGTGTGCATGAACATTTTGCCGGTGCCCTACATGCCTTACATGCGTTAGCGCGGAAGCGAGGAGAGTCACGTGACGACAAACCGGTAACTCACCCAAATTTACTTGTACAATGCAGTGTTTAACACTCCAGAGGTGGGGTTTTCGAATTCGATTTTACGTGGCGTTTGCCGTTAGTTGCTTTGCAACTATTTGCGAAATATCGGACTGTGAGAAAAACCGACGAATTTTGGTTGCAGTGTAAATGCAGCTCAGGTTAAGTTGACGATGACCAACTGCCGGACTGTATTAAGCTCAAGTGATAAAAAAGTGAACTGGCAAGAAACTAAAGAAGGTATGTCTTGGCTGTCTTTAAGGAGTTCAGTCTTTTACACGTATTCCGCTTTGTTTGAAATTAACAACAAAGCGTTAAGTTAGATGTAGATTGTAAGACTAGGTGAAACCTATATCTAGTCCATGCACACGATATGTAGATGTATATTTAGATGCATAGTCTTCAGGTGTATATTAGATCAAGGTCTCTCTTAGATAGACATAGGTTAGTTTTATAGGATCTAGGTTTTAAGTATTAGCCTTACTAATGAATATTCTACCTTTTTTTTCAAACTAATTTTCAAAGTCCGAAAGCTTTATAGTTTTAGTCCAATAGAGCTTTAAACCGTAGACAAACCGTGGACTTGGATATAATGCAAGACTATCTTAATTCTTATATTGTATATCCCTTAACATATTTATTTTCAGGTTTATTTTTTTTTTCTTCAGTCCAAACATAGTTGATTTAGGCTGCACGCGCATGCATGACATCATATACGGACAATCCGATTGGCGTTAATTAAGTTTGAACTTTAACATGTATAATCACCCTAATTAATCCTCAATATTCAAATAAAATTTAAATCTTAAGCGATATTTCAAATCTTAGTTCTAGAAAGAGAGTAGCCTTGGAGCTGGGGATACTATGAATACAGTTCGTTTCTCCGGGACTCTCACCCGATTATATAACAATACATCTACCGTATCACGGTATCATTAATTTTTCACATGTCAAGATGTAACATCGAAATATATTACGTTAAATTTGCATATTTTTTTATCAGTTGTTCATGGCTTGTGTTCTTCTAATTAATGAGAGTCGAATCTTTAAGGGTTATGGTCGATATTTTATTTCCACCGGGGTTTTCCATTCGGGAAAAAAAAACAAGGCATTCGACCCTAGTACACTTCAGACTACACATTTACACAAAAGGCATGTGACATAGTTAACATCTAGTATTAAATAATATATGATAATAGTAGGATACACGATTCGCCTATAGGATTATGATACATATAACTGCAATCCCTGCCATCTTTGCACTGGCTTCCAATTGCACAACAAATTGAGCTAAGATCCCGCTCCTAACATTCAATGCTTTTTAACATGATCTAGCTCCGACAAGCCTCACTGCTCTATTTTCTTCCGCATTGTTCACTTCTTCCCTTAGACTAACATCCACATCACATGCACACCTTGATCTGACGCCTGGACCCCGCCCATGCACTCGATATGGAGATCCCGCCTTCTCTTCATTCGCACCAAAACTTTGGAATAATCTACCTACTGACGTCCGTGATGCCTATTCCCTTAACCCGTTTAACTGTACAGTAAATTCAATACTTTCTTGTCCGACATTAACTCTCTGTGCAATGTACTATAATATTAAAGCTCGATTATATTAATCTTATTGTTGCCGCCTTATTTTAAAGTAGGTTGTAGATTTCGTTGTCATGTCATTCTTTCAAAGTATATTTTGTGTATTTTAGAACAAGTGTTATTATTATAGTTATTGATGTTATTATAATAATTAGTAGTAGTAGTAGTAGTAGTAATAGTAGTATGTAAAGGGCAATAACACTCATTATGTACCGCGCTATATAAGTATCGCGTAGTAATGCTCTTGTAATAAAGTCTATTTGAATTAAACTCGAAAAGTTTGGATGATCGTTTTACATTTGAAAAAAAAAAATTGTGTAATTATGTTATGTTTACAATCCCATGGCATGAACAGATAGTATTTAATGCTATATATCACAGATATTCGAATTCAGATTAAAAAAAACATGTGATATTAAATGGTGAAACGCAGGGTAGTGTATCGACGAAAATATTAGTTTTGTGTTTGTAAATAAATACACAAATACATACACCATTATGCAATGCAACGAGAGGATCTCAAACGAATTAGGGTCCCCGAGACAAGTTCGAGGAGCATACCTCAGTATCAAGATTACCTGATCCTTTAGCTTTAACAATTACCCAAGCATTGGATGAATTAGATAAATTTTGGAGATATTTGTCTTTTGCTATCCGCGTATGTATTCTTAAAGAGAAACAACTTTGGGTGAAGTGTTCCAGGTAATATATCATAAAGGATACTCATTTGAAGAAAAACAGTTTTCTACAGTCACATAGTTGAATAGTCAACGAGCTGAATAGTTATTTTCTGTCCTTTTTCCATGTACAATAAATTGTAATTTTATGTTCGCTTAAAGTGTTTCCTTGTGATATATGGTCTTAATAAGCTATTAACCAGGCAACGTCGTGACTCTTGCCCTCTATTCATTACGTGGCGGTTAAGAGCACACATTTTCAGTATTAATATATTAATTCATATTGTTATTATTATTATTATTGTATTAGTGATATTCATATTATCCACTAGTCAATTGAGTATAATACGTGATGTGTAATGTATAATTTGTAAAAATATCGTTACTAACCATGGCCCAAGAGATGATGTCGATTTCTGATCATGAGCTTAGGCAAAATCAATATTGGTTCACATTTGCATAATATACACATTGTTGGTAAATTATAGGAATAGGTCCGATAAGCACGACAAGACATAATACACTTGTTTTAATTTATTTTAAAGTCGTAGTAATGTTTAAGTATCATGATATTTTTGTACGTTTACATTAAAGGCTATAATTAAATTGGTCAATGTATTTTGAGAATATGTGACGTCATTTGTGCTAAGGGAATGCATTGATATCCAATACCAAACTACAACTCTGCCTACTATGTACTAAAGAACATTTGTAAATCACCTTTGAACAAAACAAACAAGTCGATACGTGGTGAAAGTTGGTGTGATTTGAAGTATACGTTAAATAATCTTGGTTTTTAAATTAAGCTCAATTACATTTTTGTTAAATCGCACCTTGGATATTCAGTAAAAAAAAAATTGAATTAACAGGAAATTTTGTTTTGGAAATTAATTGAAAAAATTGCAAACGTGTTCTGATTAAGTAAAAACGAAACAAAACGTAAAGATAAATATGATTTCCAAATATTACATCACAATTAACTACGCTAACGTTGTCAATTAAAAATAAATACCAATACATATCTTATCTTCTTCTTACTCAAGAATTTATTTAGTATCTGATAATTTATCTGTTTGTATTGTTTCTTCTTTTTAAAGACTTGGTACAAAACGTTAATATTGCTGAGTATGGTGTGATTTTCAAGTGTTCATCAATCGTGAAGAAAGATGGATGAGTCTTTTGAGTTGTTAACACGAACCCAAATTGTTATAGTATCAGTTGAGAGGTTTTGATATTAGAGTATTGATTTTTTAAAATTTAAATCATAGTAACGCTTGTCCTTAATTTTCCGAATCAACTTTCAATATTCTGATGCGCTTTTCAATTTTTGTTTTCATTTAATAACATAGATTTGTTGTTTATATAAATGCAAAACAATTGTTTAGGTTATGAATGAACTATTATTAAATTTATTTTTTCATGTCATGGTATATTTTCTTTTTTAGCAGTTTTGTCTGTGCCGCTACTCTTTACATGTCTTGTTTCCCAGTTATACGCTCATACTAACATGTTTGCACCCTCACGAAATTTCGTAACAGCCAATTCAAGCTTTGAAAATTGACAATAGTCTTAGCAAACATGACAATAGTTCTGTCTTCTAACTCTTCCTTCTATTACTTATGTCATCATAATAATCATCATTATCAACAGTATCATCATCGTCATAACCACGGTGAATTGTATTAGTAATTAAAAGTATTTTCTTTTAAAGTGGGGTATCGCACTCAGAAAAACAATGTATTCTTTACAATGAACCCCTGATCTAGATATTTTATAATGCTCGCAGGGTGACCAGTTTTCAAGGAAGCGTGGTCTTTATATATATGTGTATAGGCCCAATTACGTCTACATGTTTTTTTACTGTAAATGGCGCAAACTTTCAAAAATACTTCATCTTCATTTATTTCTTCTTTCAGATTCCATAAAATGTGGTGTTCCTTATGTTCCTGATCATGCCACGGTGGAAGATCTCCGTCTGAATTATAACTTTGGTGACAGTGTGAATGTGACGTGTAATACCAGTGATGCTGTCTTCCCCCTTCAATGTCATAACAAAGGATTGTGGAGCGGGCCGCTTGCGTCTTGTCCCGAACCAAGGAGTAAGGTTTCCTCTTAAATCCTATAACAGTATAATATAAGCTGATTCTGTTTCCAAAAGAAATATTTCAGAAATAGATCAAAAATCATTTAGTACCATTTTTAGAAGATCAAAACCATAGCGTTTCATAACTTTTTATCCTATCCCTTTTAGTGATAGATACGAATCAGACCTGCAAAATTGTTCCATGTGACCATATCCAGGAGTTTATGTGGACTTTAATCATGAGCAGTTTATTGTTTTATTACGTTAATGTTTTGATGTCCTATACTCTAAAACGCTTACATTGCCCTTTCAATGTACAACCACCATTCTAAATAGAAATGTATTGACAAATTATATGTTAAGTGTGAGTATAAAAAAAATGCTCTAGATAAGTCGTAAAAGTTTTCGTGAGAGAGATTAAAATTACGTTTTCTATACTCCTTTTTTCACACATTAATTTTGTCATAAAAATCGAATACAATATGCGTATTCAAAAGATTCCTCAAATATTAATCACCATTTTTCATTTGTCCTCACAGGTCCTCCATCCCATGACTCCTGCAGTGCCCCAGCAGTGCCTATTGATTCAACCATTCAGAATCTTCGTCTCTCATACAAACACGGTGACAGGATTAATGTGACATGTAACGTGCCTCCTGAGTGGTTTAATTTGGAATGCGCCGGAGGAATATGGATAGGTCAAAACATAGTCTGCCCTGACCCTGTCATAGGTATGCCAAACATACATTAAAATAACAATAACGGAATAAAAACTACCCGTCATATGTTGATTTCTTACAAAATAAGATGTGTAGGTGTCGTGGTATAGGGCTTCATTACCTTTACTCTCAATTGAAAGGTTGAGGGATCGAATCACATCCCGCTACTGATGTCCTTTTAACACATTTATGCACATTTGCCTATCTCCGAACATGTATAAAGAAGTGCGTGACAATTACTTTGGAAATACAAATTACAAAAAGGAGACTCTATGACTATTTATTTCTTACAACATTGGTTATTCATAAATCGGTATACATATACGTACTCTAAAATGATACGAAAGTGCGAGGTAATGTGATAATGTTCTTTAAAATTTCATATAAAGATTTAAAGCGCCCTTCTACATAGCACATTTGTTCGTGTGTGTGTGTTGGGGGGGGGGGTATATGGTAGTTTGTACAGTTCATGATTAGGGTAACTTCGTTTTCAATCGAAACATAGGTAAATTTTCAATAACCAAAGATTTGCGCTTTATTGGCAAATTCAGGCGCCTGCAAGAGGCTTCCCTGAATAATTACCGTGCTGTAATGAATCTAGAGGCTTCGAAGAAGTCTTTAATTTTGCATATTCTCCAACTGTCCATGTTTGTACAAGTATACCATAATCGCAATAAATCAGTATGTTCTAATTTGAAATATTTCATTTGCAGAATGCAATCCACCAATTATCTCTGTCGACTCATCAATTGGAGATGTTAAGCCTCGATACAAGATTGGTGACCAAGTGAACATTACATGTAACGACGACTCTGATTCTTTCATTTGGGAATGTCACAGAGATGGCTTGTGGCGTGGGAATCTCGTCCACTGTTCACATACTCAACCAACGCATGGAGGTCAGTATGCGATATAACGGGATAATGTTGTACCAGTCTATGATACAATCTGGTACCACATTACATTATAACAAATAATGAAGTAAACAATTTATCCTCTGAATGCGTAGTATTAATAAATGTAAGTCATTTTAGTAACTGCGCATTTTACATAAAATAGCAAGCAATGTGACCAAAATGTCTCTCCACCTAAACCCATGAATAGGGAGACTTTCCACTAGCTTTTTAGTTACACAATATATTTCTTATACAAAAAACCGAATAAAACATGATGATGAGTTAAAAGACCCAGAAACGTTTTTAACATGAAATGAAATAGAAACGAAGAAGTTAAGACAGAAAAGGAAACTGCTTTACAAATTAAGCTCATCACTTTGCAAATTTGAATATTTGTGGAACAATTTACTTATTTGCGCTTATATTAATATCGTCTTTCATTTACCTTCTGAACTATTCTATCAATGTATTTTGTTCATGCTCAACATATTTTAAATATAATTCATGTTTTTTTTTTATGTTTTGAAAAGGGCCGTTAAGGTTGTGTACGGGATTTTGCTGCATGTTCGTACAAAATATACAACAATCTGAAATAAAAATACAAAAACAAATGAAAATGACACTATGAGTACAAATACGATTGCAAATGCAATACACATGCACCTACGAAAACAAATACAAATACAAATACAAATACAATTTCTAGTTCGAATACCAATACAAATGCTAAATTTTAATACAAAGATATATTTTAATACAAAATGAATGCGGTCTTTGCTTATACAAAAAATACTTATATTTACAGGGCCACAACCTCCACTCCCGGGGCGCATCATGCAACCTAAGAGTGAGCATGATGGAAGGGATTACTTTATCACCGGTCTTCTTGTTACAGCTGTCATCTTATTCATCCTTGTTTTGATGTGTATGGCTGTGTTTGTCATCTTCATGAGAAAGTAAGTAAATATATACCATAATATTTTTTGTATAATGATCATACTTGTACCATGACTTTTAATATATTTTTAACCATTGTTTCTATTTATGCAAAATATATTTCCTTGTATCACGGCCGTGATTATAAGCAGCTCTTAGTTATTAACCGTGTTTTAACATTATTAACTTTAATTAATGTGCTGAGACTGTTATGGGACGAGGATGAAACCCCGCCCCTTTACCTAATATTACTTTAAACTACCAATAATTGTACCAACCGTTTCCTCACAATCAGGCAAGGGGATGATTTCATGATATCATTATATTTAAGGTAACGTCTTAAAGAAAACAATATCATATTATTTCACCACAAATGTACTGCGCTGTAAACAAAAATACTAACTTTGTTTAGTCAGATAATTTAGAAAACATTCAGGCAGTTTCTTTCTGTGATACAGTATAGATAGATTTTGTTAAGGCAGACAGAAGTTTTCAACTGGATAGCTTTTTCAATAAATGCGTATAATCTTCGTAAAGATTCTCGCAGAGCCTAAGATTCGGTTAGCAGAGAAAAAAAATTGTTTTGTAATGCAACATTTAAAATATGAAAGTTCGAAAGTGTGTTTTCAATAATAAGTCGGATGTTCATAGTTCCTAATGTCACGATCCACTTGAAATCCGAATAGAAATCTAAATCTTTTTTTCAATACAAAATTATTTACATTTCATTTTATAATCAAACAGTCGTGGTTACGATTTAGTAACATCATCGAAAGACAATCTTCAAGATGAGAATGGATCCAGAGGACCTCTTCCTGACGTTCCTGAAGGATATGCTAACTACATTGCTGGTGACCAGTCACTCTATGTCGAACCATATCTCAAACAAAATGGAGATCACATTCCAGCCTATGAAGTCTACGAAAAACCAGTTTGATTAAATTATCCTCGATAACGTAAACAGCTCATCACTTATAGTGTTAGATTCAGCATGCTTATCCTTTGTGTACCAATGATGTTTATGTTTGTTATGATTAGTTGTAAGCAATGTTCATACCAACCTGGGGCATACACCTTCGCCTAATAATATATGTACTTAATTTCAATTGTTATAATTGTAATACTATATTATCTTCAAATATATGAAGTTCTTACACTCAATTATTCCCTTCTACTAACTAAATTATACATATATTCATTACACAGAAATAGCATACAATTTCTCCCCTCCCCGATAATGCATTACTTATTGTCTTGAATCCTCCACTGATTTTTTGCATGTTACAATGAAATGTATGTTTATTATCGTTTTTTGGTTCTTCTTAATTTATGAAGTAAGATTATGAAAAGTACACATTTCTATCGTGTATCCTATATTTAATATAGAGATTAATTTAAGACGAGGTTAAACCATTATCGCTTTATAAACAATAGGTAGCGGATGTGTACAATAAGATGCTAAATGTATTTGTTCATAATGTAAATACTTTTCTTTCTTCAACTTTACACGTCCAGTTTATTATCAAAGTGTACGATAATTAGCTCGTTGATTCATTCAATACACATGGAATCAAATCAATACCACAAGAGATAACCTCAATGGAAACAGACAAAACAATACTTCACCTTAGGATTACTACTTGCATTACTTTCAATCCATTTTGTTTTTCGATTTAAATTTCGATTTCAGTTTTCATTTCAGTCCATTCCTCTAGCTATACAAATATGCATCTTTTACTAAGTAACAGCTAAATTGTTTGTTTACAGCCCCTGTAAACTTGAAGCGTCCTTGTGTCGTTGTTCGTCAATCAAGAATAGTAGATGTACTGGTTGAAATGACGCTTTTGTTCAATTTATTTTGATAAAAACGTTAATATGTCATATTCTCAAGAAAAATACAACCATACAAATAAATTGTTCACATGCTTATTTTGTGTATACCAACGTCGTAAGCTTATAAATAATGTATGTATTAACTTGACATATGTGTACCCCTAACCCCTAACAGTAATAACCTGTTATTAAAAAGAATCAGTGTCGGCCCTGTATTTGTTTCCATGAATTGTTTTTTGTAAATAAATCTCAATCAAACTTGAAAAAGCTTTGCAAAAATAGGTAGCTGACAAATGTTCAATATTCAATTCAATATGACATATGTATATATATCCGAAACTGATAGGAAATCATTTGTGTACAAAGTACCTCGGATGGTTTTGGTCCTGACTCGCAAAAAATAAATGCTATATACATCATATAACAATGACGATGTAGGTTGTGATAAGATAATGATAATGATAATGATGTTAATAATGATACTCATAATGTTCATAATAATGGTAATAATAATATAAATAATGATAATACAAACAATAATGATATTATTAATGATAACAATAATGATACTAATAATAATAATAATGATAACAATATGCGTAGATCACAATGTCCTTCTTTGTATAATGGTGTATGTTGTCAAACGCAGTACGTGTATAAAAGGTTCACTAAATATAAACAGAGGGAAATAGGAATGGTAAAAATCATTAAAAAAAAACAATAGTGATATTAATTACAACAATAATTGTAAATGATAATCCTTTAAAATAATATTAATGTGAATGAGAATAATTAAATAATAATAATAATAATAATAATAATAATAATAATAATAATAATAATAATAATAATGATAATGATACGAAGAACACTTGAAGACGGTTAAGGACATATAGCACTTCATCCAATAGCTTCCATCAGTCATACGGACTTGAATATTAAGAAAGTGGTTTATCTTACGATTTTTGCCTTTCTTCTTTACACTGATGTATTAGATAATTATACTCAGACTTGCACTTCATATACCACAAAAGGAAATCTTATAATATAAAGAACAAAATCACTCACTTGTTGATATTTTCATGTAAATCTACGGAGAATGGTATGAAAATAAAGTACTTAAATTAGCAGAAATTTGTGTATACGAGTTTTTATTTCCTGTAAACGATTTCGTATGCAACTACCCTAAATACGTTCAAATAATAATTACCATGCGCACATCAAAAGTGTCATTCTTCTTTTCCTTCTCTGAAGTTTGAAGCTTAAGAATACCTTGAAATCAATTTGAATAAAATATATACCGAATATATCAGAGAAACATATAATGCCAGTGTGAGAGGAGACAGAGACAGATAATTGTACAGTGCGTATCACAAAGTACATGCAACTTTGAAAGGGTTGGATAAAAACGTCATCCTCTGCAACCTTGACATTTTGCTCACGGTAAACGATTACAAATATCCTATGTAAATATATATTATGTAAAACTCTGCTTTCACATAGGACTAAGCACCAATGTTTTATTAAAAACCTGTCCTCAAATTAGCCTTTCGCCATTTTAAGGTTTATACAACGAATTTAAACTTTGGCTACTTAAATGCACCGAATTATTGTTGTATTCCTAGCAGTCGATTTCAGATCGATAACTACTGGAAAATGGCTTTTGACTCATACGAGCTTGGCTTCGGCCTAAACTTGATACAAGAGGATTCTGATAACATTTGCTGTAAAACCTTGGTGTTCATTATTTCGTGGCAGCCTTTAAACAAAACAGCAAGATTATACACGTATATTGCTTTATTTGTGTTTATTTTCTAGCTACTAACATTGGCTAACTTAAAATCTTCAAAACACTTTTTATAAGGAAGGGTATAATTTCACCGAAAAAAAAAAAATTCTGTATAACGTATTTATTGCCCTAAACTGTTATATCATTAAAAACCTCTTTTGTAATATTGTGTTGCAAACAAAATGTACGTAATAATGAGAAAAATGACAACCACAAAACAAATTCATGTAATTTTCTCAAAATTAAGAAAACTTTATAAAGGAGAATACATGTTGCTACAAAGGGGGGGGCAGACCTTTTTAATTATTTGTTTACGGTAATGTTGACAGGTTTCTTGCCGTCTTGGAAAATAGAGAAAACATGTATTTAGAAATACACGTGTACTTTTATATGCCCAGCTTTCGATGAATGCTATTCCTCAAAACTGCCATCTTTTTACATAATCATTATTTTAATTGATTATCATGTACTGATCTATAGGGGAGATAAATGACCAAATTAACAATAATAACCTTCAGGCAAAATAATGCCTTTCCGTTGTCAAGCAATCATTTCATCAAAATATACTTGTTATCATTCTATAACAAACAAACAATTGTCTCTTCTCTTTTTCGTTTACAATGGCACCTTTGCGCTGTCGACAATGATCATAAAACATTTAATAAAATCAAGTACCAAGTGAAGCGGGCATTAAACTCGTCTACGGACCTGATCAGTATTCAGGCTGGGTCCAGGTCAAGCTTACAAATGGCAGTAGATATAATCTGATTTCATTGGTCACCGAATTTACACTTTATGATTAACATGTCGCCTAATGTTTAACACTTCCGATTGTGAGATAATTGACCATGGCGATACAGAAACAATATTACAGCAGCACAGTTACTAAACACTGCAGGTTTGCTTGCCAGCTGATAACATCACTTATCTTGATGTTTTCAGAAGCTATAAACCAGGTGAGGCGTGTATTCTACAAATTTAAAATGCTGAGTATTATTTAATACTGATATGAACTTGATGGGAGAGGAGCCTCAGGGTTGTTCCACTGTGACAGAATTTCCATCGTTAAGTACTTACAATTTGAAGAAAAAAATACTTTGATTTGAAATACGTATGGTTTATGCCTTAGCTTGTAATGTCGTTAATTTTGAACATGAATATAAAGAGGACAAATTATTTGATTCCAATAAACATAATTCCGATGTTAACATGAACATTTAAATCCTGCATGTAATACTCAATCAATTTTAAAATGAAGTGGGCTTTCGGCTCATCCGCGGACTTGATAAGTATACAGGCTGGGTAAACGTCAACACGGCAAATGACATTTCTGAAAACTTGGACAACGCCAATATAAGACCAACATTAAATGTTGCGTTGTTCTACTTAATATTGTTCCCTTGCTAGCACTCATTCTCCTTCTCTCTCCATCTCTTTCTCTCTCTGGCGAAACCACATATACCAAATATATTTTCATTTGTATATATACTTTCCAGGCAAATTAAGAGACAAAACGTATATATACAAATGGATTATTAAATACCCCCGACTAGTGCCCAAGGATAACCAGAATGAAAGTAGTTACTCTCTCAATAAATAATCAATGAATTAAACATAAATCATAATTAAATGTGTTTGTTTTCCAAAACAATTTTAGGGATTACATTTGCTTATGAACTAAGAAATATACCACGATGCATTTACTTTTTTTCTTTTTCTGCAAAGTTTATGAAGGAATTTTGAATATATTATAAAATACAAGTAATGCGGGTGTGCGGCTCGTCGACGGACCTAATCAGTATTCAGGCCTCATAGATATCAATATTGTGTTGAGTTTATTTTTTGGCGGAAGGCACGCGTTGGATGGTTTATTTCCACATTCAAAAAATGTCAGATACCACAAACTATGTGAGCTCTTTTGGTGAAAAGAGAGGGAAAGGGTGATTATAGATTGATATATCTGATCGGTAATGTTTTTACATCAATATATGCTCATATAACTATTTAAATTTGATTTGTTGTCGTTTATTATTCAAATATTTTGATAATTTGATAATTTATTTATTATATAAGAAATCACGAAAGACAAAGAAGTACAATATAAACCCATAAATTAATAAATATTCAGTCAACCTAGAAAATATCCTCTGTTCACATAACCAAAGGGATGTAGAATTAACACGGTCTACTAATGATTTTTATTTATCTTGTCAAGCTTCTTTCCTTATTGAAATATAATTTTGGTTACTTCTTTATCCTCTTTTTCTCCATTTCCTTGTTCTATTCGTAATTATCATCCTGATAATTTAGGGAAGTTAGATTTTTGTTTTAAATTTTATTTCCTCTACTGCTGTTATATATACATATATATTTATGAGTTGAACGAGACGTAAGTTAGGTCGAACATTCGTGAGCTATCAAATGATGTTGGATTTATAGCATGAAACTTTTTTACCATATGTTGCGTTAAATATATATATATATATGTAAACAAAAACATGAAGAAAAAGGATGCGCGTGTTCATGTGTGTGTGTGTGTATTAGCTCGCTGGTGACGATATATTCTTGATAAGCACCCTGTACACTATGACCTTCACGTTCAAATATCTTTAAGAATGTTGACACTTCCAAGTTTGCTCATTTACTTTATTTTTTAAAAAAATATCAGAAAATCGCATTCAACAAAGTAGGTGAGACATTTGACTAAAATCTTAATAACAGTTCTATGACAAACATCTTTTAACTGTTCGAAAGTATACGAAAACATGGTTTTAATATAATTTTTTGCTTTAATTAGGTCAGTGTTACTCCCTTCCACAGCAGTCGGTTTAACTCCTGTTATGCCGATCAATTTATACCTATATGCCAGCATTATATTTTCAATAGTTATTGTTTGAATCATTTTCAGTGTGTTTCTAAATGTCTAGCGTAAAGCGACTACAGAGAAAAAATAATCAAATGATAATTTTCTGTAATAAGTAATTCTAACTTTGTCAAATGAAATCAAACTTCAGCAATTTTAGATTATGAGAAAATTAAAGACTCGCTCATATGTTTACTATTGGCTCAATGAACACTAGACATCTTGGAACCAATAGTGGTCAAGTTGGTTCTTGGACCCAAACAAAATATATATTTATATATATTGCAGAATGATGATTATATATTAAAATCAGTATACCCCGAACATTTGTCTACAATTTGGTTTGTAAATAAGGTTCAAGATGAAATTACATTACAACCAGAATTACAATGACCCTCGTGTCTAGCTGTGCTTACGAACTTTGACAAAACAGACCTGCACGTTTACTCCATACTCATCCAAATTCCGAACATATGTCATATAACACAAACAAGGTGAGGCGTTTTACCGAAATGATTGTAGATACATTTAAAAAAAAACCCTGTGCATGCCTTAGCGAAACTGAAGAAGGCGCGATGGCCCAGAGGTAGATCAGTGATCTCGTAACTCGGAGGTCCCGGAATCAAAAGCATTTCGATGTGGTATCTCCATTTGGTAAGGCATCAAATGCATTAATTAGTCCCTCGGAGAGATTGCTTACTTACAAGCATACACATACTTTGTTAGCAGTCAGGTAAAACAAAATTACAAACCAAAAACTAGACACAAATCAAACCATACATACAACTATTCGTTAGAAAAACTTACATATTAATTTTTAAAAGGATGGATTCATAAAACATTGAATATGGTACCATTCCGGAAGCTTTTCTTGATGATTCAATTCACTTTTGTACCAAAAAGAGAAGGGCAATTACACAAATAATGCTGTTTACATATATAGATTTGATTTGATATACATACAAAAGCAACACAAGCAGAATTACCGAGGTGACGGGATAGAACATACATAAATATATCCTCCGAATATACACAAATGATTCAATGTTATACAAAACCCAATCAAAAAGTTAGATGCTACCAACCAGATAAGGCGTCAAACTAGATGTTTCTTTCCTCACAATCCTCCTCCCCTCGAAATTTTGCCCAGAAGACAATTGTTAATAACGATTACCGTCTATATTGAAGACATATAAAACCCTTTTTAAGGGATGCATATTGAATTAAAACAGAAAGAGGAATCATTAGAATAACGTCGAAATATTTGCCATGATCCTTAAATTTCGAAGTTTCATTACCCTCAAAACTTGATTTGTAATTGCATTATATTGCATGAGGTAATCTCAAGTTGCAATGTACACGTTTTTGTGCAATTTTTCAACTTGTTAAGAAATAGGAAAAACGACAGAAAATCAATTTAACATAATGTATTATGACTTTCCTTATAGGTTCAATACCTTGCAGTGTCCCGTACATTCCCGCACACGCACACATCGAAAACCCTCACCTCAACTACAACTTTGGTGCCAGGGTGACAGTGACGTGCAATGCCAGTGCTGATACCTTCAACCTTCAGTGTCATAACAAAGGGCTTTGGAGTGGACCGGTTGTATCCTGCCCTGAATCGACTGCAGGGGGTAAGATAATATTAAAGTGCTCACCCTTTTTACGATCGCTTAGGATCTAAACAATGCATCAAAACCATTAACACTCCGTCAGATAGTACGATATGTGACTATGTTCGTCCCATCACGAAACATTTTGAACAGAATACTTTGCTCTGTTCATAAACACATGTCCATAGTTCAAAGTCATTACTCAAATGAATCCTGAGCTCCCAAAGCACTGTAAACTCGCAATGCTAATAAAGCCGATGAGTACTAATTGCCAAATTGTAGTGCTGAGTTTGTCGCATGCGTGACTGTTTTGTTGATGTTCTTTAGTCCATATATCTGTTCTTGTGGTACTTCATTTCGTGAGAAGCATTCGCAATCTGGTAAAAGTAAAACATCTTCTTTTCTGTTAGTAAAGTATACACAATGCTCCACATTAAGGGTTCATACAAAACATAAAAATTGTACACATTTTCGTACAATTGCGAGGCGAGTAAATTATAATTTCCTTTTTTTGTTCTCCTTCAGCTCTAGCTCTTTCGACGAACTGCAATGCTCCTTCAGTCCCGAGATACTCGACGCTCGAAACCCTTAGCCTGAATTATAACCATGGTGAGAGTGTGACAGTCAGATGTGACAATACCACCATTCAACCGTTTAGTCTTCATTGTGAAACCACTGGGTTATGGAGTGGACCAATGCAGTCGTGCCCGCCACCCGTCTCAGGTATCTATTACAAATGGGTATCCAATAATACCCCCAGACGATGCATACATACGGGACTAAAATAGAACTCCGATAAGAGTCAAGTTTGCGAGGTTTCAACATTTCGATTACTTTAGTTCATAAACATTGACAACGATTGATATATATCAATAGATATGCTGCCTTGTTAGTATTGAGGTTTATAAAGAAGTGGACCAGATAATGGCAATAAGATATATTATGTGAATTTGTATCTTAAACTTATCACCCCGACAACAAAATTCGACTGGCTTTCGCAATATACGGTCCCCAAATTAATGGTCATGATGATGGAGGAATATATATATAATGTTATTATTAGATCCAGGGAAAGTGCCCGTTACTGTGCAAACTGTAATTGTTCAAATTACAAACAGATTTTAATGAACAACAATACAATAGCCCAAACTGCTAGAACATAACAATAGTATGGGGCTCGGCACGTAAATAAAGATCCGACTTATCGGGTAACATTTTGATCTGGGCTTATCATCGAAATGTAGGATCGATCAACACTTGTGATTTTGACTAAGGTTATGTCTAGACTAAGCATTAGATAGAGATATGTATAAATAGTTCAAGTAAGGGTGTCTGGTAGGGTAAGAGTTTCATCGATGCGGTAATGGTCGTAAAACTGTTCGACATTATTCATAATTTTAGCATGTACATAATGGTACAACCTGTATCAATAAATCAGCTCCTAGTTTGATCTGTAGTTATTGATCATAATTTTCTCTGTCTAAACTACTAATGTTATTTTAAGAACCATACGCATTGCATTTCCATTCTCAGCCCCTACACGATGCACTAGTCCATATGTCCCAAGGTATGCATCAGTTGAAAATGTACGTTTGGTCTACAGCATCGGTGAGAGTATCACGATCAGTTGTGATAGCGAAACAGACGGGTCGTTTACCCTTCAGTGCAAATCAGATGGGTTTTGGACGGGTGGTGTCCATTCTTGCTCACCGCCGTTAGAAGGTTAGCTATACTTGTCTTTCATTCACTAATCATTATTCATTTATCTAATCACCTATCAATTGTCAAAAAGTTGTAAATAATACATACTATGAAGAACCCCAATGCTTCTTCGCGTACACGTGTGTAATTAACTTCACAGTTGGTGTTGTTCGTGGTTGTGGTCAAAAGATGATATCATCCAACCACTGAATTGTTTTCTGTTATCACTAAACAAAATTTTACTTTGTTTCTCCTGTTTATGTCCACAGATATACTCAAATGACATTTCAAGAAGACAGATCTTTTTTGTACCACTTATCATCTTTTCTTGATTTTCTTTACAGTTCCAGAGAAGTGCAGTGCCCCTTACGTTCCAAGATATGCATCCATTCAAGACCTGCAGCTGAATTATGACTACGGTGACAGCATTGCTGTGACATGTGACAATAGCACTGATCAGTTTATCCTTCGGTGTCACACGAAAGGTCGATGGAGTGGCCAGGAAGTTTCTTGTCCTGTACCTGCCCCTGGTAAGACTTTTTAATTTTGATTTTATTGTATTCATTGTTTCTGTCTAAAACTTACCCCCTCCCAATTTTGACTGATTTTTAATATACGAGCCCTAAAACAATGGTCATGATGATGGAGGAAGATATATTAAATCTTCATATTAGATCCAGGGAAAAGTTTCAGTGACTGTGCAAATTATAAGAGTTCAAATTTCAAAAAGAGTTTAACCAACGACAACATAATTCCCCAATATGCTAGAACATTAACAAATGAACTGGCTTGGCACGTAACTGGAGACCCGACTTATTATCAGATAATATTGAGCTGGGCTTATCATCAGAATGTCGGATCGATCGGCACTTGTGATTATAACTAAGGCTATGCCTAGACGAAGAATTATATAGAGATATGTATTAAAATTTCAAGTTAGGAGTTCCAGTAAGGTAAGAGTTTAATCGCTGCGGTAAAAGGTCGTAAAGCTGTTGACATTATTTATAATTGTAGCATGTACATTATGGTATCAAAAAATCAGCTCCTAGTTTGAACTGTTGATATTGGTCATATCTTTCTCTGTCTAAAATAATAATGTTATTTTAAGAACCATACGCATTGCATTTCCATTCACAGACCCTACACGATGCACTAGTCCATATGTCCCAAGGTATGCATCAGCTGATAACGTACGTTTGGTCTACAGCATCGGTGAGAGTGTAACAATCACCTGTGATAGCGGAACAGACGGGTCGTTTACCCTTCAGTGCAGCTCAAATGGGTTTTGGACGGGTAGTGTCCCTTCTTGCTCACCGCCAATAGAAGGTTAGCTATACTTGTTATTCATTCATTATTAATCATCATTAATTCATTTCAAGCCACTAGTGAAAAAATGAGTTCCTCGGCGACATAAATATCACTATTCCTGCCACCTCTATTCATAATTTCAACGAGAGCCTCTCAGTGCTTGGTTTTTTTGTTTATTATGTAGCACACCAATGCCTCTACGCGCACACGTATATAATTAACTGTACAGTTGTTGTTCGTGGTTGTTTCCAAAAGAAGATAGCATCCAACCACTTCACTCCTTTCTCTTATCACTCAACATCATTATACTTTTTTTTCTCCCGTTTATGTCCAGATATATATACTTAAACTACATTTCAAGTAGATATATATTTGTTGTATCAATTATCATCTTTACTTGATTTTCTTAACAGCCCCGGAGAAGTGCAGTGCCCATTACGTTCCAAGATAGATATTAATCATATTTGTGTCTGTCTGAAATAATAATAATAGTTTAAGAACCATACGTATTGCATTTCCATTCACAGCCCCTACACGATGCACTAGTCCATATATCCCAAGGTATGCATCAGTTGATAACATACGTTTGGTCTACAGCATCGGTGAGAGTGTAACAATCGCCTGTGATAACGGAACAGACGGGTCGTTTACCCTTCAGTGCAGCTCTAATGGGTTTTGGACGGGTAGTGTCCCTTCTTGCTCACCGCCAACAGAAGGTAAGCTATACTTGTTATTCATTCATTATTAATCATCATTAATTCATCTACCCAGCTATCAATTGTCAACAAACTGCATGCACTACACAACCGAAGTACTTGTCTAGCGCCAGCTTTCGGTCCTGAATCTGTGGATTCCTCGGTGACAGAAATTATTACTATTATTTTAATGAAGGTTGGTTTGAAAAATATAAAACAAATATATCATGCACTATTTCAAGCCACTAGTGAAAAAATGAGTTCCTCGGCGACATAAATATCACTATTCCTGCCACCTCTATTCATAATTTCAACGAGAGCCTATCAGTGCGTGGTATATTTGTTTATTATGTAGCACACCAATGCCTCTACGCGCACACGTATATAATTAACTGTACAGTTGTTGTTCGTGGTTGTTTCCAAAAGAAGATAGCATCCAACCACTTCACTCCTTTCTGTTATCACTCGACAACATTATACCTTATTTATCCCGTTTATGTCCAGAGATTTACTTAAATGAAATTTCAAGTAGATAAATATGTGTTGTACCAATTATCATCTTTACTTGATTTTCATTACAGGTCCGGAGAAGTGCAGTGCCCCTTACGTTCCAAGATATGCAACCATTCAAGACCTGCAACTGAATTATAACTATGGTGACCGCGTTACTGTGACATGTGACAGCGGCAATGATCAGTTTACCCTTTGGTGTCACACGAAAGGTCGATGGAGTGGCCAGGAATTTTCTTGTCCCGTACCTACCCTAGGTAAGACTTTTTAATTTGATTTGATTTGATTTGATTTTATTAATTGTTTTTGCTGGAAACTTACCACCCCTCCCCCTCTGAATTCGACTGCCTCTCTCATAAAAGCACATCTTTACAAACCCCCCACCCCCAAAAAAAAAATAAAATGTCTGTATGTGCTGGGAACCCGACAAATTATTATTGATGTTGTTATTTTTTGTTATAACCACACAGTCACCATAGTCATGTATTAGTATCAATGCCCTTTTCTTAATATTAACATATTTTTGACACTTCGTTCCCGGGAACAAAATGACAATCTTTTATATTACCGGGAACAGACTGCAATTTTATAGAGATATTATATCGTTATTGTGAATAGTCGATAAGAAGACGTGCGGAGGAGCTGGAAATAATGCTCAAAATCCGATGAAAAGGGCAAGGAGGTTTGTAAGGTGCTCAGAAATATGTAAAGTGTTTACTTCACATTTATATTCAAATATTATTGTTGTTTGTGCTTAACTAAGCTTACCAATGCTTTTGACAGTTGTATTTTTGTTGTTTCGTTGTATTACTGCTGCTGTTTTCACCACTATCTGACTATCTATTCATGTTCCTATGCTACATACGTGATATCCATATTGCATCGAACCTCACCCTTCATTGAAGTTATGTTACATTTTCCAAGCAGCTCCACCTCAATGCAGTGCTCCTGCTATTTCAAGACATTCTGCCATTGAATTATACCGCATGACCTACAACTCTGGTGATAACGTGGTTGTAACTTGTGATGCAAGCAACGATCGTTTTACCCTTCAGTGTAATAACAGGGGATTGTGGAGTGGACCGGAAATGTCTTGTCCAGAACCAGTCAAATGTAAGATATTCTGTTTTTATCTGACTAATATGGTAATGTGCCTGATTTAGCTTAACCCCAAACAAATATTTGTGATAATAAATAGATTTTTTACTATATATCAATCGGGAACTCAAATGTGTACCATCCTCATTATCTTGTGTTAACACTGCATGTGTATTTATATCTTTATTTATACCGTTCTCCAGAAATCTTTTTGTGTATACAGTTTTTTATCTCCCTATTCTCTACCTCTCTATGTTATACATCATTTGTTGTTGCCTACAATGCTAACAATACTCAGAACCACGCTCTTCCGATTTTTCCTTTATCTCTTACCTTGTTATTATTTGTTATTTTGCATTGTATGTAGTTGATCACAAAGAGGTATTTGTGTATCTTTAATTATATTAATGCAATCTATTGTTTGTTTACATTCAATTTAAAAGTTGTTTCTTTTTTTCAAATAGTATAAATATAATAGTTGGGATAATGCATTTTACTGTGACTCTCATTCATGTTTGAATGAAGGTTTATTATATTGAGTTCAACTTGAATTGAAATTAAAATGAAGCAACTTTTGATTAAATTGAGTTGAACAGAAGATATATTGAATGTAATATTTATTTGCTTATTAAGTAACTCCAACAATTCCTAGAATGGAATAGGTTCATAATCGACATTGTTCATCATCCATATAATGAACTGAATCATTTTTGGAATAACGAGCATTTAGATTAACGAAACCTATGTTACATTCGTAATTTTAAAACCTTATACAATATTGGGAATTTCAAAGCTTTAGCACAATAACAAGTTATCGTTTAACGAAATTATTAACGTTCAGATTGACAAACTTTAAAAACAATAAATCCTCGCAATTAAAAAATTCAGACTAACACATCATCGGGATAGTGACCCCAATGCTTGAAATAGCAAGTGTGTGTGTTCGGAACTATGTTATGGACGTTAGGAATTACAAACCTTTACCCCAGTCCCCACCGTTATGCATTATAATAATAATTATTATTATTTTCATCGATTTATATTGCGCAATTCTATACAACTATATACTCAACTGCACAATTTGAAAAGGATGTTAGACACAATTAGGCTCTGAATGACAATAAGGGTTTGGAAATCATAATGATATGATATGGGTTCCTGTCACTTCCCTTTGATAATTTCCTTGGAAGAGCTTGACAGTAACAATACTTATAATTTAGTAAACAAATCAAGGATACAGCATGTAAAGTATAAACAAACGATTAACATTATTTATTATTATTATTATAGCTCCATGTAAGTAATTATATGCTTGGGATATCGAGAGAAAAAATGTGTTCTTAAACTCCCAAGCACGCAACGGGGATTTTGTCCATCATCATAATCATCATCACCACCATCATCATCACAATGGCATAAATGGGAGACAAATGAAATAACATGAACACAAACTTGGATGAGCACACATCTTGCGTGTAATCCCTTAATAATATGTATGATATGAAGAATAACATTTTTTAGAGAACATGATATTTTGTTAAACAAAACAATTAACTAACTATATGTAAAACTCAATCTTGTTTTACCACGCTAACTGTTTTTGTTTAATGTGCCGTTTCTTTCATGCTTGCTTTGTCTTTACGTCTCTTCGATTTCTTGCCAGAATCTGATTTCCCTTTTCACACCGAACCCTACAACCTTTCTCAACAGAAAACCTTACCACTTTAGAATAATTACTTCTTTTGCATTGTCCTCCACATGTGGAAGGGACGAATAGTTTCAATCGTGATAACTACGATTTGTAACTTTAAAGCTTTTTTTTCAACATCTATTAATATATTTGATTTTGTATTACTCTGTTTTGCTGTCTTAAACTTTCAAACGCTGGAATTGCCATTGCAATGTAAAATACCTATTTTGAATATTTTGACCAAATATTGGTTCTGTGTGAGTAATACATATTGGCTTTAGAAGAGTCGTTAACATGTTCCTGAGAGAGATTCAAAACACCTTTTCTATACTTTTGGGGTTCATAGTTTACTCATTAATTTCTGTAAGAACGACAACAATTTGAATATCTTATCGAATCCCTAAAATATGAACCAACGCTTAATATTAGTACAGTCACTCGTGACCTCCGTAAGATTGTTTGCCTATATCCTCTCCACAGTTTCTCCATCACATGCCTCCTGCAGTGCCCCAGCCGTGCCTCCTGATTCAACCATTCAGAACCTTCGTCTTTCATACAAAGACGGTGACAGGATGAATGTGACATGTAACGTTGGTCCTGATTGGTTCGATTTGACATGTGACGATGGAATATGGATAGGCCAAAACATAGTGTGCCCTGACCCTGTCATAGGTATGCCAAACATACATACACATAACAATAACGGAATAAGAGCTACCCGTCGTATAGTAATGTCTGGCAATACAGATGTGTAGGTGTCGTGGTACAGGGCTTCATTAATTTGACTCTCAATCGAAGGGTTGAGGGATCTAATCCCATCCCGCTACTAATGTCCTTTGAACACATTGATGCACATTTGCCAATCTCCTACCATGTATGAATAGGTGCCAGACAATTACTGAGGCAATATAAAATGCAAGAAGAAGAAGACTCAAATATTATTTATTTTGATAGCATTGATGATTCGTCAATCTGTATACATAAACTTACACTAAAAAGACACGAGAATGCGAGGTTATGTGATCATTTTCTTCCAATTACGTATTAACAACTTAACAACAAGAATATTAACAACAAGTGTCCTTCAAAATAGCTTATTCTTTGTGGTGGTTTTTGTGGGAGGGAAGGGGGTGGGGGTAATGGGCAGTTTGTACCTTGCAAGATCAAGGTAACTTTGGTTACGATCAAAATGAAGTATACATTTTCAGTCATCAAAGAATTCCGCTTTATTGGCATCTTCAGGCACTTTAAAGAGGCTTTCCTAATTAATTATTGTGCTGAAATGAATGTAGAGTCTTCGGAGAAGTCTTTTATTTTGCAAATTCAATAACGTTCCTTGTGTGTACAAGTATACCATAATCGCAATAAATTAGTATGTTTATCAGTCTAATTTGAAAATACTTCATTTGCAGAATGCAATCCACCAATCATCCCTGTCGTCTCATCCATTGAAAAGGTTAAGTCTCGCTACAAGATTGGTGACCGAGTGAACATCACATGTAACGACGACTCTGATTATATCATTTGGGAATGTCACAGAGATGGCTTGTGGCGTGGGAATTCCGTCCAGTGTCCTACTGATTGTCTACCGCCTGGAGGTTACTATGCACTTTGAAATGTCTGATATCTTAACGGGATAACTTGGTACCAGACTATGATATCAATCTGGTACCCTTTGTTATAATGATCATGGTGTAAACAATTATCAACTTAATTTGTTGCATACTGAAAGATGAAAAGTAATAAATATAAATAATTTAGTAACTGCTCCTTTTACATGTGAAAGTAAGTAATATGAGAGAATGCCTCTCCACCTCAAGAAATTAGAGAGAGTTTCCACTAGCTCTTATGTTGCACAATATATTTCTTTTTGAAAGACCAAGTAAAACACGGTGAGGAATAACAGTAGCCAAAGCATTTTAGACATGGTATGGGAAAGACACACAAATTGATAAGGGAGAAAGAATACTGCTTTACCAAATAAGCTCATCTCTTTGTAAATTATAAATATGTGTCGTCAATCTATTTTTTTCGGGATTTTATTATTGTTGTCTATTATTTACCTCCCTTATCATTTTATGCGTGTTTTGCTTTCTGGTGAAAGTTTTGTTCATGATCATTTATGTTGTTATCTTTTTATTTTGTTTAACATATTTTACGGGGCCGCTGTAATCATGGTCGGGATTTTGCTGCTTGTTTGGTTTTTACCAAAT
Source organism: Mesocentrotus franciscanus (assembly GCA_037976565.1). Classification (NCBI taxonomy): domain Eukaryota; kingdom Metazoa; phylum Echinodermata; class Echinoidea; order Camarodonta; family Strongylocentrotidae; genus Mesocentrotus; species Mesocentrotus franciscanus. Next base: position 6,885,695 of record CP137681.1, on the reverse strand, counting down.
ATCTGGGAAACAAAAAAATACAAATATAATACAACATATCAATACATATATAATAATTATATATATACAAAGACGCATACAATTGCAAATGCGAATACAAATACGAAGAAGAATACAAAAAATACAAATACAAATGTAAATGCAATTAGAAATACAAATGAAAATACAATTACCAATACAAATGTAAATTATGCAAATGCAAATGTAAATGATGCAAATACAAATACGGATAAAGATAAAAATAAAAATACAAATAAGAATACAAATATAAACAAAATGAAAAAAACACAAACACAAATGAAAATACAAATACAATCCTGAATTTTAATCCAACTATTTTTTCTGGATAATGTGGTCTTTGCTTATAACCAACTTACTTATATTTACAGAACGAAAACGTCCATTCCCAGAGCGCATTGCTTATTCTAGTAGTGAGCATGAGGGAAGGGATTTCTTTATCACCGGTCTTCTTGTAACAGCTGTCATCTTATTCATCATTGTTCTGATGTGTATGGCGGTGTTTTTCATCTTTATGAGAAAGTAAGTAAATGTTTACCATAATATTCGTATTATTTCTAGAGGTATTATTTCTAGATTTGTACAATAACTGTGTATCATATTTGTATTGTATTATCTTTTTACGCACAAGGTATTTCAATGAATCACAGTCGTGATGAAAATAAATTCTCAGTTGATGGCAGGCATGAATTTAAACCGTGTTTACATTAATTACTCAATTAAAATTAACTCAATGTGCTGGGTCTTATGGGATGAGGCTGAAACCCCGCCCCTTGCCCTCATAATAAGTTAAACTACCAGTACTTGGGCAAGCGTTTCCTTAACATCAAGGCACGAGGTGGTATCGTGATTGTTGTAACATTTTCAGTAGCATCTTAGAAGGGATAAACATATAACAATATTACACCACTAACAAAAAGAGATCCTCAGTAACTTTGTTAGGATAATTTTGGAAAAACGTTGACATATTCAGGTAATTTGTTTCTGTGATATTGTATACATACATTTGTGTTAAAGTAGCCAACCCGACAGAAGTGTTTAATTGGAAACATTATAAAATAAATAATCTTGTTCTAGATTTTCGCAGAGCCTATGATTTTGTTAGAAAAGAACGATAACGTTATAAAATGCAAATGCAACCTTAAAGCCCCTCTAAACTGTTGGGAGCCCCAAATTCGCTAAAAATTGGACGGCAAAATTTCGCTTGAATCGTATCATAATGTTCAAGAGGGTGTCATTTAAGACACACTCCTGCAAAAATCCCCTCCCCCAAAAAATAAGTGGTCGAAGACAAATATTGATGAAAGAATACATAATTGTTGTACGCCAAAAAACTCCTTTTTTTATTCTATCATCAATATTCAACAAACACATTTGTTTTGAAATTCCTTTCAGGAATGTGTCTTAAATGACATCCTCTTTCACATTATGATACAATTTCAGTGACATTTTGACATCAAAAATGTGGGGCTCCCAACACTTAGGAGGGGCTTAAACAATATGAAAGTTCATCCAAAGAATGTTGTACATAATGAACCGCGCATTTATAGTTCCCCTAATGTAGCGATGCAATTGAAATCTGAGTAGTAAATTAAATGTTATTGTAATATAGTTTTTGTTTTTATTTCATTTTATAATCTACAGTCGTGGCTATAATTTAGCAACATCATCGAAAGACACGCTTCAAGATGACAAGGAATCCAGAGGACCTCTTCCTGACGTTCCTGACGGATATGCTACATACATTGGTGGTGACCAGTCACTCTATGTCGAACCATATCTCAAACGAAATGGAGATCCCATACCAAGCTATGACGTCTACGAAAAACCAATTTGAATAAATTACTTCCAGTTTTAGATTCGGTGTGCCCTTTATATAGGGAAACTCAACTCTTGTTAATTGTCCTTCTTTTATACTTATGTTGTTGTTCTGTGTTGTTGTTTAATTGTTATTAATTTTAATTAATTTTTCCATCAAATGTTAGAAGTTATTACACGCAGTCATTCCCCTTCGCTTACTAATTTACGTGTATATTCAATATATGAAAATGGCATACCATTTATCTCCTCTTCTTTCTCATAATGCATTAATTGTTGTCTTGGATCCACCACTTAATCCACTCTATATAATGTTATTATCATAATGAATGAACGTTATAAAACATTTATATGAATATAACAAATACCACTATCACTCGTGCATTCTATGTTTATTATTGAGATAATTTCAACATGAGGTTAAACCATTATCGCTTTCTGTACAGAGGGTAGGAGATGTGTACTGACATCAAGATGAGCATATTTATTCATAATGTTAATAATTTTCTTTTGTAAACATGTCCAGGTTATTATGAAGTTGTACGATATTTTGTTAATTGATTGATTTAATATAGATGGAATCCATCAATACCAAATGAGATATCCTCAATGAAAAACAAAACAAAACCATTTTTTTTTAACTTTCAATCCATTTCAAATAAACTGCTCTAGCTATACATATATGTATATTTCACTAAGAAACAACTAAATTCATGTTTTGCACCCCTTGTAAAGATGATGCTTTTGTATAGGTTTTCGTAACTCAAGAATGAAAGATGATCTGGTTAAATAAAAGTTTCGTTGAATACTTTTATATAAAAGCTTTAATATGTCATATTCTCAAGAAACATTAATCGGGACACATATATTATTTACATGCTTAATAAAATGTACTAAGTAAAACTTCGTAAGGGTACAAATAATGTACTTGTAAACTGTATAAATGTGTACCACTCTTCGTAAGAACCTATATTGCAAAGACTCGTTCTTTCCTTTTTGTACAAATTTATGTAAATTAAACTCAAAACTAAATGAACAGGATATATATACATACACAGAACCGTTTGGAAATCATTTGTGTACAAAGTACCCTGGATTTGTGTCCATAACTCGCAAAATATAAATGTATACATACATCATATAATAATGGCGATGAAGGTGGTGATAAAGATAATGATGATGGTAATGATAATAATTATAACACTTATGATAACAACAATTGTAATAATAACAATAACAATAGGCGTATATCTCAATGTCATTGTTTGTATAATGGTGTAGGAAATGAAACGCAGTACGTTTATAAAAGGTTAAATGAACACTCTTAACAATCATAGTAACAATATTGATAATAATCCCCCAATAAGCGTTAAATGGTAATAATATCACATATTAATAATGTTAATGATAGTGATAATATTAATATCAATAATAATAATAAAGCACATACTTATAACACTAATAATGATAATAATAATGAAAGTCAAAATAATAAAACTACTAGTAATACTACTACTACTAATAATGTAAGGAAATTAAGGATGATGATAATATGATTAACAACACTTCATATTAGTGCTTCTATGAACTAAAGAGACTTAAATATAAAGAAAGTGATTTAACTTTCGGCTTTTGCTTTTCCATTCGCTACACCGGTGTATTATATAGTTATACACAGGCTTGAACTTGAAATACCACAAAGGAAATGTTATAATGTAAAGAAGTAAGATAATCACTAGTTGATATTTAGTTGTCAATCTACAGAGAATGGTATAAAATAAATTACGTTCATTTGCAGAAATGATTTCATACGACTTTTAATTCCTGGGAACTGTTCATTATGTCACCACCCTCACTATGTTCAGATAATAATCATCCGCAAGGTAAAAAGTACCATCCTTCTTTGCCTCCTTTAAGGTTTAAAGTTTAAGAATACCCTTACATTTATTTGAATGAAATAGATACGGTAGATATCAGAGGAACTGTATCCGGACAGCTACCCCTAGGACAACTTCTCCGGACAACTATCCCTAATGACAACTTCCGCTAGGGCAACCGCCCTATAGGACGACTACCCCCGCCGGCGGGGCAGGGACAACTATCCCCGGACAATTCCCCCCTCACTATTGTATTATTTATTTCGTACGCAAATAAATTACAGGCACAAACATTGATATAATGTTGAGAATACAGAACTTGAATTCAAATTTCTTTTAGACCTGCGCCTACTAAGAGGAACGGGCATTTTTACGATTGCAGTGATGTTTGATAAGTTTCTTGACGTTTCTCAGTCTCGAAGAATAGAGAAAGTTTATTAAGTAAAAGTTAATGTTTATAAATATACGTGTACTTTATTTTGTCCAGCTTAAGAATACTATTCTTCAAGATTGTGTTGCTTCTACATTGATCCTAGCAAAAATTAACTGAACCTATCATGATTTTCTTTTATTATCATTATTATTTATATATTGGGGAGATGAGTAACCAACGTACAAATAATAGACTTCGGTGCTAGTCAGACTTATCCACTTAGCTATGCCTTTGGGACAACTTAGACTGTTTCCAAGATACCCACAGTGGATAAGTATACTGATGCAAGAACATGTGATTTGTTTTATAAAATGGTGACCAGTAATTATGATATTGATAGATTATCCGAATCTCGTGTGCAATATATATATTGTTTAATAACAAGTTTCGGTGTAAACTAGGCGACATACTTTGAGGTACGCACACCCACAAGCGCACACACACGCACACATATAGACTTATACAAACACATTGCCGCTTATCGAAAAGCTGTAACGAACGCTACACCGCGAGGCCAAAAAAAATGCCTGTCCGTTCTTAACCTATCATTTGTGTTTAAGTCTACCTCATCATTTTATAAGAAAATCAAATCGTAATTTTGTTTAAATCATAGACTGTTTCGCACTGTCTACAAAGATCATAGAACATTCAATAGAATCAAATACCAAGTAAAGCGGGCATTAAACTCGTCAACGGACCTGATCTATATTCAGGCGTGGTCCAAGTCAAGCTTACAAATGGCAGTTGGATAAACCTAATTGCAATGTTCAACAGCTTCGCACTTAATCGTTAATTTGTCACCAAATGTAAACACTTGCAAATGTTAGATGATTGACCATGGCGACAAACAAATCATATGACACTGCTATTTTGCCTCACAGCTGATAAGAACACTTATCAGATGTTTCCAGATGCTAGAAACCAGGTGAGGCGTAACTATACCAATTTAAAATGCAAAATAATATTTAATCTTGATATGGACTTGATAAAAGAGGAGCAACACGGTTGTTCAACTGCGAACAACTTCCTATGATTAGCAATTTAACATTTGCAAATTTTGATTGGATATATGCATAACTTTTGCCTGAGCATGCAATCTCGTCAATTTCGACATGAATAAAGAGGATGAATAGATTAATTCCATTGTCAAAAAGAATTGATAAATAATCAAGAACCTTGAAATCCGGCATGTAATACTCATACAATTTAAAAACTAGACATTTAATTCGTCATGAGGACGAATTAGGTGGTCTGTCTACAATTCTTATGATCATGCTCATCTTCAATTCAATGATCCAATATAATGATGTTAATCTAAAATGATGTATTAAGATATGAATTGATGAATGAAGTACTGATGAACTGATAGATTGAACTGATGTGAAATGAACTGAATTGATGAGCTAAACTGAAGTAATAACTAAACTGATGAACAAAATATTGAGAAATGATTATGATCAAGATCATGATCATAATGAAATTTGATGAAAATATAGAGATAGAGAAGGAAAGAGGGAGATTGGTTATAGTCATGTAAAAATACATGAGCTGGACCGAGGGATGAAAGAGGAATCAGAATGCATACACTTGGAAGGAGAGAGGAAAGTACAAGGAAACATGGTAGGGGTGCAATAAGAATACAAAGGGCACAGCAAAGAGCTAGAGGAAATTAAGGAACATCCTATAAGACATAAAAGAGGGAGAGCGGGAGCCAAAGGCGGGAAAAGGAGAGGGTGAGAGAGTAGAGAAAGAGAGAGGCAGAGACAGCTAGGGAGACATCAGAGCAGAAGAAGAGGGAGGCAGAACAAGAGAGGGAGAGGGAGAGGGTGAAATAGAAGAGAGAGAGAGAGCGATGCAAAGCTGACAAACGGCCTTGGCATATTCGCTATTTCAACTTTCAATTTAAAATTTCTACATGATTCCAACATCTGATCAAAAAACGGAAGGCGCACTTCCGATAGCTCATAGTATCAGCTATAACATACTTAAATTGGGGGTACGGGGAGAATAGAGCAAAAATAAGCGAGATACTATTCACAGAACAATGTCATGTAGATTCATTATGTGAACGAAATTCGACTTCCGTAGACATAACATAACATAACATAATGTCACCTTTAATTGAAATTTTCACTATGATGACGTCATCAAAACGAAAAGTGAGGGTGACTTATCTTGTAGAGAATTGTCTTAGCTACAACATATCAAAATTTGGGAGAAAAAGAGCACAAATTAGCTAGATGGTGCTCAAACATTTATGTTATGTAGATTCATATGATGCATGTGAACGAAATTCACTTTCATAGACATAACACGCAAATTAAGAAAATTCTGACATGTCGCCTTTAATTGAAATTTTCACTATGATGACGTCATCAAAACGAAAAGTGAGGGTGACTTATCTTGTAGAGAATTGTCTTAGCTACAACATATCAAAATTTGGGAGAAAAAAGAGCACAAATTAGCTAGATGGTGCTCAAAGATTTATGTTATGTAGATTCATATGATGCATGTGAACGAAATTCACTTTCATAGACATAACACGCACGTTAAGAAAATTCTGACATGTCGCCTTTAATTGAAATTTTCACTATGATGACGTCATCAAAACGAAAAGTGAGGGTAACTTATCTTGTAGAGAATTGTCTTAGCTACAACATATCTAAATTTGGAAGAAAACAATCAATATTTACAGAGATACAATCAATTTTCCATAAATATGCGGACGTCATAATATGCAAATTCGTATTTTGAGTTCCAAGGCCTTTATGATGACGTCACGATATTTGTACTGGCAAAATGAGACATGAAATCATATCTCCAATTCATACTCTATCCAAATATGAAAAAATGGAGAGGAATTCAGGCATTCTGACGAGCTATGGCGGATTTTATATAGACATGTTTTTACCACTTTTTACATTATATTGCCCATTGACGCGCGCACGAATTTCAAAGTTTGACGCACGCGTGGTGCATTTTAGAAGGTCGAGAATGACTGGAAATAGTTGAAAATTGTCAAAAATAGTGTCAGGAATACAAACCATGCGAAAAACGGCGTGTTTACGATGTGTACGTGCTGCGCGCGCGCGCATAACGCGCGCGCGGACGCGCACCGACGGAAATTTTTGAAATGCTTAAAATGACCTGATTCGTACTCTCGTTTAATAGTTAAGTGATTTTGAGCATTTTAAAATATTGACGCGCGCGTACGCGCGCGTCATGACCTTTTTGTGACCTTTGATGACATGACCTGTTGACCCTTGACCTAAAGTATATGTGATATGAATATAAATAACCTTTGATGACGCATCATGAAGATATGATTGATAATGTGATTTCACAAAATGGCGCCTATATGACGTCACGATGACCTGATGACCTTGAACAAAATGGTAGCACTTGAATTTGATAAGCCTAATGACTGACAAAAATTTGATGAAAATTGATAGAGCCGAATTTGAGCAAACACGCTCACAATAGAGTGGTGGGAAAATAAAAATAAACAAGTGCGTTACCGATAGACAAAAACATTTCCCAAAACATTTCCCATAGCGATTACACGTGAACGGAAAATGGAATTCTCAAATCCCACTTTGCAAGTGAAATATGAGCATGATCCCGGCATCTGATCGAAAAATAAAGAGCACACTTGTGATAGCTTATTGTCTCAGCTACAACATACTCGAAGCTCAGCGAAAACAAAACTAAAACGACGGAGATATTGCTCGCGAAAGACGGGAATGTAGAATCCAGTTTTGAGAAAAAGTCATGTCCCATAGAGAATACACGCAAAATGTGAAAAATTGACATGCCTCCTTTAATCGCAAAAATACGCCATGATGCCTTTGTCAAAATGAAAAATCGTGGAGACTGCATTTGTAGAAAATTGTCTCAGCTAGAACATATCAAAATTTAGAAGAAAATCGATCAATATTTACAGAGATACAATCAATTTTCCAAAAATATGCTGACGTCATAATATGCAAATTGAAATTTTGAGTTCGGAGGCCATTATGATGACGTCATGAGTTAATTGAGGGTCAAATGAGACATGAAATCATATCTCCAACTCATGCTTTTTCTAAATATGATATAAAAGTTGGGTGAATGGACTATCTGAAGAGATATTATGATTTTTATATGGCATGTTTTTGATCAAATTTGCATTATATTGCCCATAGCAGCACGCGCGGATTTTGAACTTTGACGCGCGCTCACGGCCTTATGAAAGGTCAAGGGTGACTGAAAAAAAATGTAAATTGTCATTTACGGTAAGAGCAATCTAAATCATGTAAAAATTTTGAATTTGACCTTTCCGCGCGCTATGAGCGCGCAACGCGCGCGGGGACACTTACGGACGGAAAATTTTGAAATGCTTAAAATGACCTGATTCGTACTCTCCTTCAATAGTTAAGTGATTTTGAGCATTTGTAAATTTTGACGCACGCGTACGTGCGCGTCATGACCTTTATGTGACCTTTGATGACATGACTTGTTGACCCTTGACCTGAAGTATATGTGATATGAATATGAATGACCTTTGCTTATGGATCACGAAGATATGATGGATAACGTGATTTCACAAAATGGCGCCTGGATGACGTCACGATAATCTGATGACCTTGAAAATGTTCCTGTCACGTCTCATGACAATGACCTATGACTGTGTCAAAATTGAAAGAAATTAACACAACCGATCTTGAGTTAACCGATAAACAAAAAACGGGAAGAAATAAAAATAAATAATAAAGAAAGAAAATTCTGACGAAATCAATAGGTGGTCTGTTGACAACAGACCACCTAATAATAATAAAGAAAGAAAATTCTGACGAAAACAATAGGTGGTCTGTTGACAACAGACCACCTAATGAGGTTTGTTTTCGGCTCATCCGTGGACCAGATCAGTACACATGCTGGGTAGAGGTCAAACCCTACCCGGCGGCTTGCCGTGGATTTTAGAGAGCTTACGGGACCCTTCCAATTTTCATTTCTACGGCATGTGCGGTCACATATTTTGCGGCGCCCGGGAGGTGCCCGGTGAAAAATGGTCGAGTGAAAATGCAAGGCGCCCGTAAGGGAGCCGGCAGAGTGCCGGAGTGCCGGCCGGGTGCTGCCCGGTAATTTTACGGGCTCCGTCCGATGAACAGGTGCACCGAATGGTTCACGGGGGCCCGGCCGGGGTCCTCAAGGCGCCCGGCTGGGTGCCGTGCGGTGCACTGAACTATTTGTCCTCTGACATCCGCGCCTCCATTGAGAATGGACAGAAAATATCGTGAGGGGCCGTTCGGGCACCGTCCGGATCCCGCGCGGGACCCGTACGGTGCCTCGCGGGCCCTTTACGGGCTTTCTACGGCCTAACGGTCAGATGAAAACGTCGGGAGAATTGGGAGCAGCCAACTTAGCACCACGGCGCCCGTACGGCTTTAAACAAATCGTTCCGGCGCCCGTAGGAACTGTACGGGAGCCGGCCGGCCATCGGCCGAAAATTCCCAAAATGTCTGTTTTTACTCGCCGTACGGGCCCCGGAGTGTATATGTGAAAGCCCCATTACCTAGATCCAAATTAATGAAGTGAGGTACATTTGTAACTGACACTAATTTCATCAAATGTAAGGAAATAACATGTAGAACAGCCTAATATAAATATCGTGAAGAAAAAAAAAAACATGCAAAAGTAAATCAAGTTTCCCACGTATATGTTTCAATTCTAGTCAGATAAATAATTACATGTATTTAGTTTGTATTCCATGACATTCTTTACAGCACGTGTCTCAATAAATAAGAACCTTTGAAATTACGGTAAATAATGATTTGGTAGGTGATGATTTTTAATCTTAACGAGTGAATCTGTTTTGTAGAAATGAATTCAACTCTAATTTTCCACACTAGAATGTAATGAGAATTTAATTTATACCGTAAGGAGTAGATTTCTTGAATGGAAGAGTGCTTTAGCATTAGGGCAAACAGTAGATCCATTTATAAATCGAATGCACTAATGTATTAAAAAAAGGGGGGATTGATATTAAAAACGTGTGACTAGAAAAGCGCTTTATTATTAATTATTCACGTTTATCATTGTCGCATACTAGTACATTAAACAGTATACATCATATTCTTTATATTAACCAGGGAATTCCATGAAGTGTTTATTAGGAAAGTTGTGTCTCTTTAAAGCTTACAAATGATAGTTAGAGTCCACTGTACTATAATTGGTGGTCACCGTCTGGTTGGGCCGTTGTGCTGAAGCCTTCGAGCATTGATTTGTGTTATTATTTTGAATTCATGGAGCTATGTTGACGAAATGTATTTGTGTATAGCAGTGATGTCAGTATGACGAACGTGTACAGCTGCGCTTATGGTTTAGAGGGTCATTGCATCAACAAGTTTTCTTCATCGTCACACAATTATCAAAAATTCGTCAAATACGACAAACCAGGTGAGACGTCTGATGCGAACACTATGTTCTCCGTCTCTTTGTCATTATATATCTAGATAGGCAATAAGCCAATGATTTATTGAGAAATTACGTCCTTATTTGTTTTCAAGGAGCAAAACGAAAACAAAAACGCCCCCTAAACAAATATATATATGTATATAAATAAATAATAAAAACAAATTAAAAAAATAAAACAGATCAAAATCGAAATAAAAATTCCCTAAATCGCAGTCATGGTGACCGCCTTCTGCTTTTCACTGGCATCATGATATGAGCGCATCCAAAACAAATATTGCGCGTCTTGATTTGTGATTTGCGAGTACGTGCACTTAATTGCGTTTTGATTCTAAGCACATCTAAGCTGTGCATTGTCAATTTTAGTTGTCAGTGGTTTATCAAGTATTGGATAACAAAGAAAAGAGGACAGAACTACAATTTTTGGCAATCATGCGATCTCCCAGGAACACCTTGGATGTCAACAATGTAATGACCGATTGCATGTGAATTTGAAAGTAAAGGGGAAACCACTGACACTAAAAACGCTCAGTAGTATTATAAAGATGATAAAATGTATGTCAATTCATCGTAATGTATCGCACAAATAGCGGTTATAATATTTTACATACAAAACGTACAGATCACTCAATTAAACAAGAAGGATAATTCAATTTTACAACGTAATGTACGGTTGAAAAATACCTCAAAGTAGCAGCGCGAAAAAAATTCAGAAAATGGACAAATTAAACATGTAAGGGAAGCTTAGATTATTGAGAACACAAATCATTTGCTTTAAATTTGTGTAAATATCAATTAAAAATACTTCAATAACCATTTTCCAAGACCCTTCTCAGCTTAATTCCAAACCCGAAATATATGGGTCCTGAATCATGATGTCACACGTTGGGCAGGGAGCCGGAGCGAGAAGCACACATACAGAGTTCACATGTTAAATTTGCATAGTGAAAGTGGACTAAAAAATCTCTCGAATTCAGGAAATTAAACTTTAAAATTGCTTTTGCAATTCGTTTAATGTAAGCATTTTGATTATTCCAAATTACTTATATTTTGGTGGTATTTGAGATGTCATCGTATGCATAATAATAATAATAATAATAATAATAATAATAATAATAATAATAATAATGCATTTAGAGAGCTCAGAAACTATCCAACATTAAGTATATATTATATATACAAGAGCTCCTGATATCCTTACTTTTACAGTTAATTGAAAAAGATGTGCTTTCAGCTTTGTTTTAAAGATATTCACAGATGATGATCTTGTGACTCATAAGGATAAGTTATTCCAGAGTTTTGGGGCTGCACAAGCAAATGCTCGATTACCTAGCGTTTTTTAGTTTTGATATATGAGATCTGCAGCAACAAAGTATCTCGGCAACTAGGCAAGTTGCGAGTGTGATGATTAAGTTTGAAATTTAACAGTTCTTTGATATAAGTGGGAGCTTGACCAAGAAGTGTTTTATATAAAGTCAGCAGGATTTTTAATGTTATTCTCCGGCTTGGTGGTAACCAATGAAGATTTCTTAAAATTGGGGGTGATCCGTGTGAATTTGGAACAACCACAAACCAGCCTTGCACATGAGGTTTGAACCCGTTGCAATCTCACTATTTGAGAGTCAGGGATCCCATACAGTAGACCATTACAATAGTCTAACTTATTGGTGATACATGCATGAATAAACTCTTTCGTAATGTCCTTATCTAAATATTTCCGAATACGTCTGAGATTATAGATCGTGTAGTATGCTGATTTACAAACATTTGTGATGTGTTCTCCCATGATGGGATGATGTTTACTTTCTATGCAGTTCAATCGCCTCCGTTATCAATCCGGATACTGAAATTAATCATGATGCCGTGCTGCTCCATTTCCGATGTAATTCTAATTATAGGTTGCAGGTTTGAATCCCATATTGATTCGTCTAAAATGTAGTCTGCTAGATATTTGTGAAGAATGATCTTAATAACCTTTCTAAAAATGACAAAATATATAACTAAGTGTTGGTCTAGTATTTTTACCGACCGCTGCTTTCAGAGGCAAACCAAACCCGTCTCCGACCCGCGCGCACCCGCTCGCACCCATCCGCCCACACCCGAGGCTCTGGTTCGTGCGGATAGGCTATGACTTGCCCCATAGCTCTACCTCCATCAATGCCGTCTTCTTCTTCGCTTTAATAGCCTTCCCCTTCTTTCTATCTCTCTTACCTCCACATCATCATCACTGTCACTATTACTGTCACTAGCTGTGATGTGAAGCTGTTTTCTTCAATTTCGATGTCTAAATCAATTTGGACTTTCTCCTCAAGATCGGACGTTGTGATGAGATAATTGGCGTTCGCGTGGCATTTTACATTAACAATATGCATGCACCTAACACAGCAGTGCGTGGGGCTTAGGAGCGTTCTTTTGCAATATGCCCAACTTGCTACGTCACAAAGCGTACCAGCAAACAGCTGGCTATCAAGGGCGGAAGAAGGGCAACAATATTATACATTAGAAATAGAACGATCGATATAATAAGAAATACAAAACAATAAAATACATAAGGAAATAACATGATAAATTCGCTATTCATACTTTTTGGAAATTAACCTTTGCATTTTCAAATATACACATAATTGTTTTCATTTGACATGTAATTTCAAGTCTTAGATTTATTTGCTTATATATGAGCGACTGAAATTCCATATACAGTACTCCCTGCCGTCTAAGATATGATGAATCTCAAATAACAATAATAATAATAATACATGAGATTTATATAGCGCCATTATCCATTTTAATTAAATGCTCAAGGTGCTTCAAAATATTAGGGATTACATTAAATCATGACAAAGAATCGTGTACATTTACATTAAAAAGAAAATACAAATATGAAAGAATGATGAATGTCTGTCTTCAAAACGCAAAATTGAACAAATGGGATTTAAGGTTGCTCTTAAAAGACGTTGAAGAGTCGGAGATCTTCAGCTCATGTGGAAGTGAATTCCACAGGGCTGGTCCGGCATGAGCAAAAGCTCGTTCCCCCAATATTTCTTTGAAGGTGGTCTGTGTAGAAGACCAGAGTTGGAGGATCGGAGGGTACGTGTGGGTTGGTAGAGGTAAACTAAAGACTGGTTGTATTCAGGAGCTGTTCTGTTCGTGATTTGATGTACTAAAAGAAGGATTTTGAAGATTAAACGTTCTTTTACGGGCAACCGATGGAGATTAAGATGTAAGATAGGGGTAATGTGACTACGTTTGCTTGACAGAGAAATGATGCGTGCAGCTGCGTTTTGTAGTTTGTGTAACTGTGCAATTTGTGAATTTGGTAAATTATAGATTAGACTGTTGCCGAAATCCAGACGTGAAGAAATAAGTGAGTGAACAAGTTTCTCTGTTGCCGAACGAGTCAGATATTTCCGTATGAAGCCAATATTGCGCAATTGATAGCGAACGGATCTGGAAATGCTGGTGATTTGTTTAGACATAGACATTTGAGAATCAAGAATGACGCCAAGATCGCGACATGAATTTGATACAGGAATGGTGTTACCGGAAATAGAAATGGAGTCTATATTTAATTTGTTCAACTGAGAGTTTGAGCCAAAAAGAATGAATTCGCATTTACTGTGATTTAATAGCAAATAATGTCACTTCATCCAGGCGTCAATATCAGCAATGCAATTTTCTAAATTGCGCAAGGTTTGGGAAGCTTGAATTTGATGAGGCGGAAAAGAAACAAAAATGTGTATGTCATATGCATATAAATGATAGTGAACAGAGTGACGTTAAAAAAACATTTCTAAGACCAGTTAGATGAATTGAAAATCGCCCACAGAGCCTTGGGGTACTCCACAGCCAAGTGGCCTGGGGGAGGATATGAAACCATTCAAAAGAACAGACTGTGAATGGCATGAAAGATACGATTCAGACCATTCGAGAGCCCGGTCCTGGATACCCAGACTTGTGAGAGTATTTACAAGTATTTTGTGGTCTACGGTGTCGAAGGCTGAGGACAAATCTAAAAGGACCATGGCGGTGACAGATAGACTGGCTTGGAACTTTGATGATGAGAAACATGATAACGAGATCTCCCTTCTGTCTGTCCAAGTCAAGTTGATATCGCATTCCATACCCCCCTCCCCCCCCCCAAAAAAAGGGATTACAAAAGAAGAAACGAAGTTAGAAACTACCGTTGCATGGAATAAGGTGAATGCCTCGTGTACGGCAAGTTCTTAAATTGTAGTTTGAATACACTGTACTATGATTCGTGGTATCCGTCTGACTGGGCTATTTGTCTGAAGCCGTCGATCATTTATCATCAGCTTGAATTCAGGGAGCTCAACTGATGAAATATGTGCGTTTATACATATATATATATATATATATATTGCATTGATATCAGTATGACCTCTGTCTACAGATGCGCTTATGGTATTACAAACCAGAAAATCTGCACGTATTCTTCACTGTCACACACATACCTAGCATTCGTTGGATGCAACAAACCAGGTGAGGAGTTTGAGAAAAACGAAGCTGTGCATATTATTACAGCTTCATTTACTGTATTTATGTCATTTATGCCATATATTACAGTTAGTTTTAAGAAGAAAACGATATTTATATTAAATAACAACATAAACAGTCGAGGGACCATTGCTATACAGAGGAATCTTCAAAACCGAATATTGTGATAAGCGTTTAATGCATGAAATCAGATGTTATTATTAATGAAAACATTTAAAGATCCCTCAAAGTTTAATCCAAGCATGAGACCCCATGAAAAGTACTCCACCGATGTAAAGAGGGCCATACCGGTATCCTGTAAAAAGTGTATTACCGAAAATTTGTAATATAACAATTATAAACATATATAAATATCATTCTCTTGATTTTCTCGCATCTTTAAGCAAATCGAGATTTTTGTTTATTTCGATGGAGATTGCTTCTGAATGCAAACACGAATATATGAGACGAAACATGTATACAATCTCGAGAAATCGCTCAACGATAGCGTTATATAGAGTATCAGCGGAATATGCCATTTGTTAACATCAGCCATGTCATTAAAGGGCGATATACATTTACAAGTAATGGTGACTTACATCACTTACTTAAGGGTGAATAAAATGCCATGTAATATATTAGCAATACTCATCATATGGTGTCTACCTTTTCGTCAAGCGGTATTCAAAACAGTTTTTATGATAGATTGTGGTTAAGGTTTGGTCAGGTTTCGATTCGATAAAGCCCAAGTCACACAGTCCTGGATCACCCAAACAGATGACCAAGAGTTAGGAGTAAACGGTAGTGCATAATTCATCTACATCAATGTTCAAGTCATTATGATTGGGTCTACATCGGATAACCCATATATATATATATATATATATATATATATATATATCTATATATCTATACCTTACATCATCATTAGAAGGACATATGTGGTTAACAAATTACTGCACTCTACGTACGTTTGCAGGCAGAGGAAACTTATTAATAGGCCTCCCAAGAAACAATATGATTATTCATTAGTCATTGGTCTAATTAGTTATTATTTTGAATTTAGGGTTAGGACAAAATACCAGTTTTATGATGTGCTGTTAATGTACCATTTGAGGTTATATATAGATGTCCTGTTAAAGATATTGTGTCCCTTCTACAGCAAACATCAAATTCTGTATCATGTATGTTCCTATCTGTGAAATTTAAACATTAGCAATGTCCTAGTATTTCAGTTATGCAAGGAAATCCGCTTACCTCATAGACTTCAATGTCAGACACTATTGAGTGACTGATCGACTGACATCTGTTATCCTTGGTGATACCATAAACACATAACACGAGCTGTAACAGGTACATGAGCATTTGTCTACATCACCGTGTGTGTAGAAGCTGGGGTGCCGGCAGGTGGAGCAGGTGAAGCGTCTTCTTTAGCCTCCTCAACATCAGGTTCAGGTTCCAGTTCAGGGACCGGGTCAGCAGCAGAATCATGTTCCTCTATATTTGGCGGCGGTGAACGGCGAGGATCTTCAGGCTGCTCCTGCTCCTATACTGGTGGTGGTGGTGGTGCAGGACGGGGAGGGGGCTCCGTACGTCTAGGCCTCTTCGGTGGCATAGCTTGGCCTTCTTTCTTCAAAGCTTGGTCTTCTCTCGTATTGTAGGTGCAAAAATGTGTCGTCAATTGCTCAGACTCGAATGAAGTTCCCATGCCGGGCCTGGATTTTATATACTCCCTCTCAGACCGCGCGCGCCGTGTCGGAACGTAGTCGAACGCAACGCGATGTATTGCGCCGGGCCCGTAAACCGTCACACATCGGGACCCGCCGTGATTGAACGCGACGAAACGGCTACCATACACCCTTGCTTGCCGTGAGAACCGTGGCAAAATGTGGCAAAACGTGGCAAAACGTGGCTAAAAGGGACAAAATGCGCAGCAACCGTGAAGCCACCGTGACAAAACGCGCACCTAACGCGACAGAACTTGACCAAAAATGAAAGGACCGTGGGAAATACACAGGATTCCCGTCCCACTACGGATCCGCATCCAAGTTGTGTTACGGCGTATCCTCCATTAGATTTTGTTTTCCCCTCTTACAAGATTATGCAACTTCGCATTCCTCCTCAGTAGCATTGTAACATGGTAAAACATGGTATTTTTTTGGTTCGCATAACACTATCATCGACGATGTTTCAAACCTTGTTTCAAGTTACGTAAAGTATCCCCAACATGAAGAGTAAAAAAGTGAAAAGTAATCGGGAAAATTTAAGTAAATAATAATATTCTGAAATCGCCTATTGCTGCAAGAACATTTTTTGTTCTCTTTCAAAGCTACTAGTTTAAATTAATAATAAAGAAGGCATTTGAAGTTACCTGTACTATAGCTACTGGTCTGCGTCGAATTGGGCTTCGAATAGAAACATAAAGCCTTAAAATATAGTATATCAGCTTGGATTCACGAAGCTCAACTTGTGGGAAGTCTTTGTATATTTTAGCAATGTTGGTATGACCTACGTGTACAGTTGTGATTATGATATTGCGGACCACCGAAGCTGCACGTATACTTCAGGATCATATAGTTACCAAGCATTCGTCGGATGCAACAAACCAGGTGAGTCGTATTACCAAGCCATTGGTGGGCGAACAATTGATAATACAATACAAAGTATCGATTTACTTTCAGCCATTTTTAACAACGAAAACTCACAAAGTATCGATTTACTTTCAGCCATTTTTAACAATGAAAACTCAACAATAGTTTAGGAATGAATATTATACTTTCTCTAAAGCAGGGAAATTAACTCGCGTACAGAATAATGACAATTGAGTAATGCAAATCATATATATTTTGGAGCAGTTTCATCTGTATAATAGTAGTATGGTTGTTATAATAATGGTTGATGAAATAACTTTAAACTCAGGAAATATATAGAGTTTGTCATATTGGTCCTATGCTAAGCTATTTATTCGCGGATCTAAACCTGATTCTTACCTTGTCCCTATTCCCAAAACTGTAGTAGATGAATTTACTTAAATATTTCCCCTACCTTCCCGTTCTCCCTCACAGCGTCCTGTAAGACTATGAATTATTTGCAACTTAAAGGGATATTTGAGTTCTCTTTTAAACCGCACATGCCTTCAAAGTGCATGGTTATTGCTCTTATTCTTATTTTTGACATTTCTAGTGCTCTTTTATGACCTAAAATTGCTATGAAGGTAATTTTAGACCCACAAATGTGTGAAATTTGGTCAATACGATCATACCAGTTCAGCTCCACTTTGAAACAAATACGGTGACCGTAAATTAATTAATCGATTAATAATAACAATACACGGGCCGGCTTGTTGTGCGTATTATAACTAACACAAACAGCCAACATCGGCATTGGCTGGAATAGAACGTATAAGGCTTTTTTTCGATGTTTTAACGGCTGGTTCAAATAATCGATTATTTGTGTACCACCACAAATCTTATAAGTCGTTATATGTATGGATATTTCAGCCGTCACTGAACCGATTCTGATCAACCAAAGATGATTCTGTCATTTAAATTGTTTGTTCTGTCAAATTTGACACTCGGTTTTTCATTATCTCACACAAATTGTTTTTGTGTAGCGCCCTCTGCACAAAACTCAACTATTCCTTTAACAATTTCAACAAACAAATGTGCAATCAACACATTTCCATAAGCATGATTAACATGATTACAGCTGGCATATTAAAAACACGCAAAATACCATCTCAATATAACTGACATCGAGTTGAATTATATTTACAAATAATGCAAGATATCCTGAGATAAATTTAGCCTACAATGTACTGCTATTTATTGCGGTCACCCTATACTTTTGGATCTCCGTGCAAACACGAAAAAAGAAAGAAGTTAAAACAAAAAGGAACACAATAAATTGGCGACCAAAACTCGGTATGTAATGCTCACTCATAAAAAAAACAACATAGATTTACTTTTATGAAACAATGGGTTGATTTCGAAAAAAATAACATTGATGAAATTATAAAGTTAGAAAAAAGGTCGAGGTATTTATGTCACCATAGCAACTAATTATTTGAAAGGAGGGAAATCTCAACTGAATCCTCGACTAAATTTAAACGTGATCAAAACAAGGTGTGTGTTTTAGACATTATGCTTGCATAAGGTAGCTGGAATTATCTATATCATAATTCCGGGTCGTGTATAAAGCGTGGACGTAATGCATTGGTCCGACAGAGTAATTTGCAGAGTAATTATATTTCAAGTTATTATTATGCCCCCCCCTTTGATTCCCGGTCTCCCTCTTGGTCTAGTACCATTTACTTTACTTTCTGATGTCACGATTGAGACCAAAGTATTTATCTATCTTTGACTATTCCTTTCAGGATATTTTTGTTTCAGCTTGTGTTATGTTATTTTTTTTTCTCTGTAGCTTTCCAGATATTTTCATGATATCCCCATCTTCCTTTTGTTCACCAAAAGTTCAATTGACGTGATTGTATTTTACGTAGTCTTGTCCATGTTCCAACTACAAATAATAACACTGCATGACCAGACATATCAAATTATTAAGTGTCACTGCAAGTTAAAATTCCGATTTTCTTGCTGTAAATATCTGTTTTTGCCAGAAATGAACTCCGTGCGATTTCAAAATATTAGAAAAATGATTCAGTGACATGGTATCCTAGCTTGATGTAATTTTTGACCTATTCAATGATATTGCAATCTATTATTTGTCCTCGGTGAAAACCATTGACTATGTTTGCTTGACATTCTTTTGAAGCCCAATCCCTCACGTCTAACTTGTACAACATCTGGTGATACAGATCTTCTTCGTCACTGTCTGCGCACAATATAGTGTCATCCGGTGGCGGATCCAGGGGGGGGGGCCCCGGTCCCCCTCCCCTAGTAAAAAAGAACACAACTAAAAACACGATTTGTTGTTTTGTTGGTATAAACAAAAGAAGAAGATGGGTCCCCTCCCTCAATAGGGGAGGGGGGTGGAGGTCACCACAAAAGCACTTCCCCCTCAGTTGAGCAAAAAAAATAAATAAAATAGTGCTCACTTAACATTGCTTTAAGCTATCATACAAGCAAATATATATTTTTAAAAAAGGTAGACGAAGGTTATCCATGCTTGAATGTATTGAGAATTAGCGTGCAACATCTTTACAATAACTTCATTTACACTTCAAACAAAAATTGTCGGCTTTTATCACATTTCGGTGTTTCGCCGATAGTAGCTGAGCGTGACGAAAGCTTGAAATCGGAAAACCCACCCCTGGAGTTTAGCTAAACCTTCTTCTTGTTGCAGTGGAAAAATAAACAAATATTCTAGCTTGCACCCACCATAATTCGAAGAGATTAACACATTTCCATATTCACGCTTATTGAAGGAAGATGATGACGTGGATCCTAATCAAATGATTGGCTGAGAGCGTACACGTGACCAGGCATTTATTTTTCCTAACACGTAATTTTGATAATGACCGGTCATTATCAAAATGCCAATGACCGGTCATTAGTAAAATCATGTTTTAAAACATCATTTTATGAAACAACAAAACATAATATTATAAAAAAAAATAATACAAATAATTTTTTCGGGCATTATTAAAATTACCCACACTCGGTTCCTTCAAAACAGTCCAAACACCCTCGGCTATCGCCTCGGGCATGTTAGACTGTTCCAAAGGTACCTCGTGTGGGTAATTCTTACTAATGTCCTCACTGCTAACGCGTGCAGGGCATGCAGTGCACCAATGAGTCGTGCATGCTCACGACTCACCCCCCCCCCTCCCCCCAACCCAGTATATGCAAAATTCGACGATTTTTCCAGTAGTGTAATTGGTAGTCAAACAAAACAAATGTACGATTTTTCAAAATGGTCCTTTTGATGTGTTAATGGGCCTTACATCCCACGCTGAGTATGATTACCTACGCAAAATGATAATAGCGCACATTTAATGCGACGCATTTTTTTGGCATAATTTTTGATTGACCATTTGCCGTCACAATGCTTATCAGTTAATAACATGCCTGAAAGTCGACTTGCTTAGAGGTAGTGTGTGTTCCTTTTTCAACCAAAATCAAACTGTGCAAGACTTTGCAGGAATGATTTGTATGTCACATATGTCCTATCTGTTAAATTTAAACGTAAGCAGTGACCCAGTTATGGAAGGGAAACCGTTTACTTTCAAGACTTTACTGTCAAAAACAGTTGGGTGACTAACGGATTTTTTTTTTTTTTTTAATATGTTAATATGATAGATTAATTAGCTGTAAAGGGTACATTATAATGTGTACAAATCAATGACCCGCTTCTTGTAATGGCCAAACATAAACTTATCAAGTCTTTACTCCCCACAAAACGTTCGACTATGTGGTACAAGCGTCTGAAAATCAGACTAACTTCACGGTCTATTTTTGGCAACGCGTTTTGAAAATTCCTAACGCTCGATATAATTCCACATAGAGGCAAGTACCAATTATAATCTTTTAAGAGGAGTTGTTTAGTTGGTATTATCTTTTTTACCATAGTATTCACATATGTTTTTACTTTTGCCCTTCAAAAGGGACAGACTACCTTTAAATAAAATGCTGAAAAAATTATCTGAATACGAATTATGAGATAAAACTTAGCCAAGTAAAATTTTGATTAAAAAAAATAACTTACTCCGCGTACTGAATTGATTACGTCCCCAGTATATCATGTAAAATGCTTAAACAAAAATATTTAAAACTTGAATCATCTATTATTTTTACTTGCAAAATTTTGCCTTAAGACTAGTCGAGATACTCTATTTGAATATTAGCATGAATTGATAAATTGATCTTTTCAATCCTTTAATCTAGCTGTAGTTCAATTTCTATACTAAAGTATTAATAATAGTACCTTTATTTCGTGGTTGCATTCACTTAGGTAAGGTAAATAGGTACCTGGTAGATTATTCCTTGAAATGCACTGTGCGCTGATAACGGCTGCCGGAGCTAAAGCTACGGTAATACATTCTAAAGCTGTTTGGAAGCGCATAGGGACGTTATATAATGTGATATTCGTAATACTAGAAGTTAATATGTTTTATTATTTTTATTACATTCGCTAGCGGATAGCAATATATGTAATATACCACTCTAGGGCAGCCAATATTATATAATTAAAATACTTTTAAGTAACACATAATTCGTATATACAAGTCCTTGCTTGTTGCGATATATCTGTCTGCTATCATTCTTATACTGAATGTAGCTTCCCTTGAACCGAATTGAGGTGTGAAACAAACGTATTTCTTACCTAGGTATTTATCAATGTCATAATTTATTTTCCTAAGTATGATCTTCAAGAATAGTTTAGTAACGTGAATCATCGGAGAAATAGCCTTTAAATATAAACATACACTTCACTTAGGTTTCTTAGGGTTGAGCATAAATATTGACTTTTTAAAGATCCTCAGGAGCTCTCTTTGATTGCACATCATGTTTGACTTCAGATTTAAGTATGCTTTAAGTATGCTTGGTTCGTCGTCGTTAAACGTTCTGGATCTCCGCAATCATCAAATAAGTCCAGATAAGTCATTTATTTATTATTTCCATCATTAATTGCTATTTCCTTTTAAAGGAGTAAAGTTCTTAAATCTTGTTTTGATACACCCACCTGTTGCTTTGTTTTTCTTCTCTTGGGATGCTCCTTTTGCTGCATTTTGTTTCTTTGGTGTGTCTTAACAAAACGTTCATTTAGAAAGCTGTTCGTAGATGTGATCATTTTAATGTGCCCCACGTCCAGGGTTTCCTTTATATTGCTTTAAACATCATAGCTGGACATATCGTTGGGCGGAGGGCTTGGCGAGCAGCAGTAAGAAATCAAGTTAGGCGAAGGCTATCCATGCTGCAATGTGTAGAGTCACGGAGCTCTATGATTGGAGCTTTAGCAGAAGGTTATCTTCAGATTACCGGTGTACATTGTTAAAAACGTCGAAATGGGTGATTTGTCTTGATATCTCAACTCCCATAACATAATTTATGTAAAATAAATCGTATATTTTTGATCTTTCAAATGGGGGGCAACGTCCCTCTCATATCCAAACCATCCTCATTACTATTAGTTCAATGTCAACAGAATAACTATTTTGCGTAAGGGAAAGGAGCGCATATTAAATATTAGTGATGATAATTTTTCATTCCTTGCGTTCCCCTATTTTCACACAATCTCAAATTAAACCTAGGCCATTTCACTGTAATCGTATCAATATGTAATCTCAGTTACACGCTTCTCTCTAAATCTCAGTGAATATTATAGTAATAATGACTGCTATGAGAGACATAGTTGTTTTTATTGCCCAAGGGGAGGTTACATCGTGCCATCACCCCGAGGCGTGCCGAGGGTTGATGGCACGATGTAACCTCCCCGAGAGCCAAACAAACAAAATATGGCTCGAATATTAAAGCAGTCATTATAACTTTTATATACCGAAAACAGGGTCATAGAATCATTTTTTGGCGACTTACTGGTCAATCATGCATGGTAATCAAGTTTGTTTACGCTATCGAATCCTGTATTGATAAACTTGCAGTCTCAGCTCCTTGCTTAGTTAAGTGGCCATTGAGATTGCACGCATATCCATATATGCAGTCTATGCCTACATGAAAGTAATAAATTAAAAATCCAGATTCAAACCTTCATTGCTTGTGATCCTGAAGGTGATACTCAAAAAATGAGGTGTCATACGAAAGAGCAAGTTTATCTCTACATTTCCAAAGAGGCGTCATCTCGTCATTACATGTAGATCTAGGCCTAGCTACAATCGAGATCGGCGGTCGTCTGCGCTGTACTGTATAACAACCAAATTAATCGCGGCACAAACAAATGTATGGAATGCCGCGCTCTCTCCGCACAAATTAAGTAAGCCAATGGGGATCGCAGGAGAATCAGGATGAGGGTAGAAACTTTTAAGTAGTCCCTGTGGGCTCTAGCTATTCCCTGTGAGTGGGTGTGAGTGGGGCATGGATTGAAATCACGACTCCAACTTCGACCAATCAGATGGCTAGATTTCTAAAGTGAGGTATATAAAAATGAATAATTAATCATATGCGTTGACTTCCCTTTATATACTATTAGGTTATTTTTAAACACTTCCATTCGAAGTAAAACTTGTCATGTTTATTAATTTAATCCCATTTACACTGATTTCCTTAATATAATACTTACTGTTAGATATCCTATCATTCAAATACCTTCTTTATAAACAGCTTGAAAAACGACCACAAAAAGTATTCTTCAATGGAATGACAAAGGGTGAATCTTGCTTAAAGATAGAGACTGATATTCCGTACACAGTACATGCTGTCGTCTCGAATAAGATGAATCTCAAATGTCTTGGAACTGTATTGATTAGAAACAAAAATATAACGAGATCCCCCTTCCGCAGTCAAGTTGATATCGCATTCCACCCCTACAAATGATTTAAAAAGAAGAAGTGTGGATATAAACTACCGTTGAATCGAATAATGTGAAGGTCTCGTGTACGTCAAACTCTCAAATTGTAGTTGGAATATACTGTACTATGATTGGTGGTACTTGTCTGATTGGGCTACTCGTCCGAAGCCGATAATTTGAATTTGAATATAGGGAACTCAACTGATGAAATAGTTTCGTTTATATAGCAGTGATATAAGTATAATCAAAGTGAATAGCTGCGCTTACGGTATTACGAACCATTAAATCTGCATGTATTCTCCACGGTCATATCCGTACCCAGCATTCGTCGGATGCAACAAAGCAGGTGAGACGTTTGAGGGAAACTTAGTTGTTCAACCATCATATTTACGTCACATGTCATTTAGTAGAGTTTAATAGCTTAATGAACACGACATTTCTGTTAAAGAAAGAAAGACAGAAACAAGGAAACTTGATAAACGGAGGATCCTCCGAAATAGTATATTGTGACAAGCGTTTATTGCATAAGCTGAGATATTCATAATGGATAAAAACGAGACCCCATGTAAATTACTCCATACCGGTATCATGGTACAAGTGTCTTGCCGCAAACACCTAATACAAACATATATCAATATTATTATAATGGGCGAGTTCCTTGCATTTGGGGGGAAATCAAGGTGTTCTTTTTTTTTCTAGAGAGTGCTTTTAAAAGCAATAGAAAATATATAAGACGAACGATGTATAATTTCTTGGAAGAAAAGGCTCACTGATAGTCGCAAAGAGTGTTGTAATAAATATGGGATAAGAAAAAAAAAATATATGGTACAAATTATTCGAATTTGAAACGCCTTAGAATAGACACCGATTAAACACATACTACATTTCGTTTTCCAACATGATAATACGCGTTATGGTAGAGCACTAGCAAAATATACCAAATATTAATACAGCATTCATATCATTAGAGGGCGATATACAGTCATAGTTCATGGCGATATTAATTGTACCGATAATTTCAGTTTTAAACCATTAAATGGATGTATAACCAGGGCCCTGTATTATAAAGAGTTGATATTAATCGCAACTATGTACATAAGACATAGGAGACTACAAACTTGCGATTGATTGGAGGACTTATGATTAATTTGGATCAATCGTAACTCTCTTTAAGACGGGGCCCAGGGCTGACTAATTTTACACCGTGTAGTTCGCTAATAGGTAAACATGATATGAATGTTAGCTTGAAAAAAATTCATGTTCAGTTTGACTAAGAATTAACTTCATCAAAAAATTGAAATACTCTGTTTGTGAAGCTTATCAAATGATTTCTTCCTTTTCGTTAATCGTTATTCTATACATTCGTTTTCAAGGATTTTAGAAAATTTAAACAAACAAAAAATGTAATCGTACAATATACTACTTGGAAAGAAGGGCATTAATTATCATGCCCGAATATTTAAAAAACATTGAATGAACTTTGGTTGGATACAACGAGCATCAAATTTTAGCAAGTCAGCAGGACAAATAAAATATTTCAAGACACTAGATACGCATATAATGATCTACGATGTTTATATTTCGTTGCTGTTTTATGGAAAATTCCAAATCAGTTTTGGTGTTACTTTGAATATTTAGCTTGGGTCACTATTACAAAGAAGTCCTTTAGACCACATTTGTTTCGGCGTCTGACGGTCA
Organism: Mesocentrotus franciscanus; assembly: GCA_037976565.1. Classification (NCBI taxonomy): domain Eukaryota; kingdom Metazoa; phylum Echinodermata; class Echinoidea; order Camarodonta; family Strongylocentrotidae; genus Mesocentrotus; species Mesocentrotus franciscanus. The sequence goes on along the minus strand of CP137681.1, from coordinate 6,859,481 downwards.
CTAGGAAGCAGAACATTTGTATGGCATGGATCATTCCGGCCGTCGTGGCATTCAGGCATTTGGTTAGATGTATTTCAAGTGGTACCTCGTTTGTTTAAGCATATGCATTGTTGGGACCTTTTATAACCTACCTCATGGGCGATATACAGCAGAGGGATTGCGACAGACGTCCATATTTGGATAAACTAGGTTCCTCCCTGAAAGATTCAACAGTCATGTATTGGTCCTTCCTTAGTTTGATCAAAGTGCACAGTGCTGCTGGGCTAATGCCAGTCCTCTGACACCACAATTAAATTGAAATATGAGTTTTGGAAAATATGCCGAAGTCTTTTGACAGTTGGCCTACATAAACAATTCAATACAAAATGTGCCTTCATTATTTGTTAGATATACAATTGATAATACTTACAAGGCCATTAAAGTTTAAAAAAAAGACCCTTATTGCGCCCCGTCGCCATTTATTAAAGGGACTTGATAACATTGTTCAGATGAGAGAACATGGTGCTAAGTTAGTGACTTTAATGATAGATGTATACAATTAGAGATGATCTGATATTGCGAATCAAATAAATAGTCACTCATTACATGCCTTTAAGTTGTTACTGAATAATTCAATTTAATAAACGTGGTTATTTACCCGTTGTTCAGATTTTTAAAGCTGAATACGTCTTTAAATGTGTTATATAAGGCAAGTTTCTCGGCTTTTTTGGGTTTTGTTTGAAGAAAAAAAAGAAGAAAAAAAAAGGAAATAACGAATGATAGACAAATAAATCATTATTTTAGACCATTTTTTTTCCAAATACATACTTACGGAAGCAAAACGAGACGAGTTTCTAGTGGCTAGGCAAATGCATATTGCTCTTTATTTTGCAAGTTAGAAAGAAAACTTTTAGCGATAATACATCTATATTTACAAAGGTCAGATTAGTTTTACGCGAAACGGACCTATTAAACAATGAAGATATTAAGCTTTGTGATGATATTTTAAGTGATATGTACTACAGGTTCTGGTCTTCGTCCGAATGGGCAACGTATAGGTACTTGAAGCCGTCTAAAATCTGTCATCAGTTGGGATGTAGGGAGCTTAAATAGTGGGACGTCTATGTATATAGCAACAGTATCAGTGTGACCTAAATGTACAGTTGCGCTTATAGTATTGCTAAACTACACAACATGCACGTATTATTCAACGTCAAATAAATACTTAACATTTGTCGGATGCCACAAACCAGGTGAGACGTTTGTCTACGACACTAAATATGCTGCCTTAAAAATAGATTTAAAGATTTGTTAACGAGTTCAACAGGTTGTATTCCTATACGTTACCTGATCGTAATATGAGGAATATGGTATTGTCATTTTACAATTGTGTTCATATGTTCAACTACGTGTATTAATGACAGCATGGGATGAAACTAACTAGGACATAACACCACACACTATCAGGACAGTGAACGACGCGCAACAAAATGAAGTGACGAAAAGAAAGCCATGGAATACCCTTCACACACAAAACACTTAATATGTATTTCTTAAAGCCCCACTGCACTACTTTTAGCTACGTCCGCCCTCTATATAGCAAACAATTCCTAATCGGTGACCGTTGGTCCCAAATGGTCCCATTTTTCTTATGTCAATCGAGAGCTGATTTGATGAGATAACCACCTGTCCGTGACCATGCAGGGAGGTATAATCCCTCCTGGCCAAACTAGTGCATATAGGCTTCAAATCTTAAAATCAATTCGCGTCTATTTATTATTTTTGCATTCATAAACATTGTGGTGCGTGCATAAGATATAAGCAACGAATCGGGTTGTTCCGATCATTAAATTCCATCATTACAATCGCCCATTTTGCATGACGTTGATCTTTTTTAATGAAGATAATATTTTGAACTGTATTCGCCAATGCATGAAAGTCATGTCCTTTGATATTTAGGTTTGGATGTTGAAGGATACAGGTTCATTTTATTTGCACTTCAGTGCTATTTTCACCATTAAATTACATTTCGTAAACAACAAAATATAATTTAAGTAAAACACGTAGATGATGATCTCTTTATTGGTATCACGGTCATGAGATTGTATGGCATAGGGGGGTCAGGAACCAAACAAACACAAGTGGATGAACATTACAATTATTTGAGATAGCGGAGACTAACCGGTTTACCTCATTCCAGATGTCTCTTCTTATTAAAGCAAAAAATGATGTGTATTTCTTTATATTTAGTGCATATTTAAACAATATTTGTTTAATTATATATATACATATACATATATATATATATATATGTATATATATCAACTTTAAAGCTTACAAATGGTAGTTAGATTGCAGAGTGCCATGAGTGTCAAATCTGACAGACATGAGCGCTATACAAGAGCCCACTATTATTATTATTATTGTTATTATTATTAGACTCCACTATACTATAATTGGTGGTCACCATCTGGTTTGGGTTATTTCGCTGAAGCCGTCGAGTGTTGATGTTGTCATGTTCTTGAATTCATGGTGCTAAGTTGACAAAATGTATTTGTGTATAGCAGTGATGACAGTTTGGCGAACGTGCACAGCTGCGCTTATGGTATTGAGAACCATTGAATAAAGACGTTTTCTTTGTCACATCAATATAAAGAAATAGTCAAATACAACAAACTAGATGAGACGTTTGATACGAACACCAACCCCTCTCTCTGTGCCTATGACATTATATATCAAGATATGCAATAAGCCAAAGATTTAGGGATAACTGACGTCGTCATTTTGTGCTAGGGAAAACAAAGAGCAAGAATAAAGTGCGATCAAAATTACCTCAATTGCACAGTCTCGGGGGCCGCCAAACAAATAAATGCGCGTCGCGATGTGCGCATCACTGTCCTTGCCATTTGCAATAATGTGTAATTAATCGTTTTTTTATTATTCGCATATATAAACCTTGTATTATTACTTTTATGTTTATATTACAACTTACAGAACACTCAATTACACAAGAGGGATAATTACATTTTTAAACGAAATGTACTGCGCGTGTAAGCTAGGGATTAATGAATACTCGCTTGGTCGATATCCACTTGACACAGCTTATGTACATCCTTAGTATAGTCAATGAGATCAAATGACTTCAAGAAGTCGACTGTACAAAGAGTGGCATAATGGCTTGGTTTATTGAAGCCCCGCTGAAAATCATCAAAGAGCCTTTTTTTATAACGTGACACGTGGCTTCCTTTTATGTTACTAAATTGTTTTGGATCTATTGATCATGTTGATCTTTGTTATGAGTCATCATCCATTCTCAGCTGTCAGAAAGCATTCGGAGACACGTAGTAATCGGTGTGATCGAAATAGGTCAGAGCCGACTGTATCGATGATTGCTGATGATTTTGGTACAGGGCAAACTGATGCAGTTTTCCAAGAGCTTGAGAAGTGGCCACTGCGAAGAAAGTCGTTACAAATGGTGGTTAGAGGTAACAAGAGCTCGGATTCTGATCGGAACATATGTACCATGTCTAGCCTTTGACGCACTCAACCTCTTAAAACGTGGGTAGACTTCTTGCCTATATACGTTTGGATGAGGAGGTCAGGGGAGGTAGGCTCGAAGGGCAGTCAAATTGAGAACTGTTAGGTAATTGCAAAATGCTTTAGCTATTCAAATATGATTTATTTTAATTTAAACAGAAATAAGGTGCCTTAGATAGAATGAAGAGTTTAACAACTCGGGGGCCTAGTCAATATTTAAGGTGACGTCAATCTACATTGCGGTTGGAGTTCACTGTACTTTTACCATTCATGGTCATTGGGTACTCTATTAAAACTGTCGATCATCTTTACTTAGCGGGGTTTCCAGAAACTCAATTACTAGAAGTGGGAATTCTGTTAATATGGAGTTTTATGATGCAAGTGTTTTACTTTCTGTTGGGGTATTGGGGTACATTTAAAAATTGGTAATTGAAATCTTGTTCCGTTAGCACCTTTTTTAGTGTTGCATCTGCCAACTTAAATGTAACTATAAATCAATATAAGAACCATGCGCCCGATAACACAGACACATACTAAACGAATACGATGAGACAGAATAAGACATACTGAGGTACATAGTCCTTTAAAACAAACCGTAAAGACAGCTTTTCCATAATGAAACAAGTATATATATATATATACAGTGCGTCCCAGAAAAAAACGAAACCGAGAAGTATCGATATTTTATCATAACTTAATCACAACTATAATTAATGAATGACACATATTTGTAAAGCTTAGAATCTCTTCTTTCATTTGATGCTACTCAAGTGATGCATATTTCACGCATGAGTGATCAAAAGCAATTTGAAGGAAGGAAACCAAAAAGTCATTTGGCGGGCGGTATCTGAATTTCGAAGAAAAAATTACATTTCTAGAAAGTTCAGTTTCTGCACTTTCATATGACACCTGAATCAGGAAAAATGAGCCAGGAATAACAAAGTTCTGTTTGTTTAAAGTAATGCTTGCATTCCCATAATGTTATCAAACAAATACGTTTTCACTGGCTGCCTGCCCTAAAAACACAGAAAGAAGTCGTTGACGATCAGGCCATGCATGAAGACTTTTGATAACTCTCTTTGTTGCTACGGCAGGCAGCCAGTGAAAACGTACTTGTTTAATAAAATTATGGGAATGCAAGCCTTACTTTAAACAAACAGAACTTTGTTATTCGTGGCTCATTTTTCCTGATTCAGGTGTAATATGAAAGGGCAGAAAATGAACTTTCTAGAAATTTATTTTTTTCTTCGAAATTCAGATACCGCCTGCCAAATGACTTTTTGGTTTCCTTCCTTCAAATTGCTTTTAATCACTCATGCGTGAAATATGCATCACTTGAGTAACATCAAATGAAAGAGGAGACTCTAAGCTTTACAAATATGTGTCATTTATTAATTATAGTTGTGACTAAGTTATGATAAAACATCGATACTTCTCGGTTTCGTTTTTTTCTGGGACGCACTGTATATAAATGAAATAAGAAAGAAAAACAACTTTAAAAAAATACATACAAAGTGTTGTTAACGCATTTGTAAGCATGTTGAAAAAAAGTTTAAATGCAAACTTAACGATTCATTGAACAAATTTAAGACGCCATTTGCCTAGATTATATGTTGTTAGAATCACGAAATAAATTTATCAACAAACTATCAATATATGACAGGAAACTATGCAATCTAGAAAAAAATGACCGATAATCGATTCAAATCAAAATTCATGATATAACTGTAAAACTCGTTATAAGCTCTTTAGGGAGTTAAATAAGATATTATTAACACATGATAAATACAGGTAAAAAACTTTCATCACATATCGAAGGCATTCTATTTATGATACATACACAGAAATGAATCAAACTGTTTAGTCGTCACCCATATTTCGGTTGAGAGCAAATATAATAATAATATATTGCTTATAACATACGAAAGTCGAATTTATCTGAACTAGTATAAAGGCACTTTTGCGAAATACTTCCAAGGGATACCAAAAAGTGCTTCGTGCAGTTGGGCAGTTGGGCTAATCAAATCTAGTACTATTTACTGCATATTTTGGGGAACTTGACATGTTTGGGTAATCATCACTGAAGCTATTCACTAAGCTCAAATGAAGAGGAAATAGTTATTGTTGTGCTACTGTCCATGGGGAACGAAAAGTGTTTACGACTCACTCTGGGGCGGCCCTGATCAAAACTACGAACTCCTGGACGTCAAGCTTGTATAGGTAGCAGGTGGAGTGCACTGAGCCTGTTATAGTCATGTGGTCTCAATGTATAGTCTATTGGTTTGAAACATTCTGAGATGTATCGTCAGTTGGGATTTGGGGAGCTCGACTTGTGAGATGTATTTGTCCATGGCAGGTCTTACAGTATGACAAAATTATAACATTAAATGTACTGGTTACTGACCTACGATATTTTGCGTTTTATACATTTGTATCCATATTTCAAGCAATCGTCGGATGCTACAAACTAGGTGAGACGTTAGAATATTATACAGGGAAACATAACGAATGTATATTATCACAACTTTCAAATCTAATACAATTTTTTTTTGTCAACGTCTGATAAGATCGCACATTTTGAGGAGTTGACGCTATTTCAGCTTTAACCTCAATATTATGATTTTGGTAACTTGTTTAATTTCCTAACTATCTCTAGTCTAATATATATATATATATATAACAAAGAGAATTTCAGATTTAGCAAGGTACAACGGAGTTACGATCACACATTGTTAATTTAAGTATTACACATTATTATTATTTCTTTTTTTGCGGGTGGGGATATCTTTCGAGATGAATGATGGTTCTCGGAATGAGACAATGATAACGTGAAAAACACTTTAAGTATTCTAGTCTAAACATATAATATCTATCTATCAGTATTTTATTTTAATGTTACAACAAGTATTTGTTGTTAATTTAATCAATTATTAAGAAAGCCTTAGCAATCGGTGATTAAAGGAACCGATGTTTAAAATATACCATGGACGTAAACATTTTAGAGGTACATGTATTTTAGAGCTCAATACAAAATATTATTTGGATTAGTCTGTACCAGCTGCATTGGTCTGATTGGTCCTCTTACCTGAAGCTGTGGAGCATGTGTCGTTAGCTTGTAATCATAGATATCAACTGGTGGGAAGAGCAAACACTTAGCAGCCCGCAGTCACTTACGCAGTAATTCGCAGTGTATTTCCAGCTACTGATTTCAACTGTTGTCATGTTATTTAGGCAAGTATTCAGAAGTGGGCAGGTGCCACAAACACGTTTTTTAGTGAAACTTATTCATTGAATATCCCAAAACTTATCCAAATAAACCTACCCAGCCTAACATTGTTTTTTCCCGATCATAGAACCTTGATTGGTAATTAGAATTTGTAATAGCAATATAAGAAAACAACTTTAGGTTATATTATGAGAACATCTTGCTTTTGAAAACTCAATCAGATTACATGTTAGTATGTTTACACTTAAACTATTCGGGCAACACAGTAAAGATGCAGGCGGATAGCACCTACAGAGCAAGATTTCCATTCTACTAATATTTCCGAAGCTTTTTTGATTTCCTCTTCGAAATCCAAACTCATTATAATACCATGCATACAGGAAATCGGGCAATTAAACACAGATCTTGATAATATACTGAAACGGTTATAAAAAAGGTAATATACAGTTATGTTTTGAAAACAAAAGACAGACGATTCAAGTGGAAAGTAACTGGGTTATATATTGGGATCGTTCATCATGAATACATTAAAACAATTATACAGAAAAAAAAAGGTTGGGTAATATTACAAATAAAACTTATTCATTTGCACATTCGTCGACGACATAGTTGCAATTTGTATTGATATATTTTGTGTTTCAAATTAGACTATTTACAAATCACAAAAGAATATATACAAATTTATAAATATTCGTCACTTTTTCAAAAGCATCAAAGCAAAAAATTGTTATTGCGACATTGCGTATAATTGCTCTATTGAAAAGTCCATATGACAATGATACAGACATACCATTTACCTTTAAGAAAACATCGTAATATGAATAAGGAAATAATATGATAAGGATAATAACAGAGAGAGAGAGAAAGAGATATAAGATGATTGAAAAACAACGCCCACTTAAAAAGCAAATAAACACTTTATTTACCAATTTAAATGTATTGTGTCTTTTAATAAAACCGTAATATGAATAAGGAAATAATTCTGACTAAATAATCCAAAAATATAAACAAAAACGTTAAAGAAATGATTGTTAAACAAATCAGAACAAAATCGAATTAACAAGTGCCACAAATGAAACTACATCAGTTTCCTAAATAAATTAACATAACAATAATACAAAAAATCATGGTATGCTACATGTCAATGACTTGTAACGTTGGATGTACACACTAATCCAAACTATTTCCATAGAGAGGGGTTATAATAGAAAAATGTACCATCAATTATTAAATTGAAGTATTTCTTCTTGATCTTTTACCATTAAACCGAGACACGGGAAACGTGATAAAGGCCACGGACGTAAGAGCAGGAGGGGCAAGGGTGACGGAGTGCAGCATGTTAAAAACTCCTGACCAATAAAATCATAGAAAAAACGCGGTAATCTATTATTATTTAAGGCTTGCTAGTATTAGAAAAGTGGGCATCCGTGATTTTTAGGTGTGAACAAATTAGTGATTCTTAATCTTAGGTGTGAATCTGTGATTTTTTTAGGTGTGAAAAATGAGTAATTCTTGGGTGTCTTAACACTTGTTTAAATGGTTTCACAGTTACCATTTAAGTTCCGTGATGAAAATCCCGTGACTGTTGGCATATTTCCAGTTGCACCAGTTGATAACTGACTGTTGGCATATTTCCAGTTGCACCAGTTGATGGCTGGTCTGTGGGCATATTTCCAGTTGCACCCATTGATGACTGACTGTTACCATATTTCTAATTGCACCAGTTGAACACTGGTCCGTGGGCATATTTCCAGCGGAAACAGTTGACATCAGTTAACTTGCATATCGAATATGGGGCGCGTGTAGATTTTTTAAAATAATTTATCTGAATTTACAGCATATTTCTTAATTACTAATGATTTAGTTATAAGCAATTCATTTCGAAAATACTAAAACAATTAAATTGCCAATTTTTAGGACATTTCACTATTTTGTATAAATTACATTTAATTGAACATGAACAAGGGAAACATTAACTATGAACTAAAATAAATTTAATACAACTGAAAAATATGGAAATTTTTTGAACATCGAATTATTCAAGTCTACTTATTACTAATGCCTTTACATCGAAAATATAGACGCTTCACGTGTTTCTGTGACGCGATTATAAAACTTCTAAAGAATGTTATCATTTTGTTTATGAAGATGTAATTGCATAACCAAACAAAAACGGAAGTATTAGGTTTACAAACCATGGTCTCCGAGGTAGGAAAAATCACGTTATTATACTGGTGATATTACAGTGACAATTACGTGATTTAGTGTACGTGTTTTTTAAGTGACCTAGTGCAAGAAACGTATTAACACAATCACGTAAATGTCAGGTCTTGAAGAACGTAAATCTTTTCAAGTCGATACCTTGATATTGACGTGATTTTTACGTGAATTTGTTTATTGGGCATATCACAGTTATGAACATTTTCAATTCCTTTCCAAACAGATTTGAGTTGAAACAACAACAGCAGTAGCAACAAAGTCACAACAAACATACATGATCTTTTCGGATATCGATGAAAACATAAGGCACTTTTACACATCATAATTACAATTTTGGGGGTGAGTAGTGCGCATGCGCGACTCGTCGATGCCCTCCGCTGAAAATCGGTGAAACTCTGGCTGGCGTTTGAAAAACGCCACTACAGAGGTGGGTTTTTCGATTTCGAATTTTCGTCGCGTTTGCACTGGAATGTGAGAAAAACTGGAATATAAGAAACACCGACGTTTTTGTGGTTGCAGTGTAAATGCAGCTATATACCAGTTTATTTGTAATGACCTTGTAACAACTTTAAGCACCTGTGTAGCAAAGCATATTCGACGTAGTTCTACATACATACATGAAAGTATGTATTTATGAAATATTTCGTTCTTCACTATTTATGTTGATAATAAAATAGAATATTGCGATGTTTCATGGCCATACACCTCTTCAAAAATGTATTATAGGCTTTGTTTAAATTAGGTGATAAAGTGACGAGAATGTTACGGGATATACATGTTTATGTGAAATGATTACTGACCGAAATTGGCAAGAACTGGAAAGAAATAAACATATGGTTATACAAGTGCATAAATGTCTTAATAATCTAGCCCCCAATTGATCGAAATATTTATTCGCCAGGCCTATTAATTTGTTTGACGAAATATTCCGAATAAATGATACAATTAGAATATTTAATAATGCTGGTATTCGACCTTTTTAGTACAAGGGATATACATAATGGAACAGTCTTAGTGTGAATTAGGGAAATAGTTACTCATCACATTGTTTCAAGTTTCTTAGTGAATAATTCAGTTTTATAGCTGATATATACATATCAACGTCAAAACGTTGTGATATGACCAAATCTTAAATTATTGCGGTACTTTTATAATCACATTATCTTTCCCCTCCACATTACTCATTTTTATTTTTCATTGAAATTCTTTGAATTCGCCTTCATTAACAAACAAATAAATATTCTTCGTTAAAATCATCATTCTGTACATCTATAAAGAACTTACTAAAAACAATTATGTAATTTCCAACTTTAAACATATTCTATACATTCTAATTATATGACAATAGGGCCATTGCCAGAAAACAAAATTAACTGGCAAGGCTACCCTTTAAAATGAAACTACGTAAATGTTGTTGTTCATCCGTATTTCTCCCCGCCTCCCCCTCTAAAACCACTTACAATTCTGGTTATAGGCATGGAAAACTGCCTGGTGATGATGATGGGTGGCTAACCGCCTAATATTTAGCAAATTTACATTCAAATGTTTTACAAATAAAAAATATAAAGCACCAAAGAATGATGTCAGAACGAGAAGCATGAGAGTGTTATGCACACTAACATTAACATCAGTAAAAGCAAACACAAACATGCACACACACAAACAAAATATCCATACACTTATAAATCTGACAATCATAGTATTAACGTAATCACACTTGATATTTTGATGTGTGTAGTATTTATAGTAAGCTATTTTTTCCTCATATGGTTACCCTTTGTGATCAACATGCAGGTTTTCTGGAGGTAAAGCTGAAAATGACAGTTGAGAATCCATTATTGTTTTAATCATCACACGGTAGCATTCGTTCATTCATTTGTTAATGATTGTATGGATTGCACAATGTAAGACGCTTGATTGAAATATTTATGCCAGCACGGTCAGTTTGACTAAGATGTACAGTTGTGCTTAGGGTAATTCAATACCCTGAAACATGCAAGTATGATTCACTGACAGCCACATACCACGTATTCCTCGGATGCCATAAACCAAGTGAGACGTTTGAATGGATATGGAATTTGAGTGTTTTAGGGACAGGAAATAAACAATTCCATACGAATGCTTCAGGAATTAAATAATATTTCATTGAATAAACCTTCAAGAGTGTGTCTGCCTGGACTAATCAACAAAATGATAAAATTTAACATTATCATAGTTCATGCAAAAGCCCTATAATGTGCCTATTTTGGCTGGCGTTTTTTAATATTTTTTTCTTCAAATTACCAATTCACTCAGAGTAGCCTGTTTAACTGGCAAATATTTACACCAAAATAATTTAAATATAAAACATAGAATAATGAACAATTGGTTATAATAACAAGAAAGACATACAAAAGGTGTTCTTCCACACAGCTCTGTTTGAATAAAAACATACATGAAAAATAACGTACTTAACTTATGTAGGATGGTCAAATGATGAGAACGATACACATTGAAGGATTTACTAAACTAAACTGAAATTAATTTAAAAACATTAAAAAAGTTTGGATTTGAAAGACTATATGTCAGCCATGAAATGTGTAATCTACATGTTTGACTATAACAGTGCGATCAGTATGACGTATGTGCACAGCTGCACTTTTCGAATTAACGGTCAAACCTTCAAATTTGCACGTACGCTTCATTGTTAAATACATACCATGCATTCAACATATGCCACAAACCAGGTGAGGTTAATTTTTGACCTAAATATATTGGTTAGGGATGGATACAAGTGACAAACAAATTCTTGTTGAATTCTCGTTTTTAATAGGAAAACATAACCTAACTAAAAGCTGAGTCCGATACCTGTCAGTAAAATGATAAAATGGTAATGTGTTAAATGTCGACTTTCGACCTCTGCATGTTTAACAAAGATGTTTTCTCCGCGTTCTTATCAATTCAACATTGATCCTGTAGAAAATTATTGAAGTCAGCGTTCGTTTAATAGCACCCCAACCCTGCTCCAGAGCAATACACATCGTAATATATAAAGGTGCAATGTCTTATACACAGTTAAAAACCATAGTTTGTTCCATACAAATAGACCTAAATATCATGAAATCCAGCTTTCCCTGGTAAGTAGGAAGTAAATAAATATAAGTGCAATGGAAAAGGTGGAAGGATTTTATTTCCTGGAAAAAAGAAGAAGAAAACTATGCATTTATTCCTTGAAACGCAGAGCGCGCGACAGCTGCACTGCTAAAACCAGGGTAAATATGCTGCATTATTGTAGAGTGCCTAGAGACTTCTGATAAAGTAAGTGTTAGGCGCTATACAAGCAAACATAATTATTATTACAGACCGTCAAAAACATTCATAAAGGCCTATTATATTGACCAAAAAACACACTTTTTAATGCAAGCGCTCAGTCTTTTAAAACCATTTGACATATCCATTATTCTGTTCAATCTTGAAGAAGAAATAAACAATTAAAACTAATATAATTAGGACACCAACGGTTGTCTGCTTTAAATTCTAAAAACTAATTCTCAACAACTCGGGGATCGCAAACAAACAAAATATTTGTGAGGGTACGTTAACATTGTCCTTTGAGTTTCGTAGTACTCTCTATTTATATATTAATGGCCTTCATTGGTGATACTGTAATATAGTTTGAGGGCATGTCGTTTATACAGTTAACAACTGGACCGTACATACCTCTTGTAAAAATGATGTTTTTGTATTTTCGAAACTCATGAATAACAGTCGGATTAGTTGCTATGGGGGCCATCGCGGAATACTCTCAGATGTAAGATTGAATGTGTCACATTCTCAAGAAACGTTTACTGGGATAACGCATTTTTCACAAACTTAACAATTACAAAAGTTAGTGAGGGTATGAACAATTAAATTTGTATTTGTTAATATATATATATATATATATATATATATATAACTTTATATCATAATACCACCTGGTTATCTAATAACATCGTTACATGTCTGGAAGTAATTACTTCATACACTATGTTGAAAGTCATTAATTGTATATATTGATGAGAGTGTTTTAATCCATAATTTGAACCAAGCACACTTCGGAGACCTGTAAAAAAACATATGTCAAATATTCAATTTTTCTATCACCATATATTCGTCTACAAATACATACTTTCTTTTCTTTTTAAATTATCCAACGTTGACCTTCAATGATACAGGGCAAAGATCTTAAACAATTACATTTCATTGTATACAATTTGGGCCGCGACCGATATGGTGAAAACGCCTTTTAATCTATACCACCTCGAACAGTATGACATTAGTTCAAAGTTGCGCTTATGGAATTCGAACCATCAAACCTGTTCGTTTTCTACTAGGTTAACCCCATAAACAAATACATTTCAATATAACCAATTTGGGCCGCGACCGATATGATGAAAACTACTTTTATTCTATACCACCTCGCGCAGTATGACATTAGTGCAGAGTTGCGCAAATGGGATTCGAACCATCAAACATGTTCGTTTTCTACTAGGTCAACCCCATACCAAGCATTATTATGATGCCACAAACCAGGTGAGGCGTTTGCTTGTTAAAAAAGTGTAAAACGACTGAGATGTCTTAGTTTGGGAAATCCATATTTTTACACATCTTATATTATTCTAAGGAGTAACTGATTGAAAGTACATACTGGAATGACCCTTTAATATTATATAATATATATTACTAATCAGTAAATACCCCGCCACATTCAATTCATTATTACCTATTTACTGGAGTTTCTATCAGTCGTCGTATTCATAACTGATGCTCTCTTCTTAGTCCCCCTTCCACACCTATTTGTCTAAACTTCATCCTTCTTCCCCTACTCATCACACACAATCCACTGATATTTTATTTACGCTGGCCACTGGCAATCGTTTTATTATAGTTCATGGCACATGATCATGCCCCCAGAGTATATATTATGTTATGTATTTTTGTTAATGATTTGTGTATTATGATTACATTATCATATCTTCCAGATATTTGTATGTGCGTAATGCGCGTGTGTGCGTGTGTGTGTGTATGTTGGTGTGTGTGTGTGTGTTTTTTAATTAAGAGCCGAAGGTGTTTACCCTCATCATTATTACCAGCAGCAGCATTGTTCTCTACTCCTTCTTGTTTTCGTCTACGTATATTGCTCTGTATTGTTTTCACTTAAATTTGTGAGTCGTTTAATAACAATATCTTTTATTTATCTCATAATGACCTTCGATCTTTCTATACAATAATTCTTCAAGGAGATTATTTGTCTTTTTTGTAATTCACAACTTCATCCAACAGAACAGGATATGGAATCCCACGCACGTTAATTCTATTTTCGCACATTTGTGTTCTATGTGCTGTACAATTGTAAACCAAATTTGCGCTTGGCTCAGAGGCCACCCGTCTCCCCGGAAAAAAGAAAAGAAAATAAAATTGTTCGAAGCTCACAATCTATACAGCGTTCCAAATTACCCGACGGGAATACGTGTGATTAGAACGTCACTAGCGATACAATTTGAAGTCATGTTGCAGCCTCGCGATATCTAAAAAAAAAACGCATACCAACCTTATTACAGTACCATATATGATATTAACTGTATCATCAGGATTTTTGTGTTTTCATCATGTATATTATCTTTTAAAATTTAAAATAATTCAACTAATTAACAACGTAAAAAACTTACCAATGTAAGAGTGCGACGATTAAAATGTAGACCTTAAGGGGATAGTTGAGTTCTTGTTTAAGACCGCAAATGCCTTCAAAGTGCATGGTTATTGCTCTTATTCTTATTTATGACATTTCTAGTGCTCGTTTAGCACCTAAAATTGCTATGAAGGTAATTTTAGACCCCAAAATGTGTGAAATTTAGCCAATACGATCATTCCAATTCAGCTCCACTTAAACAAAAATACGGTGACCGTTAATTTATTAATTGATTAATAATAACAATACACGGGCCGGCTGGTTGTGCGTATTATAACCAACACGAAAAAGCCAACAAAAAATCAACATCGACATTGGCGGGAATAGAACGTATAAGGCTTTTTGGGTTTTTTTTCAACGGCTGGTTCAAGTTATCGGATATTTGTGTCCTACCAAAAATATTAGAAGTTGTTATATTTATGGATATTTCAGCCGTATCTAAACCGATTTTGTCATTTAAATTGTATTTTCTTTCAAATTTGACAATCAATTTTTCATTATCTCACAAACAAATATTTTGTGTAGCGCCCTCTGCAAAAGAAGTCAACTATCCCTTTAATATTAACTGAATGGAATGCACATAAGACGTCATTTGCACTTTTATTGCAAATTCAACGGACAAAGTTGCAGCCTCGTACAGAAAGAGGGCTCACATCCCTTAGATAACTAACAATGGTTCATTTTAAGTCACTCTAACTTATGTTAAAGTGAGACGTTCCTCAGTTAAATGCACTCGCGAATGCTTCAAAAGAATTGATGAACGCATTAATTCGATATATATATTTAAATATTTATTATTGTTACATGTCAATCAATAAAGATAGCGAAAGTATAAAGTCTACTGCCATTTCTAAAAAATAAATCACGTTTGGTTCGTTAATACAGCCATTTTATGTCGTATTTTCATAGCACTTGCAATGATTTTTTGTTTAATCCTGTTCTTTAGGGAAAAAATGTACTCCAAGTCGGCTTGTCTTACATGTCATCCATGGGAGTATTTTTACCTCTCCAAAATATACAACCGATGTGTATTTCGCCTTTGAATGTATATAAGTGCACGAGCCTGTAATAAAGAAGAAAAAAACATTCGTTGTTGTCAATGCCAACGGAGGTGAAGCAACAAAGTTTAGAAGATAATCTATGTTTTAATTCCAGATTGGATATTTACATTTTGTAACAGATTTTGTCAAATCAACAGAATCATCGAGCAAATGGTAGTGCGCATTTGAGGGAAAACAAGGAACAATTTTCCGCTAAATGATCATCATATACCAGCACGTACCCTATGACAAAAGTGAAGCGTTGCGCTAACAGATCTTGACTTGCAAACAAATATGCACGTTTGAATCACTGTTAAAAAAAAATCCTAGCAAAAGTCGGATGCCAGAAACCAGATGAGACGTTTGACTCTAAAATTCTAAGTTAAACATTGTATGCACTAACTGCATGGCTATCATTGCAGAATTTACGCCAATCGCAACATAATATGTAAGTTTGTTTTAGTTGAAGGGGGGTGAATGCCATCTCAAATTGTCGGAAAACTTGTCTGGGCATTGAAGCGTCGAGCCCCCAAATAATTGGTGGAGGCCTACCAACCCCTCTAGATTCAAAATTTTCTGTTAAAAATTTCAGATGATTTTTAGAATGGAAACATGATAATGCCTCCTAATTTTTGTTTTAAATTAGTTAACAGATGTAGGGGGGCGTGAACACAAAATCTATTTAAAAACAAGATATTATAAAATATGTTGACCAAATTAGCATATTATTTTAACGTTGTTAGACTACGATGTAACTAATAAACGATAACATTCTTTAGTCGTGGGCCGAACCTTTGATTGATTAAACTGTTTTTTGTATTGCATTTACTCATTCTGTTCGAATTGATCTTGAATATGATATTATAATAACAGCAAATTTATTACATCGCATAAAACAAGTCTAAGGGATGAAAACTTCACCATCAGGATACAAATCATGCCAGTTATATCGAATCGTTTTCATAAAATATTCTGGCACTGAGATGAATGAATGGATAAACCAATATATTTTTTGTTTAAAGATTAGCATACAGATATGCACTTCGGTTGATAAATATATTGGTAAGTGGATGAATAGATAAAACATCTACAATCATCAGCCACCAACAAAAAATACAATTATAAGTTTCCGACCGATAGCAACCTTCAAAATAATCCCCAAAACTTGATTTTACAACAACTGACAACCGTTTTGTTGTCAATATGTTTCCACCGGTCTGAACTCTAGTGTGACTTAACATGCTTAACATGCTCGCGAGTGGCAGTTGGGGTCGATTGTATAATTTCCATCAATGGTTTAAGCTGTAGTTATAATCATGCATGTCTTTAACTTTGGTAATATCATGCACTGATGGGATAGAAGTAATGAGCTGCACAGATTTGACACAACAAAAGCTTATCATTTTAGTCAGCATCAGATAGATACTACCAAGTACTTATCGAAAGTCACAAACTAGGTGAGGCGTTTGGCTGAACATGCTTATA
Organism: Mesocentrotus franciscanus; assembly: GCA_037976565.1. Taxonomy (NCBI): domain Eukaryota; kingdom Metazoa; phylum Echinodermata; class Echinoidea; order Camarodonta; family Strongylocentrotidae; genus Mesocentrotus; species Mesocentrotus franciscanus. Next base: position 6,842,284 of record CP137681.1, on the reverse strand, counting down.
GGACTCAGGTAACATGACCTGAACAAAAAAAAACTATACAGAAGTTAACTGAAAGGGACACTCATTCTGTTTGACGTTAATACCTGTTTATTAACAACAAAATAGAGTTATATTACGAACTTGCGCTCTGTTTCACGAATCTTGCTACCAATAGCAAGTTTCAGTCACTATTATAATCGACTAAGATATTGGCAATTTATTTCATGGGAACACATTTATTAGATAAAATCGGCATTTGTTATAAATAACAGTTTGTATAAAACAGGACCCGGTGTCGATGATGTCGACACGATTGTGAAGTAAACATCACCCTGTTCACTCTATGGGGACATCCTGGTCTATTTTAACAGATGAATTGTTGTTGTTGTTGTTTTTAGTTTTTTATATTGCGTTCTGTATTTGATTTTGCATACGGACCTTCATGTTGGAGAGAATTTTAAATATTTTTTGGATATAATTTTTATAGTTAAGCTTCCTTGAGAAAGTAACACAATTATTATACATCTATGTTATTCCACCCATCCCCCCCCCCACCCCCACAAAAAAAAGAAAACGCTGCTTTAGATGGACTTGCAGAAAACAGGGCTATTTCATTAATAGCCCTAAGTAGACAAACTATTTCGAGCCAAAAAGAAAAACTCTTCGTACTTGTCGTATTTGTCACTATGTGTTTTCGCGGATATTTTGGCACTTTGACCCCCTATTTTATATCGAGAACCTTTTATTTTTAACAAACACAAACCCCCATTTATGGACTACAACTGAGGGCATAACAATACCTCTAAAACAATTTGGCACAATTATTGCATGGGGAGATCTAATTCTACGAAACGGCTCCCCACCCCCACCCCCATTTCCACCCCTTTCTGTCATACATACACCCGAAAACGAAACGAAAGTTTGAGAAACAAAGTCCCTTCGGAACAATATGCCCTTTCGCCATGGCGGTGACATTAAATGATTTTTTTTTGTAATTGTATTTTGGTTCCATCTTTCCAAGTGCATGAATCTATTGATACACTCGTATGGACTATTGATATCACATCACGATCTAAATATATAAAAAAATAGATAATCGCGAGATGTGCTTTATTAGTTTTGCTCGTATCAAACTGCACGTTTCGTTCAGTTTCAGTGAAATACCAAGCAAAACGCAAGCAACAACAACAAACAAAACAAGAACAGATGGATATTTCATGAAGTTTTAATTATGGATGTCATGTGATACCCTGAATCAGTACTAATAGTCCAATATTAGCATTTCTTTTTAACTATAGAATTAACAAGGGGCTAACGGGCCACTGATATGTGCTTGTAGTCTTTGGGAAATTGATCACATTTGCCTGCTATCACCGTTATGTTTACACGAATATCAATTTGTACAGGAATATGTTGTATATTCACAAATAACCCCTAAAAAAACCATGGTAGGGTTGGGCAATCGCAAAATACATACAAAATTTGAAATTATAAACATTCGTATGGTTTTCTCCTGATACCTGTCCTGATTGCTACGCTATTTGATCATGATTTTGCCTTATTTATTTATTTGTTACTAACCTGCAGTTGTCCTAGACCATTTTTGGGCTGGTGATGATGGCGATGATGGGTTTTCTCTCAGATAGGAGGATGCATATCGGTTCGTTTCTTCAGCGACTCTTTCAAATGTTTCCATTGATACGAATTTCAGGTAGCAGTCTAATGGGGTGGATGTTTCTGAAAGTCCTATTCCAGGGTTGACACCTGGTGTACCACTGAATTCAAATAAATGAGGGTTTTGAGAAGGGTCGTCGTCCCAAGTTCGGCCGGTTGCTGCTGCGGTGCGACGGCGTTTGTTGCCGCTGGTACCGGGTACTGAGTCTGCAGAAGGCTCCCCCGACCCGGCCGGGGTTTCGTCTCCGCTTTCACTGCTGCTCTGGTGCGAAGCATTCCCATTATGGTAGCCTTGATCTTGGTCTACCATGTCTGTATCCGAATATTCTTCATCACTAGAGAGATGTAGGTCAACAGACATCCTATCAAACTCGTTTTCGGAGTCTGAATCAAAAAAAAGAAAACGCTGCTTTAGATGGACTTGCAGAAAACAGGGCTATTTCATTAATAGCCCTAAGTAGACAAACTATTTCGAGCCAAAAAGAAAAACTCTTCGTACTTGTCGTATTTGTCACTATGTGTTTTCGCGGATATTTTGGCACTTTGACCCCCTATTTTATATCGAGAACCTTTTTATTTTTAACAAACACAAATCCCCCATTTATGGACTACAACTGAGGGCATAACAATACCTCTAAAACAATTTGGCACAATTATTGCATGGGGAGATCTAATTCTACGAAACGGCTCCCCCACCCCCCCCCCCCCCCCCCATTTCCACCCCTTTCTGTCATACATACACCCGAAAACGAAACGAAAGTTTGAGAAACAAAGTCCCTTCGGAACAATATGCCCTTTCGCCATGGCGGTGACATTAAATGATTTTTTTTTGTAATTGTATTTTGGTTCCATCTTTCCAAGTGCATGAATCTATTGATACACTCGTATGGACTATTGATATCACATCACGATCTAAATATATAAAAAAATAGATAATCGCGAGATGTGCTTTATTAGTTTTGCTCGTATCAAACTGCACGTTTCGTTCAGTTTCAGTGAAATACCAAGCAAAACGCAAGCAACAACAACAAACAAAACAAGAACAGATGGATATTTCATGAAGTTTTAATTATGGATGTCATGTGATACCCTGAATCAGTACTAATAGTCCAATATTAGCATTTCTTTTTAACTATAGAATTAACAAGGGGCTAACGGGCCACTGATATGTGCTTGTAGTCTTTGGGAAATTGATCACATTTGCCTGCTATCACCGTTATGTTTACACGAATATCAATTTGTACAGGAATATGTTGTATATTCACAAATAACCCCTAAAAAAACCATGGTAGGGTTGGGCAATCGCAAAATACATACAAAATTTGAAATTATAAACATTCGTATGGTTTTCTCCTGATACCTGTCCTGATTGCTACGCTATTTGATCATGATTTTGCCTTATTTATTTATTTGTTACTAACCTGCAGTTGTCCTAGACCATTTTTGGGCTGGTGATGATGGCGATGATGGGTTTCTCTCAGATAGGAGGATGCATATCGGTTCGTTTCTTCAGCGACTCTTTCAAATGTTTCCATTGATACGAATTTCAGGTAGCAGTCTAATGGGGTGGATGTTTCTGAAAGTCCTATTCCAGGGTTGACACCTGGTGTACCACTGAATTCAAATAAATGAGGGTTTTGAGAAGGGTCGTCGTCCCAAGTTCGGCCGGTTGCTGCTGCGGTGCGACGGCGTTTGTTGCCGCTGGTACCGGGTACTGAGTCTGCAGAAGGCTCCCCCGACCCGGCCGGGGTTTCGTCTCCGCTTTCACTGCTGCTCTGGTGCGAAGCATTCCCATTATGGTAGCCTTGATCTTGGTCTACCATGTCTGTATCCGAATATTCTTCATCACTAGAGAGATGTAGGTCAACAGACATCCTATCAAACTCGTTTTCGGAGTCTGAATCAAGTACAGCCTCGCGAGCCTCATCCAAGTTGAACAGAACATTTTTTCGCGGTCGCGCCATCTTGCTTTATTATACCGATTGTTGTTGTTATATTGCGCAATGGCAAGTTGACCTTTGGCTTGACCTTACAAGTAAAGTTTGTGCGTGCCGTCATAAGCTTCTACAGGGCGAGCGCGGATTACGCTGCTCCCAATAAAGTACCATTAGTAACAGTATTCTGTGTATGGAAAGGTCTCAGCGAAAGTCAATATCTATGGGACAGACATCGAAAAGCTGTATACGCTCCTGTACGAATTTCATGTGAGAGAAAACTTGACATTCTTATGAAAAAGTACAATTATAATGAATAATATGAAAGTACAAAAAACAGGAGCAATGGATTATGATAGTTTATACTTTGGAAATACCCTCAAATCCACTACTTTAGTGAATTAGTGGCAGGGAAAGGCAATTTTAGGCTTGTAAAGACGTCATTTACCTGCCTATTATGGGAACCTGGAATACCAGGTTCCCGTCTGTGAGTGCGCTCCACGGGAACCTGGTATACCAGGTCCCCGGAAGGAACGGGTTAAATGAGCTGGGACCGTCGCGATCTAATAAGTACCTTCACGGTTGTTTCAACGCAAAGCATGCCGGGACAGATTTTGAGTACGGCAGTAGATTTCACCTTCGCCGCGATCAGCTGTTCCATTGCCAACAACGGGATTGTTATCCTGTCGAATCAACATGACATCATAATCTTGTACAGGATCCGTTATTCTGAAGTGATTTTCTTTCATTCCAGTATCATTTGTACGGTAATAAACCAAAGTCTGTGATTATGTATTTTTATGATGATCCTTCAACCTAGAACACGAATGTTTAGCAGCTTAAAAAGGCAAACCACCGACCCAAACTTCACACACACACATTTGAACATATGAGACTACATATTCATACCAAGGAACCCACTCTCATTAGCCCACTTTACTTCGTATTATCAGCTCAATTTTTTTAAGGATCGTCATAACAATACACAATCACAAACTTTGGTTTCTTACTGTACAAATGATACTGGAATGAAAGAAAATCACTGCAGAATAACGCATCCTGTACAAGATTATGATGTTGATTCGACGGGATAAAAATCCCGTTGTTGGCAATGAAAAAGCTGATCGCGGCGAAGGTGAAAATCTACTGCCGTACTCAAAATCTGTCCCGGCATGCTTTGCGTTAAAACAACCGTGAAGGCACGTATTTGGAGTTTCTCAACTCTGAATACGCGGGAGTTTCCGCGCTTGCGTGACGTCAGCAAATTTGCATGCGAGCCTCGCCGTCACAGTTAACGATCGCTCTGCTTGGCTGATCATGCATCCCCGTACTAGCTCGACTCCCGACGCCAATTCTGCTTAATACCGTCGTAAGTTTGGACGCTACGCTAAAAATTTTCGTTGAGTGCGACCCCCCGCTAAGATTGGCGTTGTAATGCAAATTAGATCGCGACGGTAGCCAGTACGGAGACAGTCACCGCTCATGTAAATACCCCGCAGTCAGCACTTGCGTTGCCGTGCGAAAACTCCCTACTATTGTGATGGATACCGGCGCATTATAAGTGTTTATACTATTATTAAAAATAGAACACCCTTCTTAACAGCTGATGGTAAAGTTTCCATATCATGGATAGCCTTGTTTTAACAACATAATGAAAATACAAAGCGAGTCGAGCTTTATGGGACACAACATACTATCTACAAAATGTGATACTTTTAAAGTGGCCTTACGAAATATGGGCTAAATCGTGTAATCGAAGAAAACATTGCGGAGGGGGTGCTCATCGAAATGCAATAAGTTATTTGGAAATTCACCAAATTAATTGTTCAATTGTAGATTTCGTGCGCATGCATTGCGTCCTTTATATCTTTCACGAAAGTAGGCTATGCCAAGTGGCACCCAACAATTTCGATATAGCAACAGCAATGAGTAGTGAATTTCATGCCTGCAGTTTTGACCAATCAGCGGCTTTGAACCTTTTTGTGCGGTATGTGATGATTTACAACCAATATCAAATAATAACACCGGATATACTAGTCATCATTAGACACACTGTAATAGTGATTTAATGGCAATGCCCATACATTAATATTAAACCACAAACAAGCGTACTATAAATCATAATATTAATCAAAATTAAAACGCATTGTCCACTAGCCTCATACTACATGACTTGTGAAAACTTGTGAATATCGTTGAGAAATTGGAGTGATTAAATTAAACGACAAATGAAAATATAATTATGAACAAAGAAAACTTTTTGTATGCTAGGTATCGTAGGGTACATTGAAAATGCAATAACGTGTAATTTAGGTTTATACCAGCAACCTTAGCATTTAGTAGGCGAGCTTTCATCCACGTTTGATGACTTTCTCAAGCCAAATGATTCATCAAACAGTTGATTGATGTCTGCTTCCTCGAGATCACTTGAGCAAGGATAGGTGACAGTGAATAGGCACATTCTCTAAAGGATTGATAATTTTGGTACAGATGGATTATTTCTTGAAGTGTGTTCAAAGTAAATGATGTGGGCATTATTCAAACCTATTTCTGGTCCAGTATGGGCGTGTTCTGCTATTGATGATTGTGATGGGTCGCTAAATCCGATGGATTTTTAATGATCTTTCAGTCAGTCAGTCAGTGTTCTCCATTTCTCTCCAAGATAGGAATTGCCAATATCAGTGCATGTTATCTTGTAAACAATACCCGTTCTTTGGGATGTTGGTGATGTATCCTTTGCATGAACTTGCGTCGGAGTGTTTGGTTTCCTAAAGGCAACACCGATGCCATTGGTTTAAGGAAAGCTCGTTTAAAGCGTGAAGCTTATTGTATAGCCCCAAAAAAGAGGAAAATTTACTCAATAATTATATTCCTTCTTTTCTCGTGAAATTAATTATGAAAGGCTTTTCTGCAAATATGCTGTTGATAAATGGGAGATATAAAATGTTGATTTCACACCACAGCGCTTGTGGCAATTTCACATTTTAAACAACCAATCCTGCACGTTTGGTACATTGTCAATTACACACCAAGCAATTGTCGAATGCCATAAACCAGGTGAAACGTTTGACCGAACCTAGCTGCATCTAGGGAATAGTCGACCAAGTCTCTGTACGTGCGTGCATGTATGCATATTTATTTGCTACCACTCAGAGGCGGCCCTCCCGGGGGGGGGGGCAGGGAGCACAGTGCCCCCTACTTTTTCAAGCACCCGAAAAGTGCCCCTTTTTACATAGGAAAAGTGGCCCTTTAATTGTGTAAGAAGTGCCCCTTTTTACTTTGACAAGTGCCCCTATTAATTTGTAAAAGTGCCCCTTCCCCTTTTCAACTCTGATAAGTGCCCCTTTTATTTGGATACGTGCCCCTTTTCCTTCGACAAGTTCCCATTTTCCTTTGCAATAAGACATAGTGTCCATTTTCCATTCTCATAAGTCCCCTTTTTAATCTCTAGTAAATGCCCTTTTTAATCTCTAGTAAATGCCCTTTTCAGGTACGAGAATGCCTCTTTGCACTTTTGATTAGTGCCCCTTCACCTCTGATAATTGCCCTATTCAAATCTGAGAAGTGCCACTTTTCCTTTGTAAGAAGTGCCCTTCCCCTTGTAATAACTACCCCCATTTTAACTCGGATAAGCGCACCTTGTATTTTCACATGTGCCCCTTTTCCTTTATAATAAGTTTCCCTTTTCCTAATGATAAATGCCCCATTAAAAAGAGCCCTTTTCACTTCTCATAAGTGCCCCTTTTCTGATAAAAGACCCTTTTCAGGTACGAGAAGTTACTCCTTTTCACTTCAGATAAATGCCCCTTTAAAATCTTATCGGCGTCCATTTTCTTTCAACTAATGCACATTTTCCCTTATTATAAGTGCCCCCTTTTCATACACATAAGTGCCCCTTTTTATATCTGCCCCTTTTCAGGTGCGATAAGTGCCTCTTTTCACCTCTGATAATTTTCTTTTGAACAATGATACGTGCCCCTTTTCGTTTCTAATAAGGGACCTATCCCCTTTTCATAAATGCCCCTTTTCACCTCTTATAAATGCCCCTATCAAGGTCTGATGGGGGCCCCTATTCCGTCGACAAATACCCATTCCCTATTCTCATGACTGACTTTTTCATCCCTGGTGAGTGCCTCTTTTTGAGGGTGTAAGAAGTGCCCCATTTTCACCTCTTATAATATTAATACTCTTTGTACTTTGACACATGCTCCTTTTCTTTTTTGATAAGTGTCCCTTTTTCCTCTCATCATTAAACGCGCCCCTAATTTCAAGCGACTAAGAGCAATTTCCCCCAGAGCTCGCACGCATCTATAAATGATATACTCATGTTACTTTAATATCAAAGGTCTTTTCATACTTCTGTTATGAGAATGTGCTTATAACCCCATCAGGATTGGGTTTTTCCTCTTTATAAGATGTAATTTTTCGCACTGCGACCTCACAAATCTTAAAATTTTTCCTCGCTCGCTTCGCTCGCTCGCAAATAAATTGTCAGACCATCACACCTAACTGCAAAGCATGATGCTTAAGCAATATCTTGTATGGTGTATAAAGTGAAACAAATAGTGAAATCATACCTGATAATGTAATCACAATGTAGGGGTATATACCAATGTCTAAAAATGGTATATTTTCGCTTTGAGATTTCCCGTTGTAGGTGACCTTTTTTCCAGAAAGTGCCCTTTTTTTCTTGGTGCCCCCCACTTTGGAAGTTGCTCGGCCGCCCTTGCTACCACTTTATTGGTATGTTCACAATCATCACTCGTCGTTGAAATAAACTTCATGGTTCGTCCCATGCAATGTACTTTTAGCTTTTTTTTATGGCAATGTCACATTCAAATTACCATGATAATTAGATATATATATATATATATATATATATATATATATATATATATAACATATTTAGATGATTTGTAACTATATCCATTAGAAGATTGTGTTATAATGGTGGTCATGGAGCTAATCAAGACTGCACAATCATTCCGCAAAATTGTGCCTAAATTAAATGTTTTTGTTAAAAAATACACAAAGTGGCAAACGGGTGATCATGCAGAGAGGTAAACAAAAAACAGAAGTGTTTACCCTAACAAATCCACACTTGTCAATAAATACAATACGATATGTAACGAAAAAAAATGTCGTTAAATGAAAAAAAATATATTAAGTGCCAGTTACCAACACCGAAAAATATTCATAGCCTTTTTCAGCTTTATGTTCATTAATAAACAAAAATATATATTGAAAGGAATAATAAGATTATTTAATTTTCACGGAAGATATGAACCAAAACCTTGTTCTGTTTGTGTTTTGGCAAATGACTGGCCTGAAAAGTTAGTTTTTTGTTAGTATAATAATCAACTTTTTTTCAGGTTTTCCGTAGCCTTGTTTATTTATTATATGTAAAGAATACCCTTGGTAACCTAACGTTTCCCACACCCTGTCTTATATTAACAACATTCTAGCGGGAAACGTGTGCTATACTGTTTTGACAAGTTGATGGCATATCGTGAAGCAGGCTAGCATATTTCGTTTTCGTACACTTTACTGCAATCAGTGTCATTGAGGGATTTTTTTTTTTCAATTGAGATAATTATGCTCTCAGTTATGCAACAAATATCGTACCATTGACGGACCGTGACGATTCGAATTACTATCTGTCGTGCTTTCATCAGAAGCTTGAAGTTGTGATTATTAAGATCGTCTATAATACCTAACTTTGTTCCCTTCAATTTCGACTTCATCTTCATCAGTATGTTCTTACTACGATATCAAATATGAAATATTAAACAAAAGACGCATGGTTTCAAGTTGTAATTATCATAACGTTTCATTTGTAGGTCATATCTCACTATAACATCTGACCTAAAGTGATAGACAATACAAACATGTCATTTAAATCTACCAGCGCGGTCAGTATGACGAAGATGTACAGTAGCGATAATGGCATTAAACACCAAATGCACGTTTACTCCATTGTCAAACAAATACCAAGCATTCATCGGATGCCATAAACCAGGTGAGCCGTTTGTTTACTTGCGGGAATTCATTAAGCACCTCTCGAGCCCTGTCCAATGGGTGACATGGTAGATTTCAGGCGAAAAATACGATCCACTCCCTGGCTGGTTTAAACATTCGGCGATTTTCCGGTGATCCACAAATTCGGCTGGAGACTGTTGGATATATGACGAGATACTGTTGGATTGTATAATTGCCATAGCATTCATTGTAATATTCAGTGAATCATCATTATAATTTGCTTAGTAAACAAACACAAAATTTATCTTTTAAATTTTAGTGTTTTTCATTGTTATATATTATGATAATATTAATATTAGTTTCCTTTCGAGGGATATCATATATATTGCATTCAGCTAGCAGGTAATTTGAACTCGTCTTCGACTCGTGTTATAATATGATTGCACGTGCTGGCATGTTTGTTTAAAAGGGTTATCTAAAGTAAATAATAAAAAAGTTCAAATTAAAAAAAAAAAAAATTATGCAGAAAAAAAGGAAAAGAAGGATAACCTCTATGAGATTGTCAACATTTTACCAATGGTGCAGTCGGGGTTATTTGGTAAATATGTCTTTGTTTATATGATTTAAAGGTTTATAACATCCCCGTGGATTAAACATTTACCCCAGAAATAACACATCATCACAGATGACAACGGTAGTTCTCTTGAAACATGTCAAATTGCTATTGCCTAAAGTTTGGACGAATCATATGCGTATTGTATAATATAATTATTTACAATCTTGCAGTAAATGCCGCGTTGACTTTATGTAAAACATGCCCCCAAATAACAAATACAAATAATGAAAAGAAGGCATAGCTAAACTAATTTCAGTAGCGGATGGAAAAGGGAAGGGGGCTCGTGTCGGACCCGTTTTTCTTGAATTAATTTGTTCGCACTGTTGAAGGCGCCTTTTAGTTGCCATTTTGTTAGGGAAAAATATCAGCGTAATCTCTAGGAATAAACGCCATCCGTTACTTACTGTTACTTCTACTACAACTACTTTGACTAGTACTGATACTGCTACTACTACCGTAACTACTACAAGTACAACAACTACTACTACTTCTGCTAGTCCTTATACCTCTACTACTACTACTTCTAATAATATTGCCCCCATTCATTGTTGGTTCGTTAGCAATTTGTTATCAGGAAGTCCGCAAAATCGAAATCTTAGGTCTTGGCTGGAATGGTCCATTAAACACTAATCCATTACAATACAAGTAACAATAAAATGCTCAAAATCCCAAAATACAACATCGTTAAATTCACCAGATAGACGCTTCTCTCTATATCTCAGTGAATGTAAATGAGTACCTAATTATTTGCGTTTTCTCGCCTATTAGTATTAGGTTATTTCAAAACGCTTGTATCCACAGTATCACTTGTTATGTTAATTATTTTAATTCCCCTTGCACTAATTTTGTCAATATCATAATTTAAATTAAAAAAAATCTTATCATTCGTATACCCTGCTCATAAATAGGCTTACAAACCCCCAAAAAGTATGCTTCAAGGGAATTTATATACAAAATGACAGATGGTGGATGTATGTTTGTTAAAGGTATTACAAAGTTTTGGTATGGGGTCATGAATTTGGTTCAAATGAACATATTGGAAGCATATGCGATTTTACAATATTCAATGATCGTTATCGCGGTTGAAATCGAGTCTAAAGTGATGAAACTGTAACATATGGAAAAGTGGTGTCTTTTGGCCAGTCTCGAACGCATGCTCGCGCGCATGTACTATAACCAATGGGCACAGGCTTTAAAAACCGTTCTTTTGTCAAAGATATTGGTGTAACTTTGCAATGCTGCAAAATACAAGGCTGGCGCGAGCGGTTTTCTATTGTGTATATTTTTTTCTTGTATTTTCCAGAATATGAGAAAATAATTTTAAGTATTTGCGTCGGACTAGGCCTCGAAAGAAAGATTTTCAAGTGAATTTTGACACCAACCCTTCCATAGCAATGCACGTACTTGCACAATTCGAAGCAGGAAACTAATCGATACCCCGTGTTTGAGACTCTGTATCCCAGCAACGGATTACCCTATGCATACAGCGTTTTCACTTTCCAGTCCGGAATTTTCCCCTCTCTGTCATATATCAAAATCAAGCTGATTGGTCCAGAAAATTCGTCGGAATCCTTGAAAAAGTAAGAAGATTAATCTATTTCATCCAATCACATTTGGTGACACTCCGAGCTCATTAGCATAGAGAGTCATATCACGCCATGACTAGGACTGAGCCTGCACCATTGTCTGTCAGGGGGTTTCATTGCCATTGCTTCATTTGTTTATGTCAGCGATGATTACATTGGCTGTATTGTTGAACAATGATGTTCACATTTAAATGAAAAAGAAGAGATGAGATTATTGAACGCTGTTTTATGGAGAAAATTCCCAACTCTACCCAATGCATCTTCAGTCCACACATTACAACTATATGTGTTATCCCTCTGTACATTGAGCTTAATCTACCTATATTCGCTAATGGACTGGTCCGCAAACTCGCCTTTGCGTGGCTGTGTGTGCAGTTGGCGCGTAGGGTCATGAATTATTCATGAGACGTACCTGTGCGCGCTGAGCAAAGAAAGACACGCACAGATCCACTTTAGTGGAATTTCGGCCTGAAACTTTTCCATATGTAATAAACTCTTTATGTTGTATAGCGCCCTCTCAAGACTAATATTACTGTAGCTTTAAAACAATGTTTCTTGACTACAATCGACCGCTTTACTATTCCCGTTTGGAAATTATATATCAGAACTGCATATTCTGAGATTTTCATGGTCGCAGCTACCATGGAATGGCCTTAGGCGCTATTTGAAATATTTGAAATTTACCGGGAGCACCGGTAAATTTTGATTATTCAATTTGCTCGAAAGCAGAAGTATTTTAGGGCTAATTTTTTTAGTGCTTATAATACATCCACAGGGGCATCCAAATATATCAAAATTTTAAAGAATTACTATCCATCCAATTTCAAAATTTCCCAAAACTTTGCATTACCTTTAACAAACGCATAGTTTACATCACTCACAAGTGGACTCATCAACTGACCTGATCAGTATTCAGGCTGGGTCCGGGTCAAGCTTACACACAACAGTTGGAGGAAAAAAAAATGATATTTTGTCGTTTATAACCTGTCAACTGCTTAAAAGGGTTGATAACTTGATCAAATTTGGTATGTGATTCCACGTCTTTAATGTTTTTTGCTCCGAGATGAGAGACTGAAATTCCTTACACGGTACCTGCTGCCGTCTAAAATAATATAAATCTCAAATGTGGAACTCAGCTGATAAGAGACAGGATAACGATATCCCCCTTTCTCCCAGTCAAGTTGATATCGCTTTTCATACAAAAAAATAACATTGTTAAAAAAGAAGAAATAAGGATGTAAACTACCTTAGCTTTTCATAAGGTGAAAACTTCGTGTACAACAAGTTATACAATTGTCGTTGGAATAGACTGCTCTATTATTGGTGGGCAAGGTCTACCTGGGCTAATCGTCAGAAGCCGTCAAGCATTTATCAGCAGCTTGAATTCAGGGAGCTCAATTGGTGAAATATTTGCGTTTATATAGCAGTGATATTAGTATGACCATCGTGTACAGCTGCGCTTACGGTATTACGAACTATTAAAGCTGCACGTATTCTTCACAGTCATATCCTTACCAAGCATTCGTCGGATGTAAAAAACCAGGTGAGACGTTTGAGAGAAAATAAGTATTTTATTTTATTACAGCTTCCTTTATTGTATTTATTTCCTAAAATCCCAGTTAGTAGAGTTGATTTATTGAACACGATATTTCAGTTAAACAAAGAATGAAACAAACAAGGAATCATCGCTATACGGAGGATCCTTCCCAAGAGAATACTCTGACAAGCGTTTAATGCATAGACGTAGACGTTTATATTAATACAAACATACATAGGGCCTACTAATTTAAATACAAGCGTGAGACTTTACGGAAATTACTTCACCAATTTAAGAGAGGGCCATACCGGTATCATTTTACAAGTGTCTTACCGCAGACATGTAATACAAAGAATTATATCCCTTCTATAAATATTCATGAGTATTTTAAATACATGATTGGATAATAGGTGCTCACGTGATAAAATATAATTTCACTATGAAAAACAAATCTCTGCCAGAGCTCCGAATAGTTTTCACTATTTTTTCCTAGGCAGAACTGCGCATGCTCTATTTAATAATTTCTTCCAAGGCACTATGGCGCATGCTTACTGCTCATTGACAAAAGGTATGTCAAATTCGAACAAGCAGACAACCAGCTGGGCGGCCCTTACAGGGGTTTATAGCTGATTTATTTTTTAAAATGCGACCCATTAAACATAAGGTAATTTCATAATTTGCCAGGCAAGATATCAGCAATCAGTTGGTACCACTTCTTCAGTATCGGCGGAAGTCACCGGTACTTTAGCCCCGCGCTATATAGCGCTAGATCCAGATCAGATGGTAGCTAATCGGTTCGGATCGTAAAGAATAGATATAAAAAAAAATACACAAAGCATTTAGTTTGAAAGTATAGTGGAAATTATATATCTTCGGAGGGGCTGAAAACAGTAGTATTTCAGTCTCTCCTCAGATAAAAATGTCCACTATACTTTCTCACAGATTGGTATATTTGCATAATATACATATTATTCTCAATTTGTAAGGTATATGAATAGACACCGATTAAACACACACAACATTTTTGCCTGCTAACCTAATAGAGTATTAGCGGAACATATGCCAACTATTTAATACATCAGCTTTGTGATTGGAGGATGATATATATTTGGAGAAATTAGATTTATACCCGAATGTTCAAATACTCATATATTGGTCCCTCCCTAGTTTGATCAAATTGCATAGGGCTGCCGCAGGCGCGGATCCAGGGGGGCGAGCGGGCCTTGGCCTCCCCCAGGAAAAAAAGGTAAACAAAAAGATGGTGACCAGAAATGTACCTATTTGTTGTGCTCAAGGGGTGTTGAGTAAAAACAGAAAAAGGTGCTCACTACCCCCCTCCCCATCCCCTTTTCGATATTGTGTTCAAGGCCTGGATAATTTAGCCCTGCAACCTTTTTGTTGTGCTCAAGGGGAGAGGATGTTGAGTAAAAATAAAAAAATGCTCACTACACCCCTGAGCGAAATATCGTCCGCCGCGATTTTCAAATTTCCGGGGGCAAAAAAGGAGGGGAAAATGTAGTGCACACAAAATTTCAAATTGATTTCAAATTTGGGCCTCCTCCTCCTAAAATATCCTGGATTCGCGCCTGGGCTGCCGGGCTAAATCCAGGCCTCGAACACAATATCAACTCAATTTACATAATGAGTTTGTTATGGAAAATATCCCGAAGGCTTTTGATAGGTAGACCTAAAAAAAAAAAAAATTAATATAACATTTGCCTTCATTATTTTGTTAAATATACAATTGGATATATTTAGGACGCCATACAAGTTGTACAGTAGGACCTTGTTGCACTTAGTCGCCATTCCTGACCCAGCTGGTTACACAAACAGAAAAAAAAAACCATTTACTGTTACGTGTCAGATTCTAAAAAGGTTTTTACAAATGCACATATGATATGCGATCTACACAATATTCTATGTTAGTTTCGCCTACACTTAATGACGTACGTAAGGAGGAAATACATTTTGGACAAAACAGATGACTTTCAAACATAAAACTCCATATATAGCTTCTTTATTAACTTTATTTGATTATCATACCTATTAAATCAGCTATCATTAACACAAACATATTATTTACCCCTTGTTCAGATGCTGAAAGCTTAATCATTTAATTGCTTTTTTCCTATAGCAGGTTCCTCGGATTAGAATCAAAATAAGAACAAGAAAATACGAACAATAAATAAAGAACTAGATGGAATAAAAGTCGTTATCACTTTAAGTGAATTCTTTTCCCCATAACTTATTTAGGAGGCGAGACGAGACTAGTTTCTAGTGGCGCAGAAGATGCAAATTGCTCTATATTTTGCAAGTTAGAGAACAAAATATTAGCGATAAGAATATCGACTTTCTTTTGCCAAGGCATTTAATCTTGAATGTGTCAATGAGCGTTGAACATAAACTTGGTTTTGACATTAACAAAGTTCATATTACTTGTACGCGAAATAAGCCTTAAGGGGACTAGGTAAAATTGTTCAGATGATAGAAAATGGTGCTAAAGTAGTGAAATCAATGCTAGATGTACAATTAACGATAATCTGAAAGTTTGAGTGCAAACAAACCATTATAAAGGATAACAATTAAAAAAAACTGATCTGATCGATTCCTTCATTCTCCCAATTATATTATTACAATTGAATTACATTTTAGGTGAATGTGAATCGTCACAAAGCAATGAATTGGCTCTATATACCATTACAGATATTTAAATGTTGTTAGATGTTTTAAAGCCTGTCTTTTTTCATGTAAAAAAAATGAATATCTTTGTGGTTTCAGAATTTTTTTCAGGATTTTGTGCATGTTAGAGGGTTAGTACAGTAGAAGAAATATAATAAGTATCATTTCATACACAAATTACGCAGTTTTTTATGAACCTTCAACAATGTTATCGAGTCACTTTAACAAAGAAGATATTAAGCTTAAGCTTAATCAGATGGCATCTAAAGTGACCTGTACGATAATTTCTGGTTTTCGTCAACCTGGGCTACGTATAGGTCATCAGTTGGGATTCAGGTAGCTTAAATAGTGGGAAGTATATTTTTTATAGCAGCAATATCGGTATGACCAAAGTGTACAGCTGCGCTTATGGTATTAAAGACAGACAACAGCACAAAAGGAAACACAATTGACGAAAAAAAAGCATCGAAATACCTGACACACACAAACATTAAATTGTTTTTTCTCGAATCTTGTTTAAAAAAAAACAGGAGTCCTTTTATTATGTCTTATCAATAAACATTTTGGAGCGTCATCAATATATATCTATACATCCATTTTTTTCGTCACGGGGTTGAATACCTCTAATGACAAAAGTTCCGAAAAAATTATTGGATTACAAACATGGAGGACATCGTCAAATCTCCGTCTTATTGAATGATTTCACGAAAATGGTGGGGTTGCACACGTTAAACTCACAATGAGTAGCTGGGATAGACTGTACTATGCTTGGTATTCACCGTCTTCTTGGGCCACTGTTCTGAAGCCGTCGGTCATTTGTCATCAACTCTTGTCAAAGAACTTAACTAATGAGAGATTTATGTTTATACCAGTACGACTAGTATGACTGACCTGTACAGCTGCACATGCAGTGTTGCAGCCAAACATGCATGTTTTCTTCATGTTGCATAGATTCCAAGCATTAATCGGATGCCACAAACCAGGTGAGACGTTTCATGAATACGGAGGATGATGTTAGCCCCTCGAAATATGTTAAACTTTGAGTAAATTTTGCGATATCACTTTTTGAAATATATTAATTCGCTCAAGTGTTTTATTTTTTTGTTTAACCACACTCTTAAAACGAATAGCTATCATTTTAAATGCCTTGACGGTGACATGATTGTTTTAGTTTTAGTCTGTGTGAAATATTAATCGACATAATAAGAGAAATACCAGCTTTATCTTTACACACATTAGGTGAACATGTTGCTTCGTACAACCACTTAAGGGGGAAAGATTATTCAATAAAATTTGAAATGTATATAGTTTTTTTTTCATATTGGTCCATGCTAAGCTATTTATTTGCGGATCTAAACCTGATTCTTACCTTGACCCTATCCCCAAAACTATGCGTTTTTGTAGTAGTTGAATTTACTTGAATATTTATCCTACCTTCCCTTCCCCTTACATCGTCTTGTAAGATTATTAATCATTAGCAGCTTTAAAAAAAAATCAACTCACGACTGTGCAATCAACATTTCAATTTATATGATTAATTTGATTACAGCTGGCACATTTATTATACGGAAAAAAGCATCTCAATATAACTGACATTGATTGAATTACGTTAAAAATAATACAAGGTATCCTGAGAAAAATCTAGCCGACAATGTAATTCTGTTCATTGTATTTGATGATCAAAATACATATATCTTTGTCACCCTATATCCTAGGATCTCTGTGTAAATCTGAAGAAGAAAAAAAAAAAGAAAGAAGTAAATACAAAAGGAACGCAGTGAATTGGCTACCAAAACTCGCTATGCAATGCCCACTTGGAAACAAAACAAAACAAAATCTTTAACAAACAAAATTATACAAAATATTGTCGCCTAAGGGAAAATGGAATGGAGTACGGAGCACATACTGTGACATATCATGTCCTTTTTCTTCATAACTCGTTCCCACGACTTACTAACTCATTTACACCACCAAATAAATATTAAAAAAACATTTAAAAAAAACCAAAAAACAAACAAACAAGCAAACAAAACAAACAAAACAAAAGAAAACAAACAAACAAATATAAACATAAAGTAAAGAAATACTGTTGGGATAAAGGGCTGGAAGTTGCTTTTTTTAAGTTAATTTATATTACACAAAACTTTCCAAGGTCTCCCATTTTTTTAAGTGAATTGAAAGAGTATCCCTTTCCATTGCAAGTTTGTTTTCCTCTTTTTCTATTTTCGAGAAATTTATCTTTTACTTCATTTAGTTTGGAGGCTTCCTCTTCTCTCTACAATTAAAAATCCTCAATTTAATCAAAATCAGAATGTGGTTTAGTAATTGCTCCGTTTTCATATTTCTCCCATTTATTCCAATATGAATTGCTTTCTAAGACAGTTTCTTTAGAACTGGTAAATTGAGTTTATCAGCACATTTTTCCCAGAATTATTTTATTATATTACATTAAAAAATACATGTTGATAGGTTTCCTCCCAAATATTGCAATACGAACACAAACCGTTTGTACAAAATTTAAATCTGTGCAAGTGATGGTTTGTATAAACTATCCTATGCAAAAGTTTCAACTGAAATTCTCTCAGTTTACTATTTAATGTGCACAACTTCTTTAGTTGTAATATTATAAAGTTCCATTAAGTTATGAAATGCTGAGCTGATTTCTGCATTCTTCTTGATTTGAGTTGTTTACACCATCTTTGCAGTTATTTCTCCAAATTTAAAAACCTTCTTTGCAAATATTGATTCTAATCTAAGGCCACAGTGGATGGACTTTCTTGCCGGCTGGACATTCTGTTTCCATTCGTGAGGAATTATTGAATAGATTTTGTTAACTTTTATAATTTCTTCCTTACTTAAACCAATGGCAATAAAATATGCATCTTTTTTTAATCACCCTTGTTCATCACATTTGTGATAAAGTCGATATATTATTTTTTAAACAAATTTTCCTCAAATAAAGTTTGACCTTTTAGTTGAATAAAATTATTATTATACAATATTTCATTCCGTCTGTATCTCTTTTCTGTTTTAACATATTCTTTCATATCTATCCATGCTCTCAGAAGATTCTGATAACAAGAAGGTAACATGAATTTCACCGTATCTCTCCAATAATTGCAATAAAATATTAAATTCCCGCCCATTGGTCTCATTACATATTTAAAAGTAATGTTTCCATTTGATAGCTTGAGTTCCTGTTACAAGCCTTTTTTTCCGCATTATTCTCTGTGCCTTTACAAACAGTCGGAAATTCATCAGTTTTTTTTCGAGTGATATCGATAACGATTACGATATCGATATTTGAAGTCCCCGGATGACTGAGCAATACGAAAACAATATTGGTCAGTCATCCGGGTACTGCCCTAAAGATATTGAATACACTGATTTATTTTACCACTTCCAAGCCTTTTATAGATAATAATCAGTAATATTGATTGGTTTTGATAGTTAACTACCTATTATGCCTAGGTCACATTTGCCGCGGCGGCCGTGCGGTCTAAAATATCTACGGCCAATATCAATTATAGGGCCGCCGCAGGATTTCCACGGTCACATACAATAGCGGTCACATATGTTAGGGTAGCCGCACGGCGTATTTTGAATTTGTGGAGAGAGAAAACCTGCGGCTGTCGTACGGCCTTGTAGTGATGACGCAAAGCCGCCCTAGGGCGTCCCTGCGGCGGCCGTAGTTTTTAAGTACCAAGGCGCCCGCAAGGCCACCCTATACGGGCGCCATAGGGCCGCCTTGAGGCTGACCTAGGACGCCCGTGGATTTCCTGCGGCCACCGCAATTTGTTTAGGGTCCGCAAAAGTCAATTATAATTCATAAGACCGAAGAGTAGCCGCGCGGCAAACGCAAGGCAACCGTACGCCCGTCGTATGGTCGCCGTGGAACCGCTCTACGGC
This sequence comes from Mesocentrotus franciscanus, assembly GCA_037976565.1. Taxonomy (NCBI): domain Eukaryota; kingdom Metazoa; phylum Echinodermata; class Echinoidea; order Camarodonta; family Strongylocentrotidae; genus Mesocentrotus; species Mesocentrotus franciscanus. The sequence continues at coordinate 6,822,391 of CP137681.1, read as the reverse complement.
ATGGCTACGGCGTGTCCAATCGCTACGGCGAACTTAGAAATGAAAACCGTTATAACTCCGCGTTATAATCCCACGGCGACCCGTACGGCCTGTAATGATAGAGATGCGTCCTAGGGTGACCCTAAGGCCACCGCAGATTCTCTGCGGCCGCCGCAAGTATTTCTCGATTTCGGGGCGTACGGCCGCCGTATCCTAGCCGTAGAGCAAATGTGACATAGGCATAAGTCTACATATTTGCCATTTCAACTCCCATAGCGATGTCAATACACATGCACATGACAAAGGCCTAGAGTTGGAAATAAAAATCCCATCCATGCCCAAGCTTCCTGCTTACAAAAATATACCCACTAAAAAATTAAACCATTCGGACTGCACACTAAATACAGGCAAAGTAAAAGTGAAGTGTGAAAAAGTATATTGCTTGTTTTTATACTGCACTTTTGTTAAGTAATGTAATGTTTTTATACAACAAAACTTCAGAAAACGTGTGAGGGGGAGTCACTTCCGTCACCTTCGCTATGATCCCTCGTCCCTCGCATTTCGTCCCCCTCCCGGTCATGAAACACAATTCGTCGTCTGCTTTAAACTATAATATGTAAGCATGGCTTGGGGCTCGGAGTGCTGCAGAAAGAAATGATGTAAGGCGTTGGTAATACATGCTTATATGTATATACTTACTGTGCTCAATGACGGGAGATTTGGCAAAACGTAATCTAAAGGTTGCTGAAGTAGATGAGACAATATATTTATTCGTCTTACCTTCAAAACTATAACAAGTTCAGTCATCTTTAAATGTTATGCTCCTTATACCCGGCTTTTCACTTTCGTAATATGGAATAATTTAATATATCGATTCTTTTGTTTGATCTACCAAAAACCTGACAAAGTGAAATATGGTTAGACACCGGGCACGATAAATCGATTGGTATATCCCAATTATTGGATTTGTTTTATTTAACCAATACAACAAAAGTATGTGACTGTTGTGGACAAAAAATCCGACATGATTCTTTAAGTCTTTGGACTTCTGGAACTAAATTTTGAATTGAAAGGAAAATAAAGAGTGCCGAATTCATGGTTTCATGTCATTTAAGTACCTTTCAGGCTGGTACCTATAATACATCATTTATAATAATCAATGGGGAAGGGTTGTATACAGTGGTCATGGAATAGTCAAGCTCTGTGATAGTAGTTGGAATAAACTACAATATGGGTTCCGTTCATCATGTCAATGGTCTACGTATAACTTTTTGAAGCCACCGAATAGCTATCATCAACTTGGATTCGGGTAGCTAAAGTGGTGGAAATACTTTGTATGGAACAGCGCGACCAGTATGACCGAGGTGTACAGGTGCGCTTATGTTGTTTTGAATCCCAACATGCTGCATGTTTTCTTTAACATCTCAAAGATATCAAGGATTCGTCAGATGCCACATACATGGTGAGACGTGTTAATGCACTCTATCTTTTGAACATGCCCATTTTCTGAAACACAATCCACAAACATGCATTTTTAGAGATGGAATAAAGCCATTAAGTGGGCCTATCCAAATGAATACTGCAATGAGGGCCTGAATGTAAATTATTCTAATTATTTTCCCGTAGAGCACAATAGTGTTATGTAATGATCATCTGTCAATGTATGCATCACCTCAATTTCTTGCACACACATATTTGTAAACAAAAGTGAGGAAAGGGCATGCTCGAAATTCAAATGCATAATAAGGACATCACCGTCTAGAGGTCTACTAAGTTGATCATTTGATTTGATTTTGATTCATTGGTTTCTGCATCTTTTATTTTTTTCATCATACATTTTCATGAACATAATATGGTTTGATACAATATTTCATATGTATATAAACCGAAAAATAAAAGAAATTAAACAAATAATTTACATTGGATTGATACAATTTTCCATATGTATATAATTTTATACAGAAGATATACATAGTTAAACAAAGATATTGAATGCATAATTAACATACATTAGATGCAGGAGGGCTACAGCATAAGCAGAGGAGCTTGACGTGCCCGCAGCCCTCAACTTAGATACAACATTAAAAATAAAAAAGTCGAAGACTGACTTGCAGAGAAGAAAAGGAAAGGATAGAGAAGGAGCATTGGTTTTCTTTTAATACAATAAAACTAATACATCTGCTGATAGAATGCAGGTTCATTCATGGATGAATAAACGATGCTAGGTCATGGACGATTACACACTATTGGTTGAATGTACAGTCATTGTACACACACACACACACACACATGACTATAATATAATGACACACGACAATGACCCATGAATTTACATGAGTCCGCTTTGCATTGTTTCTTAGCAAATCTAGCCGAGCCATGTGTGATGGCCGGTCCCTGAATGTCAAAAGACCTTGTAATGGAAATATGGTTTCACTCTGGGAATAACTTTCCCAAGTTCTTTCAAAGTGCATCAAGACATATTCAGTAATATAGCGTGTAATTGGTGTTTGTAGTACACCGCACGATAATTGGTGGTAACCGTCCAAATGGGCAATTTTCCTGAAGCCGTGGCTGGTTTATGATCGGCTTTAAATAAGATGTGCATAGCAGCGCGGTCATTTCCACTGTGGTGATTTATTCCACGGAGATAGGGGAAGGATGTTGGGGTGACCACAGTTTGCGGAGATTTTGAAAATATTATAAAATTTGATATTCGATCTATGATTTCTCATATTCTACACAAAATTATTACGAAATGGACGGTACTTTTTTATGACAAATTGCTTCAACTACAAAATGTCGGATCCGCGTACGCACTGCAACTTAAAGATCAGGTTCATTGATTTTAAAAACTAACTTTATTGTCATTATTGCAAAGGTAACACTTTGATTTGACAAGGTTATCAAAATTCCATGCTCGGAAACATTCGAAGTAATGATTATTATCAATTACAAAACTCTTAAATACAGCCCCGACATAGCACCTGAAATGCTCTCCGATCGCTGCTGAGATGTGTGACGTCACATGTTGAACATGATTTGCACAAGCAGACGATGTCCCATGACATCTCACACATTTTCAGTGCCTGTTTCGTCGTCTTCTCTTCAGTTATTTCTCTTACTTCACTACCGTCAGACTAAATGTTTAATCTATTGCCTCACTCTAAACCCCGCGCATGGTATTATTTTGATGAAAAATGCAGCGATAAAAACATAAAGGAATCCGTCGCTTGTAAACAAAATAAGACGCCATTGTATTTTCAGCTGCATACACCGCGGTATGTTCGGCGTTTCAAGAGGGAACAAATGCGTCCATGCTTTCATTCCAGGGGTTTTTAATTTGAAAGTGTGGTTTCTTTGATTGTTCATTAACCCCTATCCTGTGTATTTACAAACAAAAGAATTTAGTTATCAGAATCGGGGTCATATCCCTTTTGAATGGTGTAAAATTCCATCACATTTATAAACACTAAACTCATTATAATTTGAGAAATAATAGCATTGCAATTATGTTCATTCTTTATGGGATGTCGTCTGCTTGGGCAGGATTAGTTCATATTGTGACGGCATTAAAACATCGTTATTTTCTCTCGCGAATCTCTCGCATATCCCAGATGCTATGGAGGTGGTTTTATTTGTATTTTTATAAATCATCCGATTTGAAGTTGACCTACAACTTGTACGATGGCCATCTATTAGCTTACCAGTTTCTAGTAATATGTTATTTGCCATATTTGTGATTTTCTTTGAACCCGTACTTTAACAAGTTATACAAAGCATCGAGACTTTACTTCGCGCCTGGGGTTTACAGATGATTTATAAACAAATCTGATCCATAAGAAATTAGGTAATTTCTTAATTTGCAAGTCAAGATATCATACAATTTTTTAGGATATCTGATTTCAAAATGAAGATTTCAAGACCCTTATCGGTATGCTAGTATTTGTTTTGTTTCGGAATGGGCACTAATGACTGCAATTTTTTGCCGATCTTTTGTCAATATCTTCATAATTTTACACCTAATTTCGAAGAAAATTCCGTTACTGGGTAATTTTATGTTCTTCTTTCCATTATTGCTATCAGATTTTCGAAATATTACCGATGTTTTGTGATAGCGTACTATGGTCACATCACTATATTTATCATTGAAAACCCTTTGCATTTTAGTTGGCATGGTGGGGAAAACTATGAGCGTCATCTCTCGGAAGTGACATTATCCACTAGGTAAACTACTACTTCTAATTGTACTAATGTTGCCCCCAGTCTTTGTAGCTGGTTCGTTAACAATTAGCGTTATCAGCGAAAACTTAGGTACCGGATGGAATGGTTCATTAAACAAAAATCCTTAGAATAAAACAAAATTGTAATAATAAGAAAGAAACCACACAAATGCCAAAATATAACATCATTCAATTCACAAGTTAGACGCTTCAATACCTATGTGTGATGTATGATTTGGCGAACCAACCCAGTTGCCCTAGACCCATAGTAATGACACCATGCACCGTTGTAATTTGGTTATATACACACTGTAGCAGGCAAGGTTCAATCTGCAATTTAATAAAAGGATAAACAATAATAAGTCAACTTGCATAAACTGACATGAAAATAACATATCATGTATCAAATCCTAATAACTATCTGTTATCATAACAAAGGAAAACAAACAGTGCCTTCTTCATTATATATCTGACATAGGTAAATACATGCAACAATTAATGACGCACCGACGGTGACTTTGTCATTCTTCAAGGTCATATCATTCATGTTACTACTACGTACATGTAACACGCACTACCGTGCACGACAATTACGTAACCTACATACACGTGTACAATCTTTTACGTGAACAACTTATTCATGTCATAATTTCATTACCTCAAAATAGTGTCATAAACATCATATTTCATTAAGCTATCTAGCTGTAAAGACAATATAACTCATAAACTTCAAGATAACATATTCATTTCTACTTACATCATTGGGCTTGTATCACAAAATTGAACGAAAACATAGGCAACTCTGGGAGGCAACTATCCCATGACGTGGAAAATCAGTAACACACAAAATCCGGTACGCCCTCAAGCGGCCTAATCCATACACTTTCTACAAAGCGACGCCTGTGACATCACAAGCATCGGCTTCAAACAGAAAGTCATCCTGTACTCCACATTCCGGCCCTCTTAAATGAGAAGCCTTTCTGAACATTTAACAATACTTTGTTCATTTGAAACATTTCAAATTAAGTTTATCCACAATTGCTACTTGCAATGAATCATTGTTCCTTTAAATTCTTCAACTTCTTATACTGTTCAAGTGACCTTTTTTCTTCACACCTTTAAAATAACTAATCACCTTTAACCTATTTAATGATCTTGACCATTAATATCAACATAAAATATCTGAAGAGTTTCTTTTCAGCAAACAACTAAGTAATTTCAAAAGCTTTGACATTTGCATAAAATGCCCCAAGTGTATATCAAATGCACTACATAAAGCAAATATCCTTCTCAACATCACCATGACAACCATATCAGAACTCCCAACACTCCTTGCCAGAATTTAGAATCATTTTGGAAAACATCGACTCCAAAGATAACTGTAAGCAACCATGCTGCTTCCTCACTATAATTCCGACACAGGAATGACACTAAAAATGTTTTAATCCAAAACTAAATCTTCCTACTGACTCAGACGATGGGAGAACTGAGAGTGATGTGTCAAGTTAAACATACAACCAACAACTTGACTGTACCGTAAACACACATTTTATGTTTGTAAGTAACTTTCTACTCGAGCTTCACATGAAGAGCTGAACTCTTGACCTTTCCTATTTTAATACCCTTTGTATTTGTAACACTGTACTAAAAGGCAAACTACATGTATACTACATGTGCCTTGACATGAGGAATGATAAATTTCCCATTATGCTTAATTCCTGATAATCAGTAATACTTTCAAATAAAATTTGCATATATTGCATTAATCAACATGACAACTGGTAGAACCTTTCTACACACAACTCACATTTTCTGTGTCAGAATATGGAATATTCTTTTACCACTTTACCACTATACTAACAAGAAAATGATATGCAAACCAATTCTGAAATAAATTTCATCTTAAATCAGAATGTTAAATGAAGCAATACATTTACATAAGTAAATATACAGTAATCTGATAATCACTGAAGCTACATATAAATTACCATCAAACAACATACACAACTGCACATTTACTGCAACTTAAATGCTGCTAAATGCCATGTTTACATTTTACACTGGAAAATAACAAATCGTGTCAAAATTTGAAAATTACTCCATAACTTCAAGTGTAATACACTAATGTTCATTAGTTCATGAGTCTTTGAATTGCAAACAGTCATTTTTCTATAAATGTATCAGTTTATGTCTTCTTCTTGTAAGCCGTTCAGTTTCTCAATTCTCAGTTACATGAATCAGTCACTGTTGAGTTGCTATGGTGACTAAATCTGCACTGTAGATCACTAGACGATTCATATCTCAACAAAAAATTATATCCTCGCGTTGAATACGAATTGTCACATTTTGACACTTTCACGTAAAATAAATGTTGGCGATATCATGACATCACATTTCATGATAATAACATTTCTGCTCTAATTGGATCCTTCTGATTTCCAATCAAAAATCACTGACAAACGATCTTCATATGATTATATCTCTGCGACGACATCCTCTGAGACACAAATTCTCCTTGATCATGAAATTTATATATCTCACAAATTTATCTTTCTTATATGATTAAACATCACGTGATCCATGAATTCCAAATGAGGGCAATTAACAATCTCCTTCCAAAATCATGCAAAATTTCGAGATAGGACGAACAATTACGCTATTCTTTGTCTTGATGTTCGCACTACGGGTGAAGCCTTTCTTGTCTGGGAAAGTTTGAAGTACTCTTCCCAGCAGCCACGAATTCCGCGGAGTGTTTGCATCGGCAACCAGCACCAAGTCACCAATCTGAAGATTGCGATGCGATGGTACCCATCTTTCTCTTCTTTGCAACTGCGGTAAGTACTCTCTAGACCAGCGCCTCCAGAATACGTCGGCGAGATACTGTATTTGACGCCACCTCCTTCTCGAGTATACATCTGATCTGTCCGTCACTGTTGGTGGCAGTTGCGGCTTCCTGTTCAGCAGAAGTAGGTGATTGGGAGTCAAGGCCTCAAGATCATTGACATCATCTGATACACTTGTTAGAGGCCTGTTGTTGACGATGCTCTCAATTTCGCAGAAGAGAGTTGTCAGACTTTCACCTGAGAGCACCTGTTGCTTAGTTACTGCCAGTATGAGCTTTCTCACAGTCCCAATCTGCCTTTCCCAGACTCCTCCAAAATGGGAAGCAGTGGGTGGGTTGAAAGTCCATTTGATGCCTTTCTGGAGCAGGTCTGCGCTGATTTGAGCTTTGTTCCATCCATCTATTTCTCTTTTCAGCTCTCTCTCAGCGCCCACAAGATTAGTGCCATTATCTGAGAGCATCTCCTTGATATTGCCCCTGCGAGCGATGAAACGACGAATGGCACTGATACAAGAGTCCGTATCCAAAGAATGAGCGACTTCCAAATGAATGGCGCGTGTGGTAAGACATGTAAACATGACTCCATATCTCTTCTCCATGCTGCGACCCCTTTTAACCTCAAAGGGGCCGAAATAGTCAATGCCAACCTTGGAAAATGGAGGCTCGTCAGGTAACAGTCTATTCTCAGGCAGGTCAGCCATCTTCTGACTCATCATCTTCCCTCTTTGCCGCCTGCACATGACACATCTGCTAATCATGCTCCTGATAGCTGCTCCTGCTCCAAGCATCCAATACTTCTCACGGAGCACAGAAAGGACATAATTTCTTCCACTATGCCCTGCCTTTACATGAACATCTCTCAAGATCAGATCTGACACGTGACTTCCCTTGGGTAAGACGACTGGGTGTTTAGCTTCTAATGGTAGAGCTGATCTCTCTAATCTTCCTCCAACTCTAACAAGACCCTCGTCTATCTTAGGGTCCAGCTTGTAGAGTTGACTTGTCTTTGTCACTTTACCATCTGAATCGGTCAATGATTCAATCTCCTTCTGGAAGAAACATTTTTGCACGTAATGCAAAATTCTCTTCTCTGCTTTCTGCATGTCGTCGTAACTGATCCTTTTGAAGTCCCTCAGCTCTTGCTCTGTCTGGGTTTTTCCTTTGAGTTTCAACCACTGCATGAACTTCAATAGCCAGCTCACTCCCCTCCTCAGCTTATACCAGGAGGAATATGTGTTGATAAGCCTTTCCAATGACTTCTCCTCTGACTGAGTTGTGAATGCACTGGCATTTTCTGTAGGTGGTTTGATTTCTGGATCACTTGGTGGCACTTGCAGATCAGCTGGAGCGATAGGCCATTCCATCTCATCAGCACATAGGAAGGATGGTCCCTTGAGCCATCTGCCATTGAGCTTGTCTGGCGTTAGACCTCTTGATACATCATCAGCTGGATTCTTTCTGTGTTGACATATCTCCACTGCCTGGGCTCCGAGGCATCACGGATGGTAGATATCCTGTTAGCCACAAATGTCCGAAAGCGCTTGTTGTCACTGCGGATGTAATGGAGGACTATTGTGCTATCTGTCCAAAAGACAGACTCATTCAAGGGAAAGTCCAGCTCCTTTCTGATCTTTCTATCCATTGTGACTGCAAGTGCTGCCGCCATGAGCTCTAAGCGAGGTATTGTCATCTTCTTCAGAGGTGCTAATTTTGCTTTAGCCAGAATTATGTTGCAATGGACTTGTCCTCCTTCACTGGTCATGCGCAGGTAAGACACTACACCGTACGCCGACTCAGATGCATCACAGAAATGATGCAGTTGGTACTCGTTCACATCATCAAAGGGTCTGAAACACCTGCTCACTCTGAAGTTGCTCATTAAGGGAAGCCATTCTTTCCATTTTAGCCACCTGGAATGGTGTTCATCTGGAACTGGGTCATCAAATCCAAGCTTCAGAGCAGTTAGATCCTGGAGGATTCTCTTGGCAACCAAGACGAATGGACTGGCATATCCATAGGGGTCATATATTGATGCTATCTCACTCGTTACTGGTTTGCCCTTGGGGGTGATCTTATAGGTGATGCAGTCCAGTTCTACATCCCATGTTACTCCAAGTGCCCTTTCTGCTGGTAAGGCATCCCGATTCAAATCGAGTCCCACAATGTTTTTAGCTCGATCTTCCAAAGGCACAGACTTGATCACAGCTGGGCTGTTGCTTATCCACTTGGTCACTTCGAATCCACCCTCTTGAGCAGCGTCATGAGTTCAGCTACAAGCTTGATTGCATCATCTTCTGTTTTGCATGAAACGAGACAGTCATCTACATAGAAGTTACGACCGACAGCATCCACTGCTTCTGGAGAATATTCGGTCTTGAATTCTTCAGCTGTATGTCTAAGGGCAAAACTACAAACACTTGGGCTCCATGTCCCACCGAATAAGTGAACACACATCCTGTAAGCCTTAGGATGTTGGATAAGATCTCCTTCTGGCCACCACAGGAAGCGAAGAAAGTCTCTCTGCTCTGGTGGGACTCTAACTTGGTGAAACATTGCCCTTATGTCTCCCATAATGGCTATAGGTTCTTGGCGAAATCTGAGCAAAACACCAAGAAGGTTGTTCGTCAAGTCTGGACCTTGAAGTACCGCATCGTTCAAAGAAGTTCCATTGTACTTGGAAGCACAATCGAAGACAATTCTTGTCTTTTCTGGTTTATTTGGATTGAATACCGGGTGATGCGGTAAGTACCAGACTCCTTCATCCTTCCCAAGATCCTGGTCCTTAACCTCTTCAGCATACCCTTCATCCAACAAAGACCTCATTCCTTCACTGTACTTAGCATGTAGACAATCATCCTTTTCCAGTCTTCTCTTCAGTGACTCTAGTCTGGTTAGTGCAACTTGGATGTTATTCGGCAGATCTTCAGGCCTCTTCCGAAATGGAATGGGAAGTTGATAGTGATCACCATCTCTGCAAACTCCTTCCTGCCAGGTCTTCAAGGCTTTCTGATCATTGATGGACATGCTCCTTTCATCATCATGAAGGTATTCTGTCCCTTCTAGCTTCCAAAATTTGTGAACTTGTTCTTCCAGGAGCATGTTACCATCATCAGAGATGAAGCTAGACGAGGCTTGAAAACTCTGTAAACTACTTCCATTTCCAAGTGGACCATTTAACGTCCATCCAAGTATTGTCTTGACAGCATAAACTTCACCAGGTTTACCTGCTTTGATTTCAAGTGGCATCAGGGCTTCAGGCACATCTTGTCCAATCAGTATGGTTACTTGGTTCTTCCCGTGACTGGAAGATCAATGCCACAAAGATGTTGATATTTCGAAATATCCTCCCTGGCCATGTTTGCAGTACTGATGTTAAGGCTCGGACGAGTTAGAAATTCAGCCTCTATCTTCTTGTCTGCTGTGGAACCTTTAACCCTCAACTTGACAGCTTCACATTCCATTGCTCTTTAGGGCTTTCCAGTGTTGAGACCTGAATGACTTCCTTTTCCCCTTTGTCTGGAGCACATCTATTAATTCTTGCAGACAGAATGAGTTCGTAGATCCAGGGTCCAGCAAAGCTAAGGTCTCAATGCTTTCTCCACCATCTGCAGCACTGACAGTAACCGGAATTATTGGAAGGGCTACTCTGCAACCTCCGGCCCTCGTGGCATTGGAACTAGCATGAGATGCTACATCATAGTCAGTTTGAGTTGATGAGTCATTCGATTCCCTTCTTGTTCTCCAAGGTGTAGGATTTCCTGAAGATGGTCTCATCCTTCTCCCGGTATGGAGGAACTTGGTATGCCTTTGATTGCACCCCTTGACTGAGCAGGTCCTATTAAGGATGCACTTTGAGGATACATGACCAGGTAACAAGCAATTGAAACAAAGCCTGTTCTTGAAGGCAAAATCAAAGCGTTCATCAGGCTCCATGGCTTTAAATTCCTGGCAACCGAAAAGGTCATGGCTGTCCTGACACATGATGCAGTTCTTGGTCGATGAATTCACAGAGGTAGTAAACATGCTTGCCTGACCTCTACCTGACACAGTTCTTTCCTTAACAATCCTTGCATTTCCTAGATTCTTTGGTCCACCCATAAGTAAGGCTCCAAATACAGGATCATTGAGTTCATCAGCTGCGCCGGTGATGAATTCAACTGCATGCTGGATGTTGGGCTGTCTGCCACTATCCCTGATGGTCTTTACGAAACGCAACCACCGGCTCTTCAGATGGAATGGCAAACGTTCAATGACCTTCACCAGCTCACTTCTGCTGCTCATCTCGTGAAGCATCCCAAGGGCCATCAAAGTTTCAGCACAGGTCTTTAGCTGATCAGCAAAATCCCTCAGATGTTTAGGATTGCTCTGAATAACTGGACCTTCCGTGACCTTCCTAATCCAGGCGTCACTGATCTTATGGTCACTTCCAAAGCGATCCATCAGAAGCGTTCTGGCATGAAAGTACCCATCATCTTGATGCATCATGAGACAACATTGGATTATGTCTTTGGCAGCTCCAGTACAAAGATGATACAACTTGAGCAGCTTGGCGTTATTGTCCAATGATGAATTTCCGATGACACTATCAAATGATCGTATGAACTCAAAGAAATTCAATGGGTTACCATCAAAAGACATAATGTTGGCACTTGAAATTGTGATGGCTTCCAACAGCTGTTGATGTTGTCTCTGTCCTTGCTGTAGATGATGTAAGATGTCAGAGTCCGTCTTTCCAGTTATCTTATCATCTTGACTGGTCAGTGTCTGGTTTTCACTTGCTGGCTTCATTCTAGCAGGAGTTGATGAACCTTGTTGGGAAGGTTCAAACTTGGAAGGCTCAGTCTTCTGTTCTATGGATTCAGTGCTTCTAACAGGTACACTCTCACTCTTGATGTTGGACTGAACATTGGACCGAGTACCTAATTTATACACAGTTTCTTCTGCTTCTGCTATCTTCAATCTAGTCTTCAGAAGAAGCTCAGCTTTCCGTTGTTTTAGCTTTATTTCCTGAATCTCGAGCTCTTGCTGCTCCTTTAGAGCTGCGACCTCTGTGGCTAAGGCAGCTCTCTTAGCCTTTGCCCGTATTCTCCAACTCGCCGAGGTGGTGCTACTCCCTTTGGCTAGCTGAGTCCTCAGGTCTAATACTGTCCGACTTGTGGTCCTTGAAGGTAACCTCTGGATCTGTGCTGATATCCATGCCGGTTACGCTCATGATGGAGGATATGACAGTCACACAAGTTGATATTGAACTGTTGTGATGTATGATTTGGCGAACCAACCCAGTTGCCCTAGACCCATAGTAATGACACCATGCACCGTTGTAATTTGGTTATATACACACTGTAGCAGGCAAGGTTCAATCTGCAATTTAATAAAAGGATAAACAATAATAAGTCAACTTGCATAAACTGACATGAAAATAACATATCATGTATCAAATCCTAATAACTATCTGTTATCATAACAAAGGAAAACAAACAGTGCCTTCTTCATTATATATCTGACATAGGTAAATACATGCAACAATTAATGACGCACCGACGGTGACTTTGTCATTCTTCAAGGTCATATCATTCATGTTACTACTACGTACATGTAACACGCACTACCGTGCACGACAATTACGTAACCTACATACACGTGTACAATCTTTTACGTGAACAACTTATTCATGTCATAATTTCATTACCTCAAAATAGTGTCATAAACATCATATTTCATTAAGCTATCTAGCTGTAAAGACAATATAACTCATAAACTTCAAGATAACATATTCATTTCTACTTACATCATTGGGCTTGTATCACAAAATTAAACGAAAACATAGGCAACTCTGGGAGGCAACTATCCCATGACGTGGAAAATCAGTAACACACAAAATCCGGTACGCCCTCAAGCGGCCTAATCCATACACTTTCTACAAAGCGACGCCTGTGACATCACAAGCATCGGCTTCAAACAGAAAGTCATCCTGTACTCCACAACTTGATATTTAACTGTTGTGATGTATGATTTGGCGAACCAACCCAGTTGCCCTAGACCCATAGTAATGACACCATGCACCGTTGTAATTTGGTTATATACACACTGTAGCAGGCAAGATTCAATCTGCAATTTAATAAAAGGATAAACAATAATAAGTCAACTTGCATAAACTGACATGAAAATAACATATCATGTATCAAATCCTAATAACTATCTGTTATCATAACAAAGGAAAACAAACAGTGCCTTCTTCATTATATATATCTGACATAGGTAAATACATGCAACAATAAATGACGCACCGACGGTGACTTTGTCATTCTTCAAGGTCATATCATTCATGTTACTACTACGTACATAACACGCACTACCGTGCACGACAACCACGTAACCTACATACACGTGTACAATCTTTTACGTGAACAACTTATTCATGTCATAATTTCATTACCTCAAAATAGTGTCATAACATCATATTTCATTAAGCTATC